>JANIJH010000001.1:9970-20314 GCA_024520975.1 Erythroxylum areolatum
AGCAAAACATCATTGAATTTACTTACTTGAATCAACAATAGTTCCAGTAGTGATTGCGGTGGATGAAGGATAAACAAACATAAAATTTACTTTGAAGAAGCCAAATACACAACCATAAACAACTTGGTGTTTTCGGTGTAAATCAAAGCTAACGAAGAACAAAACTCCAGATGCAGGAACTTTCCTTCCTAAACACGTGTATACTTTGCATGTAATTCACGTGTCATCCAATTAAGACTTTCACATGTCACCACACATGCAAGCTATTTGTCAATATTAAATCAATCCACGTGTCACACTAGGATTGGTCCAAATTTTAATATTTTTCTAAAAATTTCGAAATAATCATAATATTCTTCAAATAAATTTTCACCATAAACAATCCACAATTCATAATTCAATCGCATTAATAACTCAATTATGCTCGAAAAATGTCAATAAATACATGTACAATCATATGAATGTGCAAGAAAAATGTATATGTCACAATTAATTTATGCATGACGTGCATTTCCCTAATTTATCATAATTCACAATTCTAGCCTTAACATAGGTAACGGGATGTTACATAATTGCAAGCCCTTAGGCGGTGGTGTAGAAACTGGTTTTGCTCCAGTCAAACCCAAATCAAACTGAATATCCAAAACATACTTTCTTTGATTGGCATATAAACCAGTAGATGATCTAACAATCTCTAAACCAAGGAAATATTTAGCTAGGCCAAGATCCTTAATAGTAAAAACAGTATGCAGAAAACTTTTAACGTCATTTAAGATAACTTCAGATGGTCTAATCAACAAAATTTCATCCACATAGATAAAAAGTGCAACAAAAGTAGAACCAGTGGATTTGGTAAACAAGCAATGATCATGTTATGATTGCAAAAAACCATAAGAAAGCAAGTATTTAGTAAATTTACAATTCCATTGTCAAAAGGCTTGCTTTAAACCATACAAGAATCGATTTAGCTTGCAAACTTCATTATGTTCAGCCTTAGTATACCTATCCGTAAGTGTCATATACACTTCCTCATCAAGAAAGCCATGCAAAAATACATTATTCACTTCTTAAAAGAGAGGTGGAAAGTCCTATACAACTAATGCAGTGAATGAAGATAATTCATTAACTATAGATAACAGTACATTATTGGAAGATACAACTGTTGGTACCTCCAATCCTCCATTATCTGAATTGATCAAACAAGAATTGTTGAAGATGGTGAAGAATAAAGCAATTTCAGATGATTGTTCTTCTTGCAATAAGAATAGTACATCTCACCCTTGTCACTATTGCCCCATTTGTGCTTAGATTGTTTCCCTCCTCCATCTGTAGCCCTCTTAGTATTCCCTATATTCACAAACATAGCACTATGCTCCACTCCTTCAATAAAAACCATCTGCACCTCCCTTTGCTTTTTTACTCTTAAGACCATATAATAGGCCTTATTGATAGATGGCAAAGGTTCGATAACCAAGATTTGATTCCTAATATGAACATAACTCTTATTTAGACCCATGAAAAATTGCATCAACTGATTCAAGGAAGTCAAGTTCGTTAGAGCCCTAGGTAGTCCACATACATACTGTGTTGTTGTCTCATAGTTACACTGCGAGACAGGCATAAGACATTAGAGTTCTTCCCACAATTTCTTAAGACCAATGAAGTTTGTAGCTACAAACATAGTTCCTTGTGATGCTGCACTAATTTGTCCTTGTAAGTGATACAATAATGGACCATTACTCTCTCCAAACCTTTCTTCCAAATCTGATCATAGTTCTCGGGTAGAATTTGTATAAATGAAGGCTTCGACTATATCCTTCGACATGGAGTTCAAAATCCACGATCTAACCCTGTAATCTGTCCTAATCCAATTATCAAAGTCAATCGTTCTTGGACTAGGTTTTTGATAGGTACCATTGATAAACCCTTAATTTCATTTTAGCTCCTACGGCTATTTTAACTGATCTACTCCAGCTCATAAAGTTATTTCAAGTCAGGACTGTAGTAACTAAAATCATACCTGGATAGTCTGATCCTTGAAGGTAGATTGGAGTTTCTTCCGGCAGAACCCTCGATCTGGGATCAAAAGTCGATCCAGTAGGTGAATCGTGTGAAAAACCTTCCATTTTCACAAGATCTACAGATAGGATGCGCACTCATGAGAAGAAAACGAAGTTCCCCAAAACCATCCCTTGATCTAGTCGCTTCCTCAAGACTGAAACCAAAATAGAACCGTTGATGATGATCATCAATCGACTGCCTGCAATAACCCCAAGCCAATCGATCAAGAACGACGATCAATCACAATGTCGTCGTCTTTCTCTGATACCATATAAGAGTTCGTCATAGATGAAGAGAGAAGCTAAATAAAGGACTTACTTTATTTATCTCATTTCAAGTCTTTACATCTGTCAGTTTATGCTTATATACAATCAACCAAAAAATAGAAGGCTGAAGTCAACTTATCTATACAAAACGACCTCACTTCATCTAAAATAAACATTACACATAACTATATAAAACACATAAAAGCTATACAAAAAATTAAAACGACAATACATAGATCACAAAGGGAATTCTGTTTTATACTCCACCTCCATTAGATCTCGGGATACTCTATCTCCATTAGAGCACCGGACATGGATGAACTCTTCAGTAGTACTGTTATGAGGCACAATCCTATGCTTATTCAACATATTAATGATTATTGAACTATATTTTTGCATACATTGTTCTATTTTTTACAAAATTTTATTTGCACTTCAAATACTTTAACGAATGGTACATTTAAGTTTGCTAATTAATAAAAATACAAACATTGAATTAAATCTTCTAAATTTTTTTATTAATGAATTAAAAGAGTTTAAATAGCAATATTGAAGAGAGAATGAAGGTACAATGAAATAAAA
This sequence comes from Erythroxylum areolatum, assembly GCA_024520975.1. Taxonomy (NCBI): domain Eukaryota; kingdom Viridiplantae; phylum Streptophyta; class Magnoliopsida; order Malpighiales; family Erythroxylaceae; genus Erythroxylum; species Erythroxylum areolatum. The sequence continues at coordinate 12,880 of JANIJH010000001.1, forward strand.
TTTTTAATATTATTTATTATATTGTGAGATTCAAGGTTATAAATAGTAATAATAAAATTTTATTCAAAATAAATAAATATTAAGAAATAAAATAATTAATAATGTAATATTAATGAATAAAATAACATCTATTGAAATTGTTATTTAGAATAAATATTAATGAAAAAAATAAAAAAGAGTAATAAATAATACTAGTTAATTTGAATTTAGTATAATTCATCTTCACTAGGTTATAAATTATTCTTAATATTGTTAAATAAAATTAATTATTGGTCAATCTAATTTTTGTTAGAGATATTAACAAACATAAAACTTTATATCTAAACATAAAGTGAAAAAGAAATCCAATTGATTAATTTATCAATTTAACTAATGTGTTATTAACTTTATAAATAATTATTATTTACAAATCACCCAGCTTTTTTGAAAAAAAAAAATGGAGGAAAAAGTACTAACAAGCAAGTAACAATTCCAATATCCTCGAAATTTCACACGTTATGTGTGTATAGAACCAAAGCAGTATCCTCATAATTGCCTCGTCACCCCTTTAGATAAATTCACCATCTCTTCTTTTTTTAGATCTAACGAATTGGATGAATCCCCCCTAAAGATTCAAAGACTGGTAAACTAAAATGGAAGTAGTTGTTGGACCGAGAGCATAACTTAATTTAATGAAGAGATAATTAATAAATCTAATTATTAGTGGTTGTGATTGGGCAGAAACATGAGATAGTGGAGATCACACGCCAAAGGGACCAGCAGAATCTCATATCCACAAAATTTTCAGAGCAATCAGTCACATAACATGTCTTTTTGTCCTCTAGTTTCACTCATCGTCTGGATTTTCAAAAAGATGGTTTGGATTTTATTTAATCTTATATCACGAAAATTTTATTAGTTAAGCCAAATTAGACTATAAGCATGCTAAAAGAAAGAAGAAAAAGAGGGCACATGTACGTGTACATTAACCTTTTTGACGTTAGAAAAGTAACTTTACTCGCTACTCTTGACATTGGATTGCTTCCCAATTTCCAACTTTTCTCACACTTTTTCCTTTCTCGTCAGCCAAACACCTCATCACATGGGTTCCATACTATCCAATGCATGTGTACAAAGAAAAGAAAACATAACATGTAATTGCTGACTCTTCTTTGCACATATCCACGTCACAGCTTTTGACCCTCCAAATCAAATATATATAAAAAAAACCATCCGACTTCCACCTCAATCGACTTGAATGTATAAGTTCATCTTGCAGACATACGAAAAGAAAGAAAGGGGGGGGAAAAAAAAAGCAGTAATTAAGAACAATCTTCTTTCCTCGTCGAAGATTTCAAGCTTAACTTGGACAAACATTCGTTAAGGTTTCCAAAGATCAGCCTATATATAGGTCAAATCAAAGTGACCAACCGGTTTCTGGATAGATAGATACATACGTAGAATCTGAAAGAAGAACACGGGTTGGTTGGTTGGTTGGTGATTAGTTTGGATGTGTTATTAAGTTGTGATGGCGAACATGCAAATCATTCCAGCTTCCAAGAATGTGGAGGCACAGCTAGTGGAGATGATGGTTCCTCTATATTCCTATGGATGCGAGAAGAAAGTGAAGAAAACCTTATCCAATCTCAAAGGTAACAACACAACTAACATTGTTTTCACGTGAAATAACTCAGCTCTTTCCTTATTACATCATTGTAAAATATGCAGGAATTTACTCGGTGAATGTAGATTACAGTCAGCAGAAGGTGACGGTATGGGGAATATGTAACAAGTATGATGTTCTAGCAACGATAAAGAGCAAGAGAAAAGAAGCTCGGTTTTGGAATCGTGAAGATAACACTATTACTGATGACGATGATCAAATGGAAGAAGAATCTAATAAGACTCTATTCAAGGCTCGGTCTCTGAGCTTGAATTGGAAATCCTGGAGTTGGACAAAGGTGTTCACTCGATCCTATTCCTTCTAATGCCATGTTGAATGGAATGTTCAACTACTTGCCACAAATTCATCATGTCTCTCTTTGTTTTGTCGCTTGTATATGTATATATATGTATTAATCGTTCTTCTTCTTTTTCTCTTTGTCGGTGTCATCTTCATTCTTTGAACTTAGGCATGGTGAATATCGCATGCAAATAGTCAAAGGTGCAGTTAAAACAGGAAGGTGATAGAATTTGACCATTTTGGAATCATAACGAATATAAGAGGAACTGGAATACTTTAGAGATCACAATCTTTACTCATATTTAGGTTTCTCAATAAAAAGTTGGGTATCTACAGTAAAACCCATCCAATTATATGAATGGCATCCTTGAGAAGTTTATTTGGGTTCCAAGGCCGAAAGCTCTCTTATCTTCTGTTCCCAACCAAGCTCGAAACCTTCCATTAGAAATTGTTTAGTGAAGACGATAAAGGTGACAAGCGTGGCTGAGTTATTGAGAGAATATACCATTTTCATGGCGGAAGCGGCAGAGCACCTGTTTCCAAGAAGAAGAATCATCCAATGTTCGTGAAATCACCAGTTCTCGTCGGACTAGTTTCTGATCATCTCCCATAATATGTGTCATTGTTTATTTCTGAGCTTTCTGTTTCTCTTTAATTTCTTTTCACCACAATTTCTTTGAAGTTTCTTCTTCGTCTTCGGTCATCTTTTGTTTTTTTCCGTATTTTCTTATCCAATAAGCAATGTGTTAAGAAAATATTAATGTATACTTAATAAGACCAAGTCAATTCCTCGGTATCATATGTCACTGAAATTGACACCTTATCCTCAATGTGGCCGCGTGAAAGAGTATAAATAAGAAGAAAATATGACCAGTAGGATTACTGCAGCAATTTATCAATAAAAATTTTGTTAAAATACTAATTTGGGACATTATTTTTAAAAATTAATTAATTAATCATTTATAGTATATCATTTATTTATAAATTATTAATTAGCTAAGTAACTTATAAGATAATATAAGAATATTTAAAAATAATAAATATGCCAATCAATTTTCATAAAAATCTATTATATTGAGTAGAATTTAGTGAAATTTCGTTACTATAAATAATTTGTAAGTCAAATCTTAGTTAATTAATTATTTTTGAAGAAAATAAAAAGAATAAAATAGGTTTTGGAGAACGTAGCATATACGAAATAATAAATGCAAAACGTGTGGGCCTCTTTTTCTAATATAGCGTAAAAAAAGGTCCTTTTTAAAAATTTTATTATATATTTAAATCATTTTGTAATTTCTTATTTATGTTGTATTGTATTTGTATATGTATGTATATATTTTTTTTGGGGAAATAAATATCTCATTAATTTCCGCATAAATAAACAAAGACCAGAGACACTGTGTGTGTGCGAGTTAGCGTGTTGGTTACTGACTTCAGCGATCGTCTTTTCCTCTCATCTGGTAAATCTACTTCATTTTTGTTTCTTTAAGCCCAAAAAGTTCATATTTTGATGTTGTTTCCTATGAAATTCGGTTGAAGTTTCTATCTTTGGCGTCAGATTCTTTTTGGTGAGGTTGTTTCGATGTTTTTGGTGAATCGATTAGCTTTGATTGTGTACATTTTAATTAATCAGGCAGGCAGGCAGGCTGCTGCTGCTGCTGTTGTTGTTGAAGGTGACAGGAATTGAATTGATGAGATGATGACTATGGGTACTAATGGGTATTACGCCAATGGAGGAGGATCTTCGTCTTCCTCTTCAAACTTGTCTGCCTTAGCTCCACCTTTCTCTGTCGATACCTCCTCTCTCAAACCTAATGTCATTCGCTACTCTGGTTCATCGTATTCTGTCAACACCTCCAATCCTAATCCGAATCCTTCAAATTTCCTCGATTCTCACCATCCGAATTTCAATCCTGTTGTTGTTCGTGCTACTAATACATCAAATTCTGTCAACAACTCCAATCCTAATCCTGATCCTGATCATCATCCTCCCAATTGCTTCGACTCTCACCATCCGAATTTGAATCCTGTTGATAACTCATCTGTCACACCGATTATTACTCGATATGCTGATTCATCATACTCTGTCACCACCTCCAATCCTAATCCTAATCCTCATCCTCACCCTCCCAATTCCCTCAACTCTCACCAGCCGAATTTCTTCACTTCATCCACTCCATATTCATACTCATCTTCAATCCCTTATGATGTGGACCCTTTTTCTTCTGCTCCAACTGATGCTATTGCCTATGCCCATAACCCCACTACTCATGTTGATTCCAATCCGTATTACCTTTCCTATGTCTCCTCTACCATCGGTGATTATGCCCTTCCCCATCAATTTGGCTATGATTTGTTGTCTACTTCTCAGGTTACAACATCCAGTGGATCCATTGCCGATGACTACAATCAAAGCCTGCCTGCTCTCAAGCACAAATCTAACTGGGGTTGCTTTTGGGAGGGTTTTCCAGATTGGAAGCAGAATGAAGCTGTGCTATCTGATGCCAATTTTTACCCAATTGACAATAACGGGAACCCAGGTGCCTTCAATCTCTCTCCCAGTTTACCTTTTCCACATGACATTACACTTGTATTTTATGGACGATATAAGTTTGTGCATGAGGTCCATCCTAATTGAATTTACACCTATTTTAAAGGAATAATCAGTTTACACAAGAATTGATTTTTAGAATTGACATAGTGGAATTAATTTCTTTTGTTCCCCATTAGTTCTGCGTTGTTCGTTGGTGAGTCGGAAACAAAACCTCTTTGTCATACTACTGATCTTTAAACTTCTATTCCTTTGGTGAAGAATCTTATTCTTATTTTCTAGAAGCTATTTTACATGAAAATCTTGAAAGTATTGGACAGAAAACAATACTTTTAAGGTGTACGACTGGTGTTTGTCCCAATCTCATGATGCCTTTAGACAGTCTGTTTCACCCTTAGCATGGACTATTCTCGCTTTTTATTAGCTAGCTCTCAACATATTCTTTCCTTGATTTTAGCTTTAAGATTTGGAATTATGAAGTTTGAAGAATGGGTAAGCAAGCAGTCTTACTGGGATAATGGCCTATGTATTTTGTTCTAATTTGTATCTTTGTATTTCAGGATTTCATTCTTCCATGGGCACGGGCACATTTGAAGAGACTCTACGTGGCATTGATATGATTGGTAGCCAAATACACATTGAACCTGCAACAGCTCATTTAGATTATGACTCCATTTTAGGTGACAATTTCAGCGTCACTCCTCCCAGTTATCCTACATTTTCAACCTGGGAATCTTCTGCAGTTGTTCCTGAAGTTTATCCTCAGATGCCATCCCCAAAATCAGTTAATTCCAGGTTCTATGAACTACTAAGTAGCGGTTCATATGAACGATACTCAACAATGTCTAACACTAATTCAAATGGCAGTGGACTATTGCTGCAGTCTCCCTCTGCTTTTGTGGTTACACCACCAGTTCAAAGTATCTATCCTAATATTGGAACTGGAAATGTTCAGGAGAATAAGGATATTGCTGTCAACAATCCATCTACGCTGAAGAAACTTCATTTATCTAAAAGCTCTGAAGACAATGTTCTTTATGGTATTAACCCTGTGTTTCACCTGGAACAAAATGAACATCCATTAGCAGAATTTTCCTCAACAAATGATGAAGGGATTACTTGCAACAAAAATGCGTTCAGGGCCACATTGGATCACTTATTTGAAGAAACCCCCAGCTCTCAATCACATAATATTTGCTTGGATTCCTTGAATTTGGCAATTGACAATGAAGTCATTGGTTCTGTGAAAAACTCCCCTGAGAGTGTGGACCACTATAATCCTGCTGTGGATTCGCCGTGCTGGAAAGGGGCCTTGCCTTCCAGTTTATCTCCATTTGAAGGTCCTCAAGCTCAACCTCTTCAAATTATGAGAAAATTAGATACAGCAAAAGTAACGTTTGAAAAATCAAGTGAAAGTACGCTTGACTGTGATAATCCAGAAAATTATCTTATTCCTTCACCAAAGAGGCCTTCAGTTGCTGATGCATTATTCAAACAAGTAATTGACATTCACACAGAATCTGGGAACCATCTTCCAAACTGTACCTATTGCCATGGGGTTCAAAATTTTGATGATCTAGCTGGATCAAGGAAAGAATGCACCCTTTTAAACAAATCAATAGGCAGTTCTGATCACCAAGGTCTTCATACCGAGGCACGAGATCATGAAGGAGAGAAACGTACACTGAGGGAAAATTTTGCACTGGGCAATGCTTTTGTGGATATGGTAAAACCCAATGACGATGATGTTTCATCACATATGGCATCTAATATTGCAGAAGATACCATGTCTTCTCCAGCTTCAGCCGAAGACGCTCCGACTAGGTTGATCAAATCTCACGATGGTGACTCAACATCCGAGGTGTATGTTCAAAATCTGGTTAAAGCAATGCATAACCTCTCAGAAGTGCTCCTATTTCAATGTTCAAGCAATGCGTTAAATTTGAAGGTTGAAGATATTCTCCTTCTTAAAGATGCAATCAACAATCTAGGTTCTTGCATATCAAAGACTGGACAGAGAATGACTTCAGGACAGGTCCCATTGATAAACAGGCGAAGCATTTCTCAGTTTGATGGAAAGGTATCTACCCGCCAACAGGTATACAATATTTTATACCGGCCCTCATTCTTACTTCCTTCGGTAGATAGGGAAGCTGCTTTAGCCTTTAGGGTCATTGAATGCTGAAATTTAAAGAAACATTGGTTTTGGGATTTCAAATACATTTGAATTAGGCATGGAAAGAGCAAAATAAATTTGATAAACTTCTAATAAGCTGGAAGGTGTAGGTCACATAATTATGGAAGTCGCTCACTTCCCTAGACTGTTACAATCTCAATCTTTTTCGCTAGATGTACCTGACTTCTTGATACATGACCATTAAATTCATTCTTAGGCCACTAATTACAATGAGTTTCGTATTATAAAACACCAACTACAATTTGTCTTTCGGTCTGCAACTAAATGTGTTGTTTGAAGGAAGAAAAGCAATAGAAAGATGTTTCAAATGATGAGAGAAGGACCTTTAAGCCTTATCAAGTAATAAGTGAGGCTGACCATATTCTGAATAAAGTATTTAAATAATATTACTGCACATACACAACATAGGACACCAAGCTAGAAAAGTATCTTATTTTTAGCTATTGTAATTGAGATAGCTTATAAAACAACTTGCAACTTTGATTTATGACATTTGAATCCGTAACATCATATTAGTTCAAGTCGGAAAACAACAAACATTATGTTCTTTGTACCAATACATTCTTGCATAATATTATAAATTGATATAAACAAGATAATTTGTTATATTGCTGATGTTTTTACAAGTATTCTTAGCTACATAAGGTATCTAAATTAGAAAATGACAAAGCGGAAGTAATTAAGTAGAGATTTTAGGTTAATCTCAGAACCAAATCCAAGCATAAAACTTAGGATTTAATAAGCA
>JANIJH010000001.1:20414-41503 GCA_024520975.1 Erythroxylum areolatum
CATACGAGTCGCTAATCCATTAATAGCCTCCAAAACTTCGTCAAATCTCTGGTTATTTCCCTGATCAGCCATGTGTACTGGTTGGTCAAGGCTGAAATGTTTGGTTCGACTTTTCTAGGTTTTGGATGAATTTTTTTGATTTTTGGGTGAATTTTCTGGGTTGGTAAGGCTAGAAGATGGGCTGGAGGGTGTGGAATAGAAACAAAAGTAAGGAAAAGCAGGGCTAGAAGATGGCTGAAGAGTGTGGAACTGAAAAAAATTGAGGAAAGGCAAGGAAGAAATCCAGGAAATTTTTTTTGGGTATGTAGGGCTAGAAGATGGGCTGGAGGGTGTGGAATAGAAACAAAACTAAAGAAAAGCAAAGCTGGAAGATGGCTGAAGGGTAAACAAAACAGCAAAGGCACCAGGAAATAAATCCAGGAAAAACTGGATTTTTAAGCTCTGATACCAACTGACACAACGGAAGTAATTAAGTAGAGATTTTAGGTTAATCTCAGAACCAAATCCAAGCATAAAACTTAGGATTTAATAAGCAAGAAAAGGCACTCTCTCAGAAGAATTTCTGCAGAAGCTTTATTAGAAATAATATCGTTTTGGCTGCCTAAAACATAAGTTAAGCCTCCCTTTTATAGCCCTAACTATGGTATATAAGAGTCCTAATTCTAATTTGAAAAGGATTGATTGAAATCCTTTTCTAAAGCTAACTTATTTCTTTTCTTGGGACAAGAAAACCTTCCTAACTAGGAAACTTAAAATAAAATAAAACAGAAACAAATCCTAATGGATATAGGAATCATAACAAATCGTTATCCTAATAGGTATATGACAACATAACATATCCTTATGGATTTAATCCTTTATTAGAAAATTATAACTTGGAGATTATAGCTATAATTCTTTCTATATTTTCCATTGCCAGCTTGTTTATTAGAACGTCAAATTGTTTTTTCAGCAGAGCTTTGGTGAGTACATTAGCCACTTTTTGAAAGGTAGGAACATAGGGAACACAAATTAGCCAGTTTCAAGTTTCTCTTTGATAAAGTACCTATTAATTTCAATATTTTTAGTCTGATCATGAAGCACTTGATTATGATCAATTGAAATAGCAGTTTTGTTATCAAAACAAGCTCTCATAGGAAGCAATACTAGAAACTTTAGGTCTTCTAGTAATTTCTTGATCAACATAGCTTCGCAAATCCCATATGTAAGGGATCATATATTTGGGATTGGTTTCCCAAGTCAGAATACATTAAATTAATATTATCCCATAGTTCCTTTGCTGTGTGATAACACATATAATTGGAATTGGTGTCCTCTAAAGAATTTACTAATCATGGAGTTTTGTGCACCCCAAATTGGATAGGCAGGATCTCTGTTTTTAAACCCGGACCGGACCGACCGGTCCGACCGGTGACCGATCGGTGATCCAGTCCGGTTTATCCCTCAAAACCAGTATTGAATTGACCCAGTCTGAACCGGTCAAAACCGGTCAATTGACCGGTTTTTGACCGGTCCGACCGGTCAGACAATTTTTTTTAAAAAATATTTCTAATATTATATATAATTAAATATAATTATTGCATAATTATTACGTCACACCGGTTCGACCGGTGGTTAAACCGGTCGAACCGGTCAAACCGGTGACCAGTAAGGCCACCGGTTCGATGATCGGTCCGGGTTTCAGAACATTGGGCAGGATCATGCAAGTCTGGCTTCCTTCTTATCACCCGTTAAATACCTGATCTTTTCTCTGTCTTAGATGTATCTGCACACAGATTGAGATCAGCTCAAAAAATTGTCACCATTCAGCCTGATAGTAGTAATCATAACTGAATGTGAATCTAAAGATAAGTCATGAGGAATGTATTTCTTGTTGACAAAATCCTTCATTTCAGGAGAGGTTGATGGATGAAAAAAGAGGGTATACCATCTGATGTAATGTCAGACGTGGTAAGGAAGAGGGAAAAGAAAACTAGGGTTTCTTGTTCAGAAAAGATGGCCTGGCTCTGATACCATGTAAATTGATAGGAACAGGAAGTTGTTATATTACATAAGATATCTAAATTAGAAAAATATAACTAGAAGATTATACCTATAAATATTTCAATATTTACAGCCTTGATTAAAGCCTACACTCCTGTATGTACAGCCTAGAACGAAGCCAGAATATTCCAAAGGAATATTTCAGCTGGAGCATTCTACAAGAATATTTTCTAATCCAACCACTATGTTGGTATTTATGGACTGATTTAGATAATATTATTCAGATTACAACTAAATTTGGGCCCTTAGTCCTTAAAATTGATGGTGTAAATTTCAGGGCCAACTTGATTGTGAGCATGTTTCTGAAAAGGAGAATGATGTAACCCCTGTGAAGGAAGATAAGAACGCCCAAACTGTGAGGGTTGCTGCAGAAAAGGTGCATGAGGATAACATGACTGAGGTACGCCTTTCCTTTTATATACTTCATCTTTGTTTAAAGATGCATAACACCTATGGCCTTTCTTGGCAAAAAAAAAAAAAAAAAAAAAACAAGAAAATATGAAGAATACTGAACTTCTTTGTTACAATGGTAATGTGTGCAGACTATAAAAAAAATCCTTAGTGAGAATCTACCTGTTGAAGAGGAACCACAGCCCCAAGTTCTATTGTATAGGAATCTATGGCTTGAGGCAGAAGCTTCACTGTGTTTACTTAACTACATGGCTCGTTTTAATCGTATGAAAGCTGAGATGGCCAAATGCAGCTCACAGGAAACAAATGGTAAAATCTTCGCCTGTATTGCCAGCTATAACATTTGATCATTGTGATTTTGTTTACCTGAATGTCATACTTAAGGATTTTTCTTCTGCTACCATAATTGTTCCAGATAATAATACTGTCGTGATGAGCCTACCAAGGTCAAATGCTACAGCTGGACATTGCACAGATTACCCTGTAGCCGCTGATACTAAGGGCAGTCCTGTCCCAAATATGTTATTTTCAAATTTGTATACCTTAAGAACAAACAGCCACGTAGATGATGTTATGGCCAGATATCAACATTTGAAATCACGGGTTGACAAATGTCTGTCGAAAGGATTCTCAAGTTCTGATGTCACTGCTTATTTGAACAAAGCTGAAAGTTCGGTCCAGGAAGTAAACATCAGTGAAAAACCAATTATATACGTGCAAGAGACGGCCATGTCAAGTAAATCGATGCTTAAAGATGATGTTGAAGCTTCCGTAATGGCCAGATTCCATGCCCTGAGACTTCGGGATGATTACTCGGATAGCATAAATAGGGAAGAATATCAGCCGGTTCTGAGTAGGAATTCACCAGCCAGCAAGGGTGAATTGGAGGGTAAGAAGTTGGATCAGAATGTCAAACCTATGTTGCAAAATCTCACTGATAAATCTTCTGCAGAGGTATCTACTATGAGTAAATTCGACATTTTTTTTGATGATGATTCTGGGACACAACTGATAAGTAGGAGTGTGGATCAGCCTCTTGCAAGTTGGTACGACAGCTCTTCTTCAGATTGGGAACATGTAAGCGAAGGGGAGCTGGGGGACCGTTGAAATTGAAGCATGAGCTGCAAGAGGCAAGACAGTGGGATTAATTAGGATATGTCCAGCTGTAAGAGGCAGGACAGTGGGGCGTAATTAATCAGCTGCTGAGGGCTTTGCTCTGCGGTGACTGTCAAATGTTGCAGTTACTATCCTTGAAATTCTATGTAAATATGTCACATCCGTACATTCCGATCATCACCTTGTTTCTTCCACTGGACTAAGAAGTTTATTCCGAAGCCTAGTACTGCTTTGACAGTTTATTCACTAGAATCTCTTATGGACAGCACTTGCTTTGCTTTTATCTTGAAACTGGCTACAATTTGATCATGTAAAAACCTACTAAGTTTGTAAATATGTTCGACTTTCTTCTTTCCTGGTCCTTCCGCTGAATATCCCATCACCTTGTTGTGGTTAAACGTGCAAATAGAAGGCTTAACAATTGAGGTTGATCTGTGTTATTGCTTCTTAAGATAATCCTCATCTACCTTTTCTTTATACCATAGCTTTAGCTTGACACTGAGCTGGCAAGTGGACAGTCCAGCTCCTTGTTTGTCTAAAGTATAAATGTAAACACTGAATAAGATCATAGTCATATAGAGCATAGTCATATAGAGCGCCAATCAAGAAATTTTGATAATTTGGATTTTATTGTACACCAAAACTAATTTGCATGTATGTAATGCATCTTTACTGTTATTCATGTATTGTTTTCATCAAGAACAAACGCCTGGGAGTGCAAATCAGAGTTTGAAGGCTTTTTAAGTAGGAATGGTTAATTATTAGCTTAAATTTAGTTATTTTCAATAGATTGATTAATGTATCAAGTCTTAGTTTAAACTAACTTGAGACTCACTTATTCTAAGCCGGATTTTTTATTAGACACTCTCAACTGTTATGCTGGATTATCTATATAATTAAACCCATTTTCAAAAAAAATAAGCCTGGACAACTCAAGTTTGGACCTAATTTTAAAAATATTTTTAAAAAACGCGCTCATCCATGCCATCCCTACCTTTACATACATTTACATGTAGACGTTTACTTTTTGAGTGGCTTTAGAAGGAGAAGACATTTACCTTTTACATATTTAGGCCTTTATTATGACCTACTAACGATAAGCGTGACAATTGCAAATTGATTGGAAATTGTTTGGATAGAATGTTAATGAGTCAAGCACAACTTAGGATGTCAAAACTTAAGAGACATTGCTTGGTCCTTAGTCCTCGGGAAACACCATTGCAAAATAAATATTATCAAGTCTAATTGAGGGGAAAAAATTCCAAGAACAATTCAGCCACCTGTTAAGCGGTGAACAAATTGACTGCAAAACCAAATAAATACTTAAAGAACTCATGAGCAGAAACAAAAGATTGCAGAGTGACATATGAAGACCATCTAAGTAGTAAGCTCCATGATGGCGCTAACAATGTCCCCATTATGTGTCTTAAGAGCCTCGACAGCCTTGCTCCTCGACACCCCTGCCTGTGTCATTACCAGATCGATGTCCCGAGGCTCAACCCCCTTCTCATCTACTTCTTCCTCCTCTTCATCAGCCTGTGCTGCAGCAGACATATCAGCTTTTGGTATGACTGATGCCATGTCTGGCATCCTAAACTGCTGGGCAGCCTGAGCTTGCAATTGAGAGCTCAAATCCTCAATCTTAGCCTCGCCAACTATGACGTAGGTCTCAGAAATTGGGCTCTTGAAGACATCAGGTTTTGAGATGAAAAACAGTATCTGAAACATCAAAGTTCTTTCTTTTATTTTGGTTAAATTAAGACTAAACACGGAAGCAGATCAACAAGAAGAGAAATTCATACAGAAGCTCACATTCTTGGTTCTTTTTATTGTAACCCTGCTGACACCACTAACAGCCTTCATGCCGAGCTTCAACATTGCCTTGCGACTCTTCTTTTCACTTCTGCTCTGCTTTGATCCGCCATTTGTACCTGCAACCCACTCTCTAAACGAATGACTTCACAGAACTACAAAACACATATAACCAGGCTTGAAACCACATAAAAACTCTGTAAGATCAGGACTCTAATACCATTATTGTTAACGACAAGAACATCCAGCTACGTGAACGACTTTTACAGTTTGGAAATTAGAACTGGAATTGCCTAAATTCATCATTGGGATCATTAGAAATCAATTTCGAAGTTAACCAATTTAAGATAATCTTCAAAACGGATTGTGATAGTGAGTAAAAGTAACAACTTGTGAGGAAATGCAACTTTTAGGCGCACACAAACATATGGAAGAATGAGCAAGAGCGCCAAATTCAGCCAGCATTCTGCTCAATTTCCACAGACAAAGCAACAGAGGCTACTGCATAAACTTGCATAGCTTCCCGTATGATTGTTCATTCTCATCTCTCCTACAGTCATCATATGGCATATATGATACATCACAAGTCACAACAACAAGAAACAAAAATTTCATTGAACCGAAATAAGTGGTAGACAACGAAGTAAAACCCATTAAAATAGGGATGAAAAAGTTGTTATCTTTAAAGCAATCGAGACCTGGAGAGCCATCTTCCTTCTCCTCCTCCTCGTCATCGTCGTCATCGTCTTCATCGCCGTCCTCGTCCTCGTCCTCGTCTTCCTTCACATCCTCAACAACGACAGGTTCTTGTTCCTGCGGCGTGCGTTTGCGCTCCTCCGTTGAAGGAAGCTGGTCGGCAGTGGCAGCAACGTTCTCAGCTTCAACAACGGGACCTGGAGGAGACATTGTTTGTTTGAGTGGGACTGTGGGAGTAATAGAACGAAAGAGATAGGGATTGTAAAAGGCTTAGCTTTCTCACACACGAGCGTGATACAGAGTAGTTTGCATCAATATAACTTAAGTTAATTATTATATAGTATTTTATGAATTTGCTGAAAAATATATTTGAAAATTCATAAAATGAAACCCAATCTTCTACTCGAATAATCAGAATTCTCAACTTTTAGACAGAATCATTTTAGCACCCTTAACATTATAAATGAAAGAAAAAAAAAGAATATGACAACATTGATATAGTGCTTCCATGTTCATATGATTATATTTAAAGAAATTATAATTTGAATTTGACTCAAATTTTTTTATTTTGACCCATTTAACTATTTAAAATTTGATTAAATTGAAGCAAAAATAAGAAAATATAAATTTTGTTTTCAAGTTTATGAGTTGATAATTTAATTAGTGCCATTTAAAGAGGTGAAATATTACATATTCAAAAATAAGGTGATATTTGAGTTAATTCATTGCCTAGTTTATTAGAAATTAAGAATATAAACAATATAAATAGTAGGATTTGATAAAAATGCTTAGGCTATATTTGGACAGAGGTAGGTTTTTTCATAAAATGAAATGGAATAGTTTATAATGAAATGAAATATATATGAATATAATATTAAAAAAGTGTTGTTTAAGAGGAATTGAAGGGTTCATAATGTAATATAATGAAATGTTATTTCAAGTAGGAGTTTATAATGTAATATAATATTGAAAAGTTGTTTATTATTTTACATTCTATTATTAAATTAAATAATTATTAATTAATATAATTAATTTAAAACATCTTCAAAATATATAAATTTTAAATAAAACTTTACTAAATAATTTAAATAAAATTTGAAATTTAAATTATTTTTTAAAAATAAAACACTTTTATTGATAATTTATGAATAAATATTATATAAGATATTAAAATAATTTAATTAATTAAAATAATTTACCTCTAGGTTTTATCTAACATGTAATTTTCATCAACAATAACAAAATGGCTACATTGATATTAACAACAAAATAGGTTTTGCTTTTATTTAAAAAACAAGAACTAAAAATTACAACAACAAAAAATAAATGAAACCAAACGACTCTAGTCATAATTGATTAGACTTAGAATTGAGTTTAGATTTTTTTATTTTAAAATTTAAATTAGATCAAGCTTAAATTTAAACTTTATAGCTAACAACTTGAACTCAAATTTGACGTTTACAATTTTGTTAGACTAAAAAATCAAATATTTCAAATACAAATGGCATCTTTTTGAACAAAACAATATTTTTAAATTAAATTAAATTGAGTTAAGAAAAAATAAAATTTAAATTTAGTTCGAGTTTAATCATAGTTTAGAACTTTTAAACTTAATTAAATTTGGATTTGAAATGTAAATTTCTATTCTATTAAAATCTCGGGCTGAGTTTGGATGCTTACACATGATTTCCGGCTACGTTCAATCTAGCCCAATACTATCTCCAAGTACTAACCTTAAAAGATGGATAATGAAAGAATTGAAGTGCCACCACCATAACTATAATACACGAGAAACTATAATTGTGAAAGGGTAGGTGAGAGTGAAAAGGGGTTGGTAAAGAAAGGTCCAACTCTAGGGTGTAGGTGAGTTGGTAAGGGGCTCTTCTGATTTAAGCGAGATCACGAGTTTGAACCGTCCTCATGTATGCTACCGTTTAAAACTTGAGACCAGAGCTTTGCCTCCCGCAAGGGACCTATCCGGCTCGAACGGAGATTAGTCTGAGAGTGGATGACTTAAAGGTGTCTTCTCATATTTGAGATCTTCCTAGAACACCTCGTGTGGGGAAAAAAAAAAAAAAAAAGTCCTTCTCCTTTTCCTTATGAACACTTTCTACGTCTCAAATGGCTGCAATGCAACGCTCTCCCTGTCTGCGTCATTGTGTCAACTCGTCAAAGGTTGGTAATGCAAGCTCCAAGGTTGCTCATTTCTAATACTAGCTCATCTCAGTAATTTTACATTCTAACTGTAATTAAAAACTATCTATTAGCTAACAACCGAAGAAACTAAGCATATTGAATTGACGAGACTACATGAAATTAATCATGAACCTTGTACAAGTTGTAATATTGTATATTATCTCAGTCTCTTCTATTTACATAATTCGATATTGACGAGATTCATGGGTGTAAGAAATAATACGACTCTCATCCTATTGTTATAATAACAAATCTATGATTTTTTAATTGAATTTAGCTTAATTTTTTATTTAAATAAGTCACTCAAATAACCAAAATTTGTTCAGTGTCAAAATTTGGTGTAGAGTAATGGTGTGAATAGAGCTCAAACCTTCCATAATAACCATATCTGAGACTCTAAATTACGTTTAAAATTAAATGAATCAAATAATTTATGAATTATTATGTATATTCCATAGTTTATTCTATGCAAAGGAAAAAGAAAAAACAAAAAGAGAAGCACATAAAATTAAAATAAAGGTCAAGTGTCTAAGTCCGTAGGTGATGGTCACAGTCACACCCATATTGGTCCACGGTGGTTGGCCAATCGACCTTTATATATAAGCTTAGTTTCAAGAATACAGTCACTAGTTCTCTAACTCCTTCCTTCCTCCTCAATTCGCCACCTTCAAGTCTCTCAGATACAGAGAAAAATCATCGAACTAATGGCTTCTACTACAGTTGAGATGACACCAACCTTAGTGTCCGAAGAAGAAGCAAGCTTGCTCGCCATGCAGCTAGCTAGTGCCTCCGTCTTGCCTATGATTCTAAAAACCGTTCTTGAGCTCGACCTTCTTGAAATAATGGCACGAGCTGGTCCTGGTGCGTTCTTGTCTCCATCAGACATTGCCTCAAAACTCCAAACCAAGAATCCTGAAGCAGCCTTCGTTTTAGATCGCATGTTGAGGCTACTGGCTAGCTACTCTCTTGTCACCTACTCACTAAGAACACTCCCTGATGGTACAGTCGAGAGGCTTTACGGTCTTGGACCTGTCTGTAAATTCTTGACCAAGAATGAAGATGGTGTCTCGATTGCCCCTCTCTGTCTCATGAACCAGGACAAGGTTCTTATGGAAAGCTGGTACTGTAATCGTTCCCTAACCCTAATGCCTTGGTTAAGAGAATTATCAGTAACAATTTATGTATTTATGGTGGACTGTAGGTATTACTTGAAAGAGTCGGTCCTTGAAGGAGGAATTCCATTCAACAAGGCTCATGGTCTAACTTCATTTGAGCACCATGGTAAAGATCCAAGATTCAACAAGGTTTTCAACAAGGGCATGGCGGATCATTCCACCATTACCATGAAGAAGATTCTTGAGACTTATAAGGGTTTCGAGGGTCTCACTTCTGTAGTTGATGTTGGTGGTGGAACTGGTGCTGTTCTTAGCATGATCCTCTCCAAATATCCCTCCATTAGAGGCATTAACTTTGACCTTCCTCATGTCATTCAAGATTCCCCATCTTTGCCTGGTATACCTTTTTCTTCACCAACTCTCATAACAAGTTCTATAATTGCCTATTCAATGATACGAGGATTGAGTTTGATACTGATGGATGTTGGGTTTCAGGTGTGGAGCATGTTGGTGGAGACATGTTTGTTAGTATTCCAAAAGGAGATGCCATATTCATGAAGGTAAGTGTGTATATATATTAAACCAATAATTTGCAGTCACTTAATATCAAAATGAAGAGGTTATGATTGTGAGATAATGTCAATGTGCAGTGGATATGTCACGATTGGAGCGATGAACATTGCTTGAAGATTCTGAAGAATTGCTATGATGCATTACCAGAAAATGGGAAGGTTATAGTAGCAGAATGTGTTCTTCCTGTGGAACCAGACACGAGCCTTGCAACGAAAGGAGTGGTTCACATCGACGTTATAATGTTGGCTCATAATCCTGGTGGTAAAGAGAGAACTGAACAGGAATTTCAGAGTTTGGCCAAAGGAGCTGGTTTCCAAGGTTTCAGAGTCATGTGCTCAGCTTTCAACACTTACATCATGGAATTCCTCAAACTCGCCTGATCAATTCGAAGTTGGACTTTTTTTCTATTGAATGTTAGTTATTTTTCTTCACATGATATCAATAAAGAACGTTCGAATTTGTTTAACGAATCAATGGAAATTCTCTGCACATGTAAAAGCATTTGATGTAGAACTCAAACTCAGAAGATATGGATCTGAAGCAAAACTAACTCGAAGAACAAGAAAGCCAGAATTGATGAAGAGAAAAAAGAGTCAATAGTGACATATGAGCTTAAGGCGAGTATATGGTTCAAATAGACGAAGAATACAATTTCACTGCAACAAATCAGATGAGTCCCACACTGGATCAATAATTCTAACCTGACATACTTCCAAGTATATATATATATATATATCTTAGACCAAGAACACTGTCTGGAACTTTTCAAAAACCAAGTCATATATAACTTGGACCAAGAACACTGTCTGGAACTTTTCAAGAAGTAAGTCATATGCATCAATATATATATATGAATTAGTTTTTGAAAAGCTCCAGACAGTGCTCTTGGTCCAAGTTCCTGCTCCAGAACTTCTTGTAATATTCAGCATAAGTGAAATCTTTATACAAAGCTACTGATCCATCATCGATTACTGCTTTTGGTGGACTGATTAATGCCTCATCAGCTGGGCAGAGAAAGGAAGCAACTGACATTCTTGCCTTATCAGCATTCACAACCGCTCTGTGCCAGACACTCTTGTATCTTCCATTACTCAGTGCCTAAATACATTAAACTTAGATCAATTTAGCAGAAGAACAAAAAACTTTTGGTACTAAAACAAAAGTTTCTGTACCTGTAACTGATCACCAATGTTAATGACAAATGCATTTGGATGAGGATTCACAGCCAACCACTTGCCATCTTTCAGGACTTGAAGACCAGCAACTTGGACATCTTGAAGTAAAATCGTAAGAGCATTAGGGTCTGTGTGTGCTGGAAGTCCATAAGTTAACTCAGGTTCAGGACAAGGTGGGTAAAAGTTGACAGCCATATGTTGCCCTTGATCTCTCAACACTTTCTTTATGTAATCCTTTTCAAGTCCCAAGCTCTCCGATATGAGTTCTTGTAATCTGAATCCGAACTCTCGAACCTCTGTACAGTACTTACTCGCCACTTCCCTGATGAGTAAAGATCAATGTCAAGAAGAAAAAACAAAATATAAAGATCAATGTCAAGAGAAGGGAGGGGGAAAAAGTCCATATTGAAGACTTTCTAACACAATATATATATATATTAATATGCATTAATGTAGCTATAAGTCAAATACAAAACTTTAAAAAAGCAATATTAATTTAATATGTTCACCATTATGTATAAAAATATGATCATTAGTTATATAATATGAGACAATAACATCCTTTGACTCATCTTTGCACATTTAAAAATGGGCCCCAAGTATTTATGTAAAAATAATAATATTGATAAAAATTATTTTAAAACATTAATCATCGATGAAATTCATTAATTACTTGTATCAAAAATGTTATTATTTATAATATTAATGATGATCGAAATCCACTAATTACTTAAAAATATAAATTTTCTTCTTGTCTACGTTTATTTCTATTTTAAACTTAGACAAGAAAAAATGGTAATAACAATAAATATTACCATTATTATTGTTATTATTATTCCCACCTACACAAATATAAAAGAACAGGAAATAAGTGAACGATCGACGTTAGTGGGACGGCGGGCGGCATTAAATCATGAAAGCCTCACTCAGGGTTAACCTACGACACACATATAAACTACACGTGTCAGTCTGCCAGACCAATCATGTGTCTTTCTTTCTTTCTTTTTTTCCTTTTTAGAACTATATTTTAATTTAAAACCTTAAATTAATTATCAATAATGTATAATATTAGTTTTGATTAACTCATAAACTTGCACGTAACTTATTCTAAACCCACTATCACTCACATAGAGTTCAATTTTACTACGTAAGAGCCCAAGTCTAATCACAACTACCTATTATAAATAGTAATTAATAATACTAGAAATGATTAATAGTCCACCATGACATCAACAATTAACACGAAGAGTGTTTAGTGATAATTTATTAAAATAAGAGTTAAAGTTAAGTGATAAATTTAAAATATTTAATTTATAATTATAATTATTATTAACTACTTAAAATTAAGTAATAAAATCTATTTAATTAACATTTACATACTTTAATTTCTTATTAAATTATCATAATAAATGCATTTTCATTTCAGATCTGGACCTGTCTAAATTGGGACGATCCTACTTATGGAAAGTTAGTCTTTTATCAATTATATACAGAATTTGATAAAGTTGCGTACAAAGACACGAAACTATATTAGTGCAGTACAGTTTTCTACAGAACTTAGTACACCACCACATACTTTTAAGATAGATCGAGAAATGGTCCAAAGATAGATCGATGTAATGTAACAACTCAGCCAGAGTTGGTGACGTCTCTCTTATTTACGTCACCCACTTTCAGAAATGCAATGCATGTGCTAGTCCTCCTAACGTCGTCACGATTTTCCGATTCCGATTGGCCTTTTCTCTTATTTGGCTTAGCTATAATGGTGTATAGCAGTTTTGGTTTCTAATTCTGTTCAAGGTTTGCAGAGAAAGAGAAGATAGAGAGAGAGGACCACTAACTTGAATGAAGCAGGAATGGTAGGCCACTCAGGGACGTATCTGTCAAGAGGGTAGCAATGGAGTCTGAGATAGTCTCTCCAGTTATGAACTTTCTCCTTCCTCACATTAAAACTTGTCGACAATCTCATTGTCTTTGATGGGTCATCGGAATACAGCTTTAGCTTCTCTTCCACAGGGAGTTTGAAGAAATCTTCGGCCATCTGTCGCATTCTTTCCACTGTTTCCGAACACACTCCATGGTTGATCACCTGCAGACGTACACCGAATTAATTAAGAAAAGGGAAGGATATCAAGAGATTTGTTAGGTCAAAATGTTTAATCAATTTTTGACCTGGAAAATACCGAAGTCGTTGCAGGCATCACCGACTTGCCGGACAACTTGGTCTCTGTTCTGAAGACCCAAGTCGATGATCGGAACGTCTTCGCAAGTAGAAACTTCAGAGAGCTTGGGACGGTCCGATTCCGGCCTTATGTAATTTTCAGGCATCGTGGTCCTTCTTTCTTCTGAAGAAAGGAGTTTAGTGTCCATAAATTGGGAAGAAAGAAGGTGCAGACAAGCCGGAAAAAAGCACAGGCAAGGAAAACGACATACAGGCAGTCTACTGACTACCGAGTGACTCAGTTCCTGGGCTCACGAGTCGCGATGTAGCTTCCAGGAAGACGAGTCCTCTTGTTCACCCGTTAGCTGTATTTATAGCGAGACAGCTTCCAAGCTAGTTTTGTTTTAAAATCTAAATTTCCTTTTCCGATTTTCATTTCTGGTTGGATTAAAATATCAACTGTGGAGGTTACACGAAAGAGGCCATAAAAGCACGAATCAATTCATTGTCGACAAGGTTCAACAGCGTCTTTCGGGCTGGATCGTAAATCTTTTATCTTTTGTTAGACGCACTACTCTGACATAATCAATCATCTCCGCACTTCCCCTCTATACGATGCAGACGATACGTCTTTCCATACGCCTCTACGATAATTTGGAAAAAATTATGCGCAATTTTTTGTGGGCCTCTTCTCTGAGCTCCAGAAAAGTAAATCTCGTTATCTGAATCAAAGTCTACCAACCTAAAGAACTAGGGGTTAGGTATTCGTCAAATTCGGGAAACCAATAATGCTTTGTTAACCAAACTCGGGTGGACCCTAATCTCAAAGCCGAACACGTTATGGGTTCAAATTCTGTCTGCTAAATATAATTTTGATGCCAACAACCTGCCCACCTCCCTACAGGCTGCAGGCTGCTCCATGACCTAGAAGTACATCAAAACTATTTGACACCATGTCCTTCATGGCATAAAATGGGTAATATGTGATGGCTCAAAGGCTCGATTCTGGTTGGATCATTGGGTGGTGGACTTGGGCCCGCTCATTTCCTATGCTCTAGCTCTTATCCCCCACTCAGCCCTAGATCTGCGAGTGCAACAATATACTAATAATTCAAGTAACTGGTGTTGGGATGAATTTCAATTATTACTTCCTCATTTTGTTTGGATGTCCATTATAGATATTTTGTCGCCCAAGCCCCAATTAGGGCCCGACAAGCTGACTTGGGGGACGTCGGACTCCGGACAATTCACAACAGCCACCGCTTATACTATGATTATGGAACAAGCCCCCCAGGACACTAATACCCACTGGATGACTCTATGGCACTAGACCGGCCCTCGACGCGTCCAATCCTTTCTTTGGCTCATCGCTCATGATCGATTGTTAACTAATCAGCAACGACTTCGCCGACATCTGACTCCAACTGTAGAGTGCCATTAATGTCAGGCAGACGAGTCCTCTGTCTATGTTATGAGAGACTGCCCTAAAGCGCGAAGGCTATGGTACACATTCTCTCTGCATGTCATCTTGCCTGATTTTTTTGACCTTCCTCTGTATGATTGACTCCAGGTGAACCTCTAAACATACCGACAGATCAACGGCCTAGATTGGTCCCTCATATTCGGTACAACATGCTGGTTTCTATAGTCCTAGAGAAATCGGTCCCTTTTCGAGGTCCAATTCTCTTGGCCAGTCTCTCCTACTTTCACTGTTTTAGACTATGTACACCTGATCCAACAAGCTTCGAAATGGCTAAGCACGACTACTCATGGCCCCCAACCTTGACAAGAGCAATTAATTGGCTAGTGTAGACCCGCTCCTGAATGGGTGAAACTGAACGTAGACAGGGTGCGTAAAAGTTCTTCCGACTTAGCCACCGCAGGGCGACTTATTCGAGACAGCGTTGGTGATTGGCTGGAAGTTTTGTTCAAAATCTTGGCCGGTGTTTCTCGATAGCTGTGGAACTCTGGGACGTCTACTCAGGACTGAATCTGATATGAGATCTAGGATTTCATAAGGTGGAATTAGAACTGGATTCTCAAGCGGTGTCCAATATTCTCTCTTATTCCACTACCCACATCAAGTCTCTTAATCCGCTCGTCTTGGGCATTAACAAGCGACTCAATCGCAACTGAGTAGTTTTACCCTGCCACATTTACAGGGAGGGTAACAGGAGCGTCGATTATTTCGACAATTTTGCTGTAAATTTCAGATTAGGAGTTACTACTTTTATATCCTCACCCTCCACGTATCGTTCGATCTTCCTTGAAGATATTACTGGGATTAGTATCTCTAGATTAGTCTATATCGTTGTTTGTACTTTTTTTTTGTATTAGTATATATATATCTATATATATATCAACCGTATGTTCAGTGGCAAGGGTAGGCCATCCTATTGAAAGGTTCTAGTCTTGTGATCACATTATGAGCTCATCTTTCCTGGACTAGTTACGCATTAAGCTTGTTCAAGTATGATTTGACGTAACCGCTCCCATCTTTAATCAATCAAAGAATGTTCAACTCTATGACGTACGGCTATTGCCAAAAGATAATTATTGAAGATTATATTTATTTATATAGAAAACGTATGGTCAATCATACAGCAAATCTTATATTTCATTGGTTCAAGACATATAAGATTACATATATATCGTATAGTTAATAATACATCTTTTTACTGCATTTTGCGTCACCCAACTTACCTCACTCCTTATTCACTCAAATCCCATTACTCCTCACTCATTCAATTCACTCACATATAATTAATTAAAGTAGCAAATTATTAATATCTGATTTTCTTTTGGGAGACGTAAGTCAATCAATGTCAATGCAACTTTAATTATTTATTTATAAAACCGCATTTCCAACAGTTTAATTAACTTTTCTTACAGGTCCTGCCGCTGACATACGAGATTCCCAACGAACAGATAAGAAAAGTTGGCCTCACTGCTCCGGCAAAACAAAAATTGCAGATATCTTGTAGTATTAAACAGGAAAAATAGTCATGTGAATCATAAATCAGAACCATGTGAAATAAAAGCTAAACATGTCTCTGATAAGAGAGAAGCACGAGAAGTGTAATGTGCAAGAGGATTTTCTTAATCAATAGAGTTCAAATTTGTCGGTAGATATATAAACTAAGAAATTTCAAATTTCTGTATATTGAGTATAAAATATATCATTCATTGAGCTTTCCAGATTTTTCGGTTTGTAGAATCAAATATTTAATGTAGATTAAAAGATTTAATAAATTCTTTAGAATTAAATAAAGGATACATAATATGATTTTTATATTATTAAATATAATGTATTCTATCCATTAAATAAAGTATTTAAAATTTACATAATTCTGACTTTTATTTAATTGTAATGCTTTAAAGTGTTGAAAAATTAAAATTAAAATACTATATACCCTTTCTTAAGGGTTATTAACTATTTATTTTATTTGAAATCCTTCCTTACAAATCACTTGAACCCTAACTTCTATGCTTCTTGTCATAATTGTAAATAATTCTTTCAATTTATGAAATTTAGGTTGTGAAAATATATTTTGAATAAATTGGACTAAATTTAAAAAATAATTGAAGAATCTATTAAAGGAGAAGAAGAGAATTCTAGCGATTAATTTTAATTTTTTTAATTAAGAAAGAAGAAATATTAGACCTTTTTTATAATAATTATAATATTAAATATTCTTAATGGTATAAAAAATTAGTCTAATAGGTATTTAAAAGTAATCGAACTCATTCAAGAACAAGACAGAGACATAAAACTTCATGAATTTATATGTAAGAAAAAGAAAGAAAAAGTGAGAGAGACTGTTCCATTCCATAATAGCTACTTTGTGCAAAAATCAGAACCAGTCGTGTCTTATATAAGTGCTGTGCCACTTGTGCTATTCATTTGTAAGTACCGTCGTCTCCAGCATTATGAGGTAAACGAAAAGAAGTGTCGTTTTGTTGGGCCATGCCGTGACAAAAGGTCTAAGTTTGTGAGGCTCTGAGATGATCAGATCACGGTTCTGATACGTAACACTGCCACCACGTACGATGGACCCCACTGATTTTATTGTGCTGCGTATGTCTTGGGCTATTTTCGCATCTCGAAGTCTTTCCATTGACTTGACTTCGGTTTTGTCGATCTTTCTGGTCCTACTGGCTTTGCAAGCGATAAGAATAACACTGGTTTTTGTGTGTGAGTGTGGATGTATTATTTGATTGATTCTGACTCGCAAGTGATAAGATTAACACGGTAGAGTGGTTTGAATTTGAAAGATAATTTTAGATAGGAAAGTATTGACAAGTTAATTGGTGCATTAAATTTGAATAATAATGATAATGAAGCTCTTCTTAATGATGATAATTTTGTACCAAATAATCATTAGGATCAGTGCAGCTCTAGCGGATTCCCTCTCATTGTCGATTGTAAGTTTTTGTTTTTCCTGTTCTTTGAATTTTAATTGTATTTGATTTTTATGTTAAATTCTATATATGTAATATAACTGTAATGTTTTTATTCCAGGTTTAACTACTACTTGATTGTTCCTTCGTCATAATCTCTTTTTGTAATATTTATTGTTCTTTTTATCGGATATTTTGAATCTTTTGATGTAAATTATTTATTAAAATGATGAAATTATATTATTGTAATATTTTAAATACTTTGTGTTATTCTTAATTTTATAATGGTATGATGATGATTGTCTTTGTTTATATTAATTGTGGTTATTATTTATATGTAAAATATTTAAAAATTATTGTTATTTCATATTAATTGTCATTATTATTTATTATTAAGATTTTTGAAAACATGGTTGATGTAAACAATAAACTAATCAAGTGTACAGTACAACTGTATAATATACCAATATGGACTATTTTGCAATTTTTAAAAATTTTAGGGACTATTGCATAATTTTAAAAAATTCTTCGAAACGGTACCCGGTACTGACCGATACCAGTATAGTTCTATTCCAGAGCTCAATCCGGTACCGAGCCCGATACGGTATTCATAACTTTGTTAACACTGGTTAATCGTGAGATAAGAAAGATGCACTTGTTTTTCTAAAAATTTCAGTTGGCTCATTACCGTAAGATTCTAATCACCTGATTTTAATTCATATGGAAATAATGGAAAAAGGGTATTAGGGTATGTTTGGGAGTTTATGATGGAATGAAATAGAATGACAATTAATGGAACGGAATAGAATGGAGTAGAATGGGTCACTCCATTATTTGGAAGTTTAAATAAAACAATAGAAGGACTCCTTTCACCATTGTTTGGTAGTGATACTAAAAATGAATGGAATGGAATGACTTGTAATGTTTTTTTTTTCAAAATTACCCTTGTAATAAAATATGCATAGTTGCCATAAAACTATTTTAGCAACCCCAAAGTATTTCAAATTGTAGGATGCCTAGAATATAGTTTTCTCATTTTGATATATAAGCAATCAACTTTCTTGTTCTTTTTCATTAACTATCGTCGCACTGTACTCTTCGTTAGGCATTTATTCATATGTCTGGTTATGGTTGATAATCATTCTTGACGTTGTAAATCTATTTCTACATTTCGCAATGTATATTAATAATATATTTAAAATTTATGAGCATTCACATTGCTAGCTTTATCAAAAGCATAGTAGCTGTGGAGGAAAACGTTCGTCATTGGAAGAAACCAGTTGAAGAAGAAACACAATGGACGTAGTAACATGTAGCCGCGTAGGTATTTGCTGGACTGGGGTTGTAATTTCATTAATATTTTAGGACATTTTTGTCATTAAATTAGGGTTTGAAAGGCAAGTCATGTCATTCCATTCCTGACCCCCCAATTTGAGAGGTCACAAAATATTAGATTTTGGATGACAAATGATGGCTTCTAAAGTCATCAATTGCCATTACATCCTGTTTCAAAATAGACTCCTAAACAATGGTCTAAGACATTTGGGTCATTCCATTTCCTTCCATCCCTCCACCCACATCCAAACATACTCTTAAGAATAATTAAATTAAAAATAGTTCATTGTATTACGAAATGGGAGAGAACCGAAATTAAAGATGATAATTCAATTACCTTCTTGTTACTTATATAAATGACGAGAGACTTAAAATAATTAGGCTGTGATCCTATTATAGTAATTATACATAATAATCATATTATATTATTATACTCAACAACCTTGTTGCTAGGATCATAAACAAACTTGACCATAGAATTTTTAGTCTCTGTTTCATCATAATTTAAATAAATGATGAATTAATTATATGCCAATATAGAAAATTTTTAAGAGTTAATCTTTGGTTTCTGTGGACCTACTGTATAGTAATGACTTTTATACTTGGGAATTTCGAATTTTAATGATAAAATTATAAAAACTCAATGTTATATACTCTTTTTTTTCACTTCTTATATCCTTTCTCAATTTTCAGGCAACTATTTATTTATTTATTTGCATGTTTGTTTTTTTATTTATAACCCTTTTATTATAAATTTTTATTTATTATTACTTTTAATTAGTATTTTCACTACTATTATTATTTATTTTTATATCTATTTATTTTATTTTATGTCATTTTCTTGTTTTATTTTAAATTTTCTTCAAGTAGGTCATTTGAAAACAAGATCTTTACTAATTAGAGATAAGGTTGTGTACTACTATACTTCTTTACATCCCTCGCGATAGCAGAATTTCTATTGGTGGTGGTGTTGTTGCTGTTATATTGAGTTATATTTAATTGTGCTTTTTTGTAGTACCAAATGAAGTTAATTAACATTTTTTAAAATAAGAGATTATTACTAATACATGTAATCATAATTTTGAGTCCTATTTATTTTGTAAGTAAAAAAAGAAACTCCACTCTTTCTTTATCATTCTTAAAAGATCACCGCTTCCCATCTCAATAACCACATATCTTAACATTTTTTATATATTTTTAAGCAATTATTTTGCCGTGAACTTGAACCTAATTTCAAAACTGATAAGGATCGACAAATCGAATTCGAATTGAAGTTTGACAACCAGCCAACATCGATGCGCCGTAAAGATAAAATCCTTTATGTGATATTGTTGGCCACTAAAAACCAATAAAAGTCTACACCTCACACATAATTTCTAAAGAAGAAGCTTATGTTCATACATGTCTCCAAAAACGACGAGGCCACCTATGTTTATGCATGCATATCATTTAGATCGTGGTTCAATTCGGACAAGACATGTGGTTTTTGTTACTATGTCGGCAATACGATAGATAAGTTCTGCCGACTTCATCAATTAAATATTCAGACAGAAGAGTTGAATTCGAATTGGATTCAACTGATTCAAAATTAACCGATAGAGTATGTTTTAATCATTAACAATCAAGCACAAGTGTTTAAGTTCATCACTACATTGTCGAATCGAAGTACTTTCCTTTAAACAAGGCCTAAGTTATTTGGTTGAAAACTTTTTAAATGGAGTGTAAGTCGGCCAAGGTTAGTGTTGAGTGAAAACTAAGGGCATGTTTGTTTGGTGGGTATGAAGAGAGAGGAATGGGTATGGAATGAAAAATAAAGCTTAGTAAGAGGTAATGATTATTTTACTTCTACTTTCATTCCTTACTTTAAGGCATTGCTCCATTCCTCTCCATTATGAGAGAAATGAGAGTCATTACTAACTTTGCTTAATGCTTAATGCTTAATTTTTTTAGTTTAGTAAGGGTTCGTATTCTTTAACTAATATTATAATTAATTAATTAATTACAATATAATTCATTAATTAATTAAAATATTGTAATTAATTAATTAATTAATTA
>JANIJH010000001.1:43509-60299 GCA_024520975.1 Erythroxylum areolatum
TAATTACAATGTTATAATTAATTAATTAATTACAATGTTATAATTAATTAATTAATTACAATGTTATAATTAATTAATTAATTACAATGTTATAATTAATTAAAATATAATTTATTTATTAATTAAAATATTGTAATTAATTAATTAAATTATTTAAATTAATTAATATATTGTAATTACACTATTTTAATTAATTAATATATTTTAATTAATTAATTACAATATAATTAATTAAAATATAATTCATTCATTAATTAAAATATTTTAATTAATTAATTAATTAATTACAATATAATTAATTAAAATATTGTAATTAATTAATTACAATATAACTAATTACAATATAATTAATTAAAATATAGTTAATTAATTAGTTACAATATAATTAATTAAAATATAATTCATTCATTAATTAAAATATAATTAATTTTTATTTCTCAAATTTTTTTACAAACCAACCACTATCAATGTTAATAATAATTATTCATTTCTCTTAACTAACCATCATTATTATAACGATAATATCCATTCTCATTCCTCATTATATTCATTCTCATTCCTATTATCATTCCCTTATACGAATCAACTCCGCCCCCTAAAACTTATGGTATCTAATTGGCTTGAACCGCGTTATAATAATTCCTCTATTTAGTTTTATTGAATGATAATATATCAAATTAACTTTTGAGTTTCTGTTGTACAATATAATCGGTTATTGTATTTAATGTTATTGGTTTTGATAATTTATTAATAAAATGATTTTATTCGTTTACATAATTTTTATATAGTTTTTTGAACTTTATCTCTAATACCTTTTCCTTTTTAGTTATTTATATTTTTTCAATATCGTATATGTTCTTTTAGTTTTTATCTCACGTATTTTATTTATTTTTTAATTGTGAGAATCTGTTGTTATCTTGAAGTATTTTAAGGACATGTATAATTGATTAAATTTTCCTGTATTTTTATGATATTATAAATTCATAAATTTACACATTGACTGTAAATATAAGGCTTATCATACATTCGATTATGAATTTATGATATGTTAATTAGTTAATTGAATAAGATTATTATTTTGTTAACAACTAATTAAAATTATTATCAAACAAAAATAGAATTTATTAAAACAAAAAAACAAAATAAAGATTATGATAAAAGGCATATTCTTAAAGTTTATAAAAATTCCTAATTTTTTAACTTTTAGGAAAAATTATTTTGTTAGGCTTTAATTAAAAAAGAACGATATAACATATATAACATGAATATCACATGTAAACTAATTAAATACTACTTATGTGACGATTAAATCTATAACAATAACAACAATAACATATTTAGGCTAAAAAAGAAAATGTTTAGATTAAATGTTTATGTAAAATACAAGACAGAAGTTTTAAGGTCTTCAAGGAAAATGTTTAAAAGACCCATGAGAAATAAAAGGATTTCTTTATGTAAGATCATTTACTCTTACCTTATTGTGCCAAATTTTTTTACTAAGGTTCATGTCTTGGGTAAGTTCTAGTAAAGTCAAATTATTATTGATCACTTTCTCACAGTTCTTCTTAGGTCTTCTTTTTTTTTTCCTTACAATATCTAGTATAATCTTATCGTATCTTCTCATTGGAGCATCAGGGTGTCTTCTCTTAACATGTCCAAACTATTTAAGTCTCGTTTCTTTTATTTTTTATTAATATTAGTTACATTTAATTTAATTCTTACCATTACATTCCTAATCTTATCCGTTATAGTAAGATTGCTCATCCAACAAAGCATTCTCGTCTTCGTTACTATTAACTTATGACTATGTACTGTTTGATAGGCCAAACATTATATTCTGTGGAGCATGGCTCACCTAATCGCTAAATGATAGAATCTATCTTTGAGTTTGAGTGATATATTCTTATCGCATAAAACTTCTTAAACATTTCTCCATTTAAGCCACCATGATCTGATACGGTAAATTATGTCTTTTTCAATATCTTAATTGCTTTAGATAATAGATCTTAGATATTTAAAACACTATTTTTGTGATGTAACTTTTAAACTAATTTTTACCTCCACATTGAAACTCACCTTATGGCGCGAAAATTACACTTTAAGTACTCATTTTTAATCTTACTCAATTTAGTGCCCTTCAACTATAATCTATCTCTATAAATTTTTAGCTTGACATTGACACCCTCTCTTATCTCATTTACTAAAACAATTCAATCAACAAATATACATAAACAAAGGCACATTCTATTGAATATTCTTAGTAAGCCCATCCATTATTACTACAAATAAAAGGGATTCAATGAGGACCCTTGATGTAGGCCTATATTGAAAGAGAAATGCTTCATGTCTCATCCTATCTTACTTACTTTACTATTTACACCTTCACACATATCTTTAATAACTTGTATCTAGGTTATAGGAGTTCTCTTAACTTTTAAACATCTTCACATAATTTCCCTAAATACCTATCATACGCTTTCTTTAAGCCAATAAAAACAATGTGTAGATTATGTTGCCTTTTCTTGTAATATTAGGTTAATTCTCTAAAGAGCTATAAAGTTTCTGTTGTGGCCTTTTTGACATGAAATTAAAATGGTTATCCGAAATATGTGCATCTTTCTAACTATCTTCTAAATCACATTATGTCATAACTTAATGTTGTGACTAAGTAGTTTGATGGCTTTATAAATATTACAACTTTGCAAGTCCACTTTATTTTTGCACAGGAGAATTAGCATATTAAGTCTTCATTCATACAACATTTTGATGGATCACATTAAAAAGTTTGGTAAGCCAAGTAAGATAATATATGCTTAGGTTTTTTCATACCTCTATAAGTATCTCATGAGAACTTATTGCCCTTTCACTTTTAATCTCTCTCAAAGCTCTTTTAGTCTCTTCCTTTGTAATATGTTGACCATAAGTAAAATTACAATATCTCTTGAATGTGCAAAAATCACGTAAAGAGATGTTTTTTAAATCTCCATTGCAAAGGTTATAGAAATATCTTTGTCAAATTTCTCTTGATGTCAATTTCAATCAGTAACTACCACCGTGCTTTATCTTTTAAAGTTCTTTTAAAAAAATTTAAACTAAAAAAAAAAGTCGATCTTTTACCTAAAAATGATTTATTTGAAAAGAATAGACAACAAACAAGTTGTAAATATAAGAAGGCAAAGCATGTGAGCATGGCGTCAGCGTTATGTAATCCAATGACGTGCTATGGATGACGCGAATTGCACCGATTTGCACGAAGAGCGAAGTCAACACGTCAAAATAATTACGAGCCGTGGGAGGATCATGGGCTTCTGACACAGACAACCATTTTTTGTTGACGTCTCAACTCTCATGATATCGGTGATTCGATGTCAGGGATTAGATATACACGCATTTGAATTTTATATGGATAAGATTTAATAGAAAAGAAAATAAAATAACTGAAGTAAAAGATTTTATGTAATTAAATTAAATTCTAGATTTATAACAGCTTTTTCAGTCTGTATGATGGAATCCAAGACCAATACGAATCGGTTTGAAACTATTAAACTAAAATAAATTTAATTATTTTTAAGTCGATCAATTATTTGACATAATATCAGTTGATGTCATGCGATCAATACGAATCTAAACCTTAGGTTTCCTTGGTCACTAAAATTGGTAGTAGGTTATGGTACAAATGAGGCGCATATAATACAAGAATCCTTAGGTTTAGATTCTATGTATTGCTCGGACAAGAGCATACGAATCTTCACCATCGTCACATGTGATAGGGAAATTCCAACCCATATGGCAAGAAAAGAACAAAATTGATGATACCAACC
Source organism: Erythroxylum areolatum (assembly GCA_024520975.1). Lineage (NCBI taxonomy): Eukaryota > Viridiplantae > Streptophyta > Magnoliopsida > Malpighiales > Erythroxylaceae > Erythroxylum > Erythroxylum areolatum. The sequence goes on from JANIJH010000001.1 coordinate 47,331, forward strand.
AACCCAAAGTTTAGGGAATAAGTCCAGAGTTGAAGTTGAACCCAAACTCAAGAACTGGACAGCTCCTAACTTGCCTCCCAGTCCCAGCCCCAAGGTAAGTGCAAGCCTCTTGGGCTTTTTTCCTTTGGTGTCAAAGTCAAACTCAACACCTAAGCTTCAGAGTCACTCGTATTTTAATTAAAATATTAACATAATATCGTTTTTAATTAAAATTTAAATTATTTACAGAGTATTTTGAAATAGTATGAATTGAATCCAATTATAGCATTGAATTCAATTCAAGTATTTAGAAACGGAAAAAATGAACGAGCTCATAATCTTTTATAAATTGAATTCATATGAAAAAGCATCATAATTGAATTACGAACTGAAGCTTCAATTCTTTTTTTGAACGTTGAAAATCTCCTTCCAATAATGTCTATCTAACTCTACTATATATCTTTTCACCTCAAGCAACACATCCCACCTTAAATAGCCTCTCCCACTAAGAAACGAAACAACAATACCTTCTTCATGAATGAGCATCTCCCATTATATCCAAATTTTCTCTTTTCTTTTTGTTCATAGGTGTCATTTTCTTTTTAATTTTTTTTGTCTATGATCATCGTTCTCTTTTAGATCCATCGTTCGATTTAGCTTCTCCTTTTATTTTCTCATCCTATCTACATTCTTTTGCATTTCTTGAAATATTTTGTATATATCTAGATTTTGTTTGTTTGTTTGTTTTCTTTTCATTTTAAGGTCATTTGTAATTAATTTTTTTTTAATTTTAATAATAAACTTTTTTGATGATATCACTTATAATAAAATTGATATTTATAACTTGCTCTATGTAATTGTGAATGTTTATTATTTAATAAGATTATTTTTTAGTTAATAATAAAAATACCATATCAAATAATTGAATTTATTTTGATTGTGTTCAAAACAATATAATTAAATTCAATTATAATATTACTATATTTGTTTCAAATAGTATAAATTGCAATCTTACTATTATAATTGAATCCAATTCATTAATAAATTCAATTCAAAAAATTTCCAAACGGCTCGTTATCTGATAAAATCAAGTCTTCTATCTCCATCAAGCCTCTCCACTCACTACCATTCCTATGTAATTGTATTCGATTTGAGAAAATATCCAAGTGGATATTCCTAATCTACAGAAGCAGCCTTTCCTTGCAATACCCACCTCTAATTCTGTTTCTTATTCTAATTCAAAACATAAACCCTAGGTCTCTCCACAAACAAACAAACCTAAACCAACAATTGATTTGTGGCGGCCAATCTCCCCGCCCACTTCTTCATCTTCAGAGTTGAAAATGGTGGATCCGTTCCTCCATCAAAATACCTTTCTTTCTTCAATATAACTGCTGATCACATGTCACCTCCATCACCTATACACCCAATCGCAAACGCTCTTCCTCAAGAACCTGCCGATTTCTTCTTCACTACTCTCTCTGTGTTCTTCCTTTTCTCTTCTGCTGCCTCCAAGTCCAACTCCTTCAAGTTCCCTTTTTTCTCTTCCCCGTCTAATCTTTGTCGCTTTTTAAAACTACCCACCATGTCCATTTCAAAAACCAATCATCGTTTCGCCAACCCACAGTCTCTCTCCGACTGGCTCAAGCCTCGCTTGCCCTCAGATTCTTTAGCGTCTTGGGGCGTCAAGCCTGGCACCAAGAACGTCCACAACCTCTGGCTTGAGCTTTCGGAAGGCGAGACCTCTCTTGCCGACTCCACGCCTCCCATTCGCAACGTCAGTGTCGTTTCTGTTCGAATTCTGGGCAATAACGATCGAGTTCTCATCGAGTCGCATCAAGAATTATCTGACGGAAGTGTGAGGAATCGTAGCAGGCCCTTGTCGGAAAAAATGAAGCCCGATGAGGCCCCCGAAGCTGCTGTCTTTCGCGCCATTAAAGAAGAGCTTGGGTCGGTTGTTAAGGACATTGGGGCCGTGTCGATTGTGCCAGGTTCGTACAAGGAGAAAGTTGAGGAACGCAATTCGTTGTCATATCCGGGTTTACCAGCTCGTTATGTTTTGCATTCAATGGACGTGGTGGTGGATGGTTTGCCCGATGGTGAGTTCTGCACAGAAGAATCAGAGGAGTATGGTGATTCCGATGAGAAAAGAGCTGCCAATCAAGCAGTGTCAGTTAAGAGGCATTTCTGGAAATGGGTCAGTTCTGATTCATTTCAATCTTGATATGATTATCAAAGCTGTCGATTTACTTCAACTGCCACAATTTTGGGTTTCACATTAATTAGTTGCTTTTTTGATTACCTTGCCATTAGGCGACAGCGGAGTTACAGTTGATCATGTGCTTTAGGCATATATCATGTTAGTAAAGAACGTGCCTACTGAGCCACTGTAAATAATCTAACATAATTTAGCTTGGAACATATGATCTTTTGCTTTACCTTTCGGTTCATGATAAGAATGTTTCATCTCTGGCGTTGTACAATTAGCTTCCTTCTGTGGTCTTTCCTAGTTTGATGGCTAATCTATGGTGGTATGCTGATATCTTAGTTTTAACTTTGCTAAGAATGATGACAGTTTCGATGTAACAGGATCTCATTCAGTTTAAAGGATATAGTTTCTGGATGTTTTTGTTCTACTTTTATAGTTGATGTTTACCATGTTTACTGAAAGACTGTTGTTTGCTTGTTTGTTTCTCGAGAATCTCTTACTGAATCATTTCTTATCTGGAGATTTGGACCAAGTTCTTAGTTCATTAGGGTTAGACCAAGTTCTTAGCCCATTAGGGTTCAGTAAAGTCATATCTCCTTTCAGATTTTCATTTATATATCTATTTTCTCTTTGGTACAAGAGAAAGCATACCCATTCTTCTCTATTGTCTATTTCTTCTCATATTGCCCGCCATGCTGCCTCATGTGTGCATGTGGACTTCGGCCTACGTCATAAATTGCTTATGCTGTTTTTCATGTGAACTGTTCATGTATAGCGCTTACCATTGTAAGCATAATAGCAGAAACCCTACTATTTGTTTACACAAAACTTCCTCATGCTACATGTGCAGAATCCAATAATTGGATTCACATAAATTCCTGTCTTGATTTTTACGAATTCATTTCCTACCTTGAGAGAATTGATGTACTCATAGATGTTCTCTAATCAGTTAGAATCAGGTCTTGTAGCACTTAGACGTGTGATAGATTGTTCATCTCTTGTTGCCTTGGATTTTTCCAACTTTGAATGGAATACCTAGCCTTATTTCTATAGTAGACAGCTTGCTTTTTAGTTTCTTTTCTAAGTGCTGGGCCTTTGTAATGGATAAGGCCGCCTATCATTTTCAAACCGTGTAGCTGTTTCTTTTGCATGGCTGTGTATACAAGGCATCAAAATGCAACATCCTTTAGGTTAAATATCAAAATTTTTAGTGACATGATCCACAAATGCTGGGTCTTTATTTTCCTTTGTTATGGTAAATCAGCATATAAACTGTTCTTTGTTAAGCATATTGGACACCAACTAGTAGCATCAGAAATCACATACCTAACTGTTCTTGGTTTTAACGTGCCATTTAAACATTGTCAGAATTTAAATTGGACTACAAAATAAAATTCAATGTGAAAATTTATTCTACAGAGATGATTATCTGAATAATAGCATCTTAATTTTGATAAAGGAGTTGGTCTCTCAACTTCATAGTAACTTTAATTCATTTGTCATGAAAGGTAATTTCTAGGGGTCTTTTACAAAAATGTTCTGGAGGCTTGTGGCAGGGACCTGCCAAGCAAGATAACACCAACTTGCTTTTCAGATGATTGTAAAGTTCTTTCGCTTTAGAAAGTTGCGGCGACCTTTCTCCGTATTGATATAGAATTCACGACTTTGGACTTAACTGCTAAAATAGCTGTTGGTTTGGTAGTTATCTGGAACCAATAAAGTTTGGAGCTTGTCAACTTTAGACTCCATAATATACCTATCTGAATACAGGTACAACCACTTGTGGATTTGTACTTTCACAGCTTTCATCCTCCTATGGGTAAGAATCATGCGAGAAGCAAGTCCATTCTTTCGGGAATTTTGAATGTTCTGTTAAGTATATTCATTGTTATACAGATCCAATTCCATACCTACGGTGGCTGAAAAAAAAAAGTGAAAATTATTGATGGAAACAGATTCCATAAATCTAATGGACATGGGGGTCCCAGAACATTGTGCCTGTGGACTATCTTATGTTATCTCTAAGCCTTTAAAGTCGAGGAGCTTGACATGGAAATAACATCCTAAGCAAAGCAACCAACTTGCTTCCCTTTTCCTCCATAGAATCTCATCTCTTTCCTCATTTCCATGTATCTCTCTCTGGACTCAAAAAAGCTTCACCATAAAACAAGCTATGAAATGATATCGCCATCCTTTTATTTCTTTAATCATTAGAGTCGGAGGCCGAGCAAATTCTGAGTAGCAGATGAACATAAACTATAGTAATATGCTAAAAATTTCAACTGTATCATTCATGTACTATACAGAAGCTACACCCACTTAGATCAGCAAAAGAAAGCTGGTAACTTGACAAAATATAAAGAAAGAGGAAACTAATTTCCATATTTTTTACTTTTCAGAAGATCTAAATGTCTCACACAGTTGTTGAACACTGAGTTCCTTGCTTCGAACTCAGAGGAGCAGTGGGAATAGTTGGTCCAAAAGGTAGAACTGCAGTACAACTAACAACAAACCTGTAACGTCCTGAGACCCAAGTCCCCACTTTCCACCTGAGCCTTCCATTCGCTTTCAAATTGATGACTAACTTTCCGGCTGTCTGGTCACGTCCCACTTCGTAACCAAACGACGAAGCGACCGGTAAATCAGTTCCGACCAAAGATCCTGTTAGTATATTGTTATCTTGATGGCCCTGGTAGAATGGAGGAAGAGAGGTGTCGATAGTTATCTGCTGACTTTTGTACACTGCATAAACTTGGAACTGATCATAGTAAATACCAACTTTTTGATTCGGGTTCTTGGATTGTAACGTTACTTGGATATAAGAGTTGAGGAGATTAGGGCCTGACAGATTGAGTTGGTAGATATCAACTTGCCTGAGGGAAAACTCTGGTTTGGTGGGGCGTAGGATGAGCCAGATGATCAAGACTAGTGAAAGAACAGTTGTGAAAAGTGCAGAGGAAGCAAAAAGTAGCTTCTTATAGAACTTGTTGATGTTTAATTTTCCTTTGCTTGCACAGTGTTTTGGAGATTGTATAAAGAATTGAGACATTTGCAGTTGAGAGAGGAGGAGGAGGAGGAGGAGAATATGTTTGTCTGCAACGCTAAGGAATGAGAAATGATGGGATTAATAAAGAGGAGAGGCACTTTGGAACAGAAAGAAAGCAGCAATTATTTTGGCAGTGTCATTGCTTTTGACTGCCTCTTCTCCTGCTGGACTTCTAAAATTATTTGCTTTTCTAGATCTATGGTTCTAATTTCATTTAGTTCACTGAAACTGGATTTTCGACCGTTGGATCATTGGAAATTTCCCAGCTTTATTTTCCCTGAACTTGTAACAGATGTGGGACAAAGACTGAAACTTTTCAGTCTCGACCTTATAATTTGTTTCATTTTCTATTTCACATGGATTTGAACTTCAACCAAAATTGCTGGAACTTAAGTGCTAATGAAGCTGAGTTAAATTGTCTAGTGCTGATTAAGTTTTATCTGCTAGCTGAAGTTTGTTTGCTCACGTTTCAACATTGGTTGAGCAAAATAAGAGTTAAAAACATTATGAATCCAATTCAGATACGCTCAAATTCTTCCATTACATGACAGGGACAGGCCACTATCTGAGAGCAATTACTTCACTTCTTTTGGGATCAATGTTCTTTTTCACTTCTTTTGGGATCAATGTTTTTTTATGATCTCTTCGCAAAAAGGATCCTTCTGGTTGAATATTAGACGTACACTATATGGATTCTATATGTAAAATGATTGAATCAAGAAGAAGAAGATCCGTGTATCTATCTTTGCCCTCAATTTCCAAAGATGGGGAGCAGCACTTTTTCATAATAATTGAAAGTAAAGTTAGAGGCTTTTAAAAGAGCTAGACTAGCCAAGAAATAGCCTTTCCTGTTAAGTGGCGATGAGTGAGCTTAGTGGCATTTCACCATGTATCTTTCTTTTCAACTCAGCCTGGTTTTAGTAAATTCAAAGTAATTAGGCAACTGAAGAGTCTTCTTTCTAGTAATGGGGCTCTATGTTTCTGTCATATTATTGAGCTCAAAAGAGGAGAGAGACACGGAGGAGAATCTGTCAACTTACGCTTTTGACAAGTTGGCTGAGAATCATAGTTACAGTTACACGAGTGTCATGTCTAGCCGTTACTTTTAGGTTAAGAAAAGGAAAACAATATAGAATGTTTGTTGAGCAATCTCATCCCTTGAATAATATTATGTTTTTAATCTTTTAAAATACAATTGTAAAGAAGCTTGGGATGGGATGACCCCAGGAGGTACACCAGTGATTTCTTATCTGCTCTTTCTTTTACTTGCTTTCTTTGTTTTCTTTTGCTCTGGGACCTAACACAAGCTCAATCATATACCTGACCTATGTGTTTGTTTGATTAGTACCAGAAACAAAAGAAACTTGGCTTTTTTCACTGTCAACTTCATTGATATTATGAGTTGTCCTTCTTTTCCTTCCTTTTGGTGATAATCATATTCATAAGATAAACACAAGTTATACACATTACGCTAGTTAGGTTTTAATCCATTTTGCCCGCACAGGTAGCTCGGTTGGCAATCTAGCAGGGTAACTTGGGGCAAGGACCAAGGTTTGGTTCTCGGCAACGGGAACGCATGGGCCGCTCTGCTAGGTGGTCGACCGAGATCAAACCGTAGTTTACTCCCTCAAAACTGGTCGGGCCTGGGTGTGGGGGCAGCTGGGGTGGTTGATTCCACCTTTTGGGGCAAGGTTTTAATCCATTTTGCAACAAGATAATGACAAGAAATTGAAAGATCTCAGGGCAGTCAGTGCCAAGAAAATATTCATTTTCTCTGAAGCTTCATATATTACAACATGTGTACAATATTTTGTACGATCTAACCAGGTCAGTACAAGAAAATGACTATTAAATGACTAACAGATGTATTAAACATTCGGATTGTCACAAAAGCTAAAACCCAGGAAAACTAAGATCTTTGGTACTACTAAAACCAACCCAACCAGCAATAGAATCGGATAATAACTGTTATATTATCCAGTTTCAGTAGGTGGAGGATCAATCTGTGGTTGGCGCACGAATTGTCCTTTTATTCTGGGACGCTGCTCAGCCAGCTTCTTTCTGCTCTCATACCGAACCTGCACAAGTTATTGTAATTAAGTCTACATACATTCCTGTCATGAAATGCAACAGAAAATACTAATACTACCTATCTGTTATTCAGATCATTATCCATGAAATGAAAGCTTGTGTTGCTTACCTTCTTTTCATAGCATCTTTCTTTCCGTTTCAGCCGGAATTTAGTTAATGCGGCTTCTCTTTGGATAGATCGATGCAAGGATGCATTATGCGTGAAAACAGCTATCTCATTTTTGCTCTCTGTGGCATTTCTGACAGGACCAGCTTGATCCATATTACTGTTACTTCCACAGGCGCTTCCATAGGCCATGCTGTTGAGATGACTAACAGAACCATTGCAAAAACTGCTGCTTGCACTTTGATCAGTTGTATGAGAAATGTGTTCTTGATCTTCAAAAGAGTTCAATTTACGGTCTTGGATTAGCGTTCGGCTGGAAGAATCATTTGCATTTTCAGCAACCGGATCATGAAGATTCTCAGAATTGCTTCTGAATGTGGAATGATGGGATTGACTCACTCTAAAGCATGGATCCAGATGGCTGGCTGAACTTGGACTTGGAATTGGTGCACTTGATTGCTTACAAAACATTGGAGGTAATAAACTGTAGCTGGTGGATTGATTATTCAATCCCAGATCTTGAATAGGAATTTGGATTGGGTGTATTACTTGTTGGGTGCACGAAGTTGCAACGTCAATATCTTTAGTCCGATCACTGGTGGAAGAGACAAAATTTCTTTGAGTGATTGATGTTGGACCTGGAGCATCAGAATTACAGCCGCCACTAGTATTGGACACTCTTCTATCAGAATCAGCTCCAAGTTCTCTCTGATTGCACGAACTTGCCAATGGTTCATGTAGGGGTTGCAATGTCCTGTTAATATACCTGCAAAAAGCATGATTCACAGATAGAAACTTTTTCAGAATCAGGTTCAAGGTATCTTTACAAGCCATAAATGAGACTATGCTTTTATCAGTTTTCTGGGGGTGACTGATATAATCTCATTTTCTCTGATAACAAAATGCCAAACATTCAGTTAGCTACGGACAATTTTTCTGTTCAATCTAATAATCACCACTAGGACTTTTCCCGAGTGTGAACAAAAAGTAAATAGAAACAGAACTTACGGCATAAAAGCTGAGGAATTTGAATGTTTGAGAGCATGCCTTTCTTCAGCAACTTGGATCTCGAAACCACTTGGGTGAGATGTCTTCAGGGAAAGATCCAAATGCGGAGAAGGATCCAGCTTGTTCTTAACATTACTCAAACAGTACTTAGGATTTCCAGATGCTCCCATAAAGTCAAAGGCTTTTTTAGAAGGGTTGATGAGGACATCATTGTCATCACAAGCCTCACAAGCCACATTAGTCCGACTTCTCAGGTCAGTATCTTCCTTCACGTTTATTTTCGTAACATTCATGTGGTCAGCCACAGAAGAACATACTGTAGAAAAGAAGCATACAAACTTCAATGCATCCCTCATATAATATTAGCAGACATGTTAAGAAAATAGTTTGACAGGTAATAGAGCTAGATTGACAACTGCCTTACCATCAGCTTCACTCCCATATTTTGTCGGAACACCATGTTTCTGCATTTTTTTATCATTCAACAAGAACTTGACCCACAGAGGCTGCAAATTGTCCCTCATAAGCTCCATATGAACATTCTCAGCTTCCAAGTCTGGCTTCGTACAAGAGCTCTGCAAGAGCCAAAAAATCCATTCTATGCATAAAACCTCATTTAGGAAACTTAAACTGAAAATGAATTCCTTTTAATTATGACTAGGCAGGCAAGTAGAATGTATGTCCTTGATAATTCTTACAGTTAAGCAGATAAGAGTATTTAATTATTTATCTTATGATTGTATTAAAGAATCACATGAAAGAGCAAAGCACGTCTTATAATGGAGCACTGACCTGATCATCACTTCCTTTCTCAATACATCTATCACTTCTCTTTATGCATGCCATATCCCTGCTCGAACTATTACTCGATGCATTGTTTTCATATGAAGCTTCGTGCTTCTCCTGTCCAACACTTTCATCCTGAGGACAGTTTCCAGCTGCAAGAGACTGACATAAATAACAACATATCAGTACTATGTCAAAGTTTAAGGCCACAGCAGAAAATTACATGGAAAAATGAAAGTGTTTAATTTGCATACAGATTGTCTTCTCCATACATGCTGCCACAAGTTTCTAAGTTCGTTTCTCCGTATCGGCTTTATAAGATAGTCAGCAGCACCTCTTAGCATGCATTTGTAAACTGTGCTAATTGAATCTTGAGAGGACATCACTGCAAGATCATCAGAAATATGGACTAAGTTTCTGCAGGAATGGAAAACTAAAAGTTACCCATACATTTAGAAGCATTCAGTGTTCATGCCATACTTATAACTGGTATGTTCTTGCAAAGCTCGTGCTCCATAATTAGAGTAAGAAGAGCATATCCAGATATGGAAGGCAAATCGACTTCTGTCAAAATGAGGTCTACGTTATGTGGTCTTCCTCTGAGTATCTCCCATGCCTTTAAACCATCAGGAACAGCTGCAACTGCTCAAGCATAAACAGTAGACATAAGCACAATATAGCTGGCCACTGAATGAATAAAAAAAGAAGATCACAATACTAGAGATATCCATATAGAAATGAAATACTAGAGAAAACCATAAATTTCGCTTTTCTTCTTGTTCTTTCAGTCAAATATGTAATTCTTAGCATGTGAAAGAAGGAAGGATAAAACAGGGAACAGGCTAATCAAGAACATCCAAAAGTTCTAAACTGAAGATCAAAACTTTTAGATATTAAAAAGAAACTTCACCGATTTGGGTACTTGACGGGGAAAAAAAAATTTCCCACGACAGATTTTTGAATTGACAGTGAAAAAGACAAGAAAAGGCAGAGAAACATGAAAATTTTCTCATTTCATAGAAGGAAAAGGAACAGAGAGGACCATTTCACAAACAGAACAAGGAATTCTGACAAAATCTTGGATCAGCAACAGAGAAATACAAAGAGTTCATATAATGATCAACGGTTAATCAAAGCATGAAAATTATAAATAACCGAATTAGACCCTTCTCCACGAACCCAGAAAACGAAAAAGAAGAATTAAAAGAAAAAAAAAAACCAACCTCTGTAACTACATTTCCTGAGAAGAGCAGCAATAATCTGCCTGGTGGAATCATCAGCTTCAACAAGCAAAACGTTTAAAACCATCTTCGGAAACAATCTCGCCAATCCAAAATCACTCGAACCATCATCTTTCTTCTTCTCAGTGTCATCGTTCTTATCTTCCCCTGTTTCACTCTGAGCGTCTTCTTCTCTACCATCATCATCTTTTTCTTCTTCACTCTTCTCCTTCACACCACTCCTTCTCACCTCCTCCAACACCGAGACTCCCATAATCCCCTTCCTAAAGAAAGATCTCTCCGCTAAATCTTTGTATAATTGTGTATAAACACAGCGTAGCCGAAAGTAAAAGCGAAGAAGAAGCAAAATATCTAAAGCCTCAAAAAATATAATATTTAGCCCCGACATCGAATGGCGATGATTACCGAGTCCACAGCGATCGCTTCTTAATCCTACGGTCACCACTCACCCGGGCCCCACACCACTAAAAAAATATCTGAAATTGTCTCTGAGGTTCCTCGTGTGCCACGTCAGCACCACGCAAATCTACCAAAAAATAATATTCTAATTAGATCAAAAGAAAGTTTTCGATTGGCCAACATGTCCGGAACTGGTGGCGTACGTTTAAAGACCAAACTTAAGCCCCCTTTTTTTTGTTCCCACCGTTTTGAGATATTTTCTCTTTCTCAGTGATATTTTTGTGATCTAGAAGATATTACATATACTACATATTAAATTTAAAAAAATTAAAAACTTTAAAATTTTGATAAATAATAATAAAACAAAGAGTAATATAACATAAATTAATTATATATTTTTCACATGACAACTTGATTATCTAAATTTACATTTTTTTAGTGATAAATTAACTTAATTCTTAAAATTTAATTGTACTGATTAATAATATATGATAATTGTTTAAATTATTAATTTAAATCATATTATTATCTTTTGAATAAGTATAAAAAAATTTAAAAATAGAAATAATTTTTCTAAAATTTTAGAGAAAATTGGTTTTTAAAAAATTTTAATTATAAGTACATTTAAGGTTTTTGTCTCACATATTAATAGAAAATTTTTAAAGAGTATTTAGGATCTCATGGTTGATATCTTGACACGTTGTTCTTTTTCTTTACACCATTCCATCCACTCACTCTTCTCCAATCCAATTGGTTTTGATTGGTTATTTTTTTACATTCTCTCAAGCTTTTTTATTATTCGTAATGTTTGACTTGACAGAGATATTATATTGGTACAAGTATCTTAAGACTTTGGTTAGTTGGACAACTTGGGATACATGAAAAGTCGCTCAGCTGGAGGTTTCTGAACGGAAACCAGATTTGTGGTGTTGTTTAAAAGTGGCAAAGTAATGGATTGGTGGTTTCGTCCAATTGGGTATCATCGACTTTATTTGTTAGCCGTAATGGAATGGACATTACAATATCTCTTGTTCCAATTTTGACATGTTTTCATCACGTGATCAATAATATCATAAAACAAAACACGAAGGAAGAAAATAAGGATGAGCCGGTTTGTTTCAATGACAAGAAGGATAGTAAGTCAGAAATTTTGCCACAAATTTTGCCAACTTTTCGCTCTCTAGTTTCTCTCTCTAAAAAGGCGAACAAATTCAGTCTGTGTTATGAGCTAATATCTTTATGAAGCAAAAGCCCAACACCAGGCTCTGTTTGAGAATGATCCCAGGCCCTATGAAGAAGGAATAACGAATGTGCTCCATAAATTGCAGTGTTTTGCCAAGGCGCTCAGGGCATGAATATTATTATGCAGATTGCAATTCTCTCTCTCACCCAATTTTCCTTGTTTCTCATCTCTTTCTTCTCTATTATTCCTTGTTGTTTTCCTTTTACAAAGCTTGTAATCCTCACTGTTGAATCAATACAATCATCTATTTTACCTTGTTACTGTTTCATTGGTTATTTGCAAAACTAGTTCATTACATTGGTGCTTTCATTGAGCCTCTGCGCAGATGGCAGAGCATCAACTCCAACTTCATTTCGACGCCCTCAATGATAACATTCAGGCCATACACCATGGTCTCACCAAGCTTCTTTCGTCTTGTGCCGCGAACAATCTTCTTCTTCGAAAGATCTTGGATCTACTCCCAGACTCCACAAATCCGAACCAGCCACATGATGAACCTAAAGTGTTCGATGAAATGCTGGACAGAGTCAACATCGTCACAACGGAGATCGAACCTATTCCTGCATCAAGCTACGTTACAACCAAGGTGTTCGATGAAAGTTCGGATGACGTTTCCGGTATAGCTTCATTTGAAATATCGTCTCTCATCCTTGCGGACAAGGATGATTTGGAGGGGAAGGCAGTAGTAGATAAAGTGTTCGATGAAATGCTTAAGACAACCTTTGATGAAACGTGGATGTTTAGAGACAACGATGAAACCGAGCTCATCGATAATGAAGACAAGGCTATTGAATCACAAAAGACATTGCTGAACGAGCTCAGAGGTGGTAATCTGATAAGTGTTAAGAATCCCTTCAGTAT
>JANIJH010000001.1:67054-85479 GCA_024520975.1 Erythroxylum areolatum
TTGGTTGTGAAAGGGTACGCGCAAGTGGAAGGAGTGGACTTTGGGGAGACCTTTGCGCCGGTAGCAAGGATAGAGACGATCAAACTCCTTCTGACGCTTGCAGTAGAGAAAGGTTGAAGGATCCACCAGATGGACATGAAATCAGCGTTCCTAAATGGAATATTACAAGAAGAAATATATGTACGGCAACCAGAAGGATTCATAATAAAGGGAAAGGAGGAGAGTGTCTACCGACTCAACAAGGCGCTCTATGGCTTGAAACAAGCCCCTCGTTGTTGGTATTCTCGAATCGATTCCTTCCTGCTCAAGATCAATTTCAAAAGAAGTCACAGTGAGCCAACACTGTACGTGAGACTCCAAACAGAAAATATATCGGTTGTATCAATATATGTGGACGACATATTGATCGCTGGAAGCTCAGAAGCACAGGTTCATAGCTTGAAACAACAATTCAGCAGAGCCTTCGAAATGACTGACTTGGGTGAAATGAAGTATTTCTTAGGTATGGAAGTGAAGCAATTAGACGGAAGAATTGAAGTGAGCTAGGGGAAATACGTATGTGATGTACTAAGACGATTCAAGTTGGACCAATGCAAGCACGTAAATACTCCAATATCTCCAAAGGAAAAATTAATAAAGAAAGAAGCAGGAGATGAGGTAGACAACAAAAATTACAGAAGAATGATGGGATGTCTAATGTACATAGCTGCCACACAACCAGATATATTATATCCGGTGAGTATACTCTTGAGATACTTGAGCAACCCAAGTAGACAACACCTCATTGCAGTAAAAAGGGTATTAAGGTACCTTAAAGGGACAAGTGAGTATGGATTATTGTACGAGAAGACAGGGACGTGCGAATTTAAGTGCTATATAGACAGCGATTGGGGTGGAGCATCGAAGGATATGAAAAGCACATCAGGGTATTGTCTTACTCTAGGATCAGCGTGTTTTTCCTGGAGCTTGAAGAAACAAGAGTTAGTGGCTCTTTCAACAGCGGAAGCTGAACTAGTGACGGCTACCGCAATCGCCAAACAACTCATATGGGTTAGAAAGTTGCTTAGAGATTTGCAGGTTCACTTATCGACAGCTACGGTGGTATATGTGGACAATCAAGCTGCAATCTCTATTTCAATGAATTCGGTGTTCCATGGAAAGACGAAGCATTTTAAACTCAGATATTACTATTTGAGAGACGTGCAATAAGAGGAAGAAATAAAGCTTGAATACATTCCTACTGAAAATCAAATTGTCGATCTATTCACAAAGGGATTCCATGTGTCACGATTTGAACTTTTAAGGAAATTAGTGGGAGTTCAGAAACTGAATTTCCGATCCAAGGAGGAGTCTGTAGAATATTATATGTCTCAGAAATTCCGACAGGAGCAACATGCACAGCCATGCAAGTGACGTACAAAGAAAATAAGTCGTAAAGATTAAAGAAGAAGTTTTTCAAGAATTGCAAGTTGCGACAGTTACAATCAGTTAACAAGATTGAATGGCTATAAATACATAGTCGATCACAGATGTAAATGATACTTCCATTAATAAAAGAAAAATCTCAGTGATTGCTGAGTTCTCATCTCCTCTGTTCTACTCTGTTTTTGTTTACGTTCTCTCACTAGCTTTCTCTCTCAAAGTTCTTTGCTTCATCTTCGGTTGTTTGTATATGGTAGATAGTTAGACGCAACAGGTCTCCTTGCCCCATCGATCCTTTGGTGTATTGTCTACTCATAACCTTTCAAGTCTACTACCAGGTCGCTGCTCTTTAATCTTCACTTGTCCTCAACAGCTTCACTCTTCGAATATTGAATGTTATTATGGCTTTTTATCCCAACTGGGCTTTATTGTTGTTCTTTTAAAATGGTTTAAACAAGGATTGTTATGTTTATGGGTTAAATTAACTGCTAGGCTAGTGCGGTTGTGTCTTGTATTTTTTTTCCCTTTTAGTAGACAAATCAACTCTTAGTAGACAAAGAAGTTTGACAGGTGCATTGATTGTTTACTGCTACCTTTCCTTGTTGGTAAGAGAGCTGATTCGGTAAGTTACTCTATTATGCCTCATTTTGTACTTGATGCATGGTTTGTGTTAAGAGTTTTAATGATGCTTTCAATAGGCTTTTTGAAGTTTCTTCTTTAATCTGCTCATTATAATCGTTTGATTCACAATAGTACATAGTTATCTATTTTTCAAAGTTATTCAACAGGTTGGAGTACAGATCTAAGTCTTTTACAACAATGGTAGTTCATGCATGTAGTTGTGGACACCCGCTTTTTCTTAAGAAATTCATATGCAAAACTGTGTTTATTTTACCTCTTACTTGATCTTCTGTTCTCTTTAGTGTGACTAGATCTATGTCTTTTAGATGTTAGAATGTTTTATCTCATTAAATCCATGTTTTGATGAGCTAATATGATTATTGTTCTTCTTGTAATTGGTAGCTTTAAATTTGTTTTTACAGCTCCAGCCTATAGGAGAGACAGGATGGTGATTTTCTAGAGTGAGAAACGCCATGTCTAGGTATATAAGATCGATAATGCGAAAGTGGGTAGCTAAGTTTTTGGTTGATGCTCCGTGCACTCAGTTTCGGTTGTGATTTTGGGTGAATGATACGAGGCTTTCAAAAAGTTTCCTTTTATGTCGATGTCCTTCCCGGTGAAACTACCCACTCCTTCCCCGGAACAGTTGTCATACCAGTACATAAGGTAAACAGATAGTTTTTTGTTTTGGTATTGTATGCATGGCACGAGGAAACTGCCTTCGCCCCAACGACCAGTTTCTAGGTGCACATATATATATACATATATATATAATGTTTTTATTGTAATTTTATTTACATAATAATTTACCGTACTAGTTTTACCTATTTTCTTTGTAATCTGGATCATTCTTATATTGTCTCATTTGCATATGGGTCTACCGGAAACAGCCTCTCTAATATGTAAGGGTAAGACTGCGTACTATCAGATCTCCTCAAACCTCGCTTCATTGCAAAACTTGAGACTGGGTGTGATGATGATGATAATGTTGATGATGATGATTGGAAGGAGCTCGCCTTTAGTTGCAGAGCTTTGGGGAGTCCAATAAGGACTTACATTGACATGGACACTTAGTTATAGACGAGTTATTGTCGAAATGGATTCCCTAGAGATAATGAACATACTATCATCTTTCAATATAGTTTCATATGAGGATAACATTTTGGTGATAGGTATCTGGGGTTTAATCCAATGAACATAAGAGATGCAATTTCAACATGTATATCACGAAGGGAAACAATGTGCCGATAATCTAGCCTTGCTAGCAATCCTATCCAGCCCAGGCTTGCATATACTCCAGGAGTCTCCGACGGTTGTCACGGAATTCATCCACCTAAACAAACAAGGTGTAAAAACAAACAAGGAGCTTTACACCGCAGAACAATGCGCTAACTAGTTTTTCTTGGATTTTGGGTTTTTTTTTTTCCTTTGCCAAAAAAAAAAGAAGGATAGTAAGTCTTATTAACATTTTGAGACAAAATTTACAAATCTGTTTGATCAATCATTTTGAAGCTTAACCATCTGAGATTGTCATCAATCCTGACTCTTCCTAACTGTACCAAGAACGAGGTCAGCCAGGAACAGGTTTTTCTTTTTCCTGGTCTGAAAATGTTTTAGTTGATACACTCAAGAGCTTGTTAATGGACAATCCTTCTCCAAGAGTCTTCTTCTTTACCTCATACCTATGCTTAATCCTGTCATCAAGCTTGTACCCAAGATATGCAGGAAAGGACAGTAACTCTCCAACTTCACGTCCCATTTCTTCAATCAAGTACTCCATCTTCTCTTCCAAAGAATCATAACTGTACTGCAGAATCTGAGGGTGCCTCTTGCTCATGGCAAGTATGTCTCCACAAGAAAGTCCATAACTGAAGAACAGCTCGATTACCTTCTGCAGATTCTCGCAGCTTGTTCTTGTCACAGCTCCCATCGCCGCAACTAATTCCTTTGATCCACATTCATATCCAATCTTCAGCAAAAAAACAAGCTTAGGAGCAATGTTGCTTTCAAAGGACAAGGCCAAGAACAGGGGAGCTTTAGTTAAGAATTTGAATATCTCATCAGACTTCAACCCAGATTTCTTAAGAAACTCTATTCTGGGTTGCAACTTTCTCTCCTTGCTCACACTAATCACATTAGGGAACACAAGTAGAATCTTGAATACTTGATGATCACTAAGACCAGCAAATTTCTTCAATACCTCCACATGATTCTTCATATGCTCCAGACTGTAACTCAAAATCACAGGGGCTTTACGCAATATAGCTGCTGTGGCATCAACGTCTCCTCCACTAACCTTCCTCAGAAACTCAATTCTAGGGACCAGTCGAGCATCCAAATCATAATTCAGAATCGCCGGACGTTTAACTATTATGTCAGCACCTCCATAGCGGCTCAAGTAACTCATGGTTCTGTCAATTTCTTCAACAGACTTCCGGCACAGAGCTTTCGACAGATTGGCATTGTTCAGTACGTAAGGAATCTTTTCTTGTGACACTCCATGATCAATAAGCAGCTTCACTTTTTGATCAAAACCCACTAAGAATCTCGGTTTGGTGGAACCCAAAACTCGTTTGAGCTGCGTGGGATTGATGTTAGCTTGTAAAACATTAAGCACATAATGAATAAAGGGATCGATTTCCTCTGCTATTAACACAACTGGGGCTTTAGTAACCAATTGTTTCAATTCAATGCCATGGATTCCAGCAGCACGCAAGGAGACCACACGGGCTCGCATGGACCCGAAAGTTACCAACTTTAGAGCTGGGTTTCGCTCTAACAGTTCTCGGGTTCCATTTTCATCGATCCCAATCTCTGCCAAGAAAGAGTACAGCAAACCTGAAGCAAGAGGAAGCTTGTCAATCTTGAGCCAAAATAAGTACTTTCGAAAGATGACCGATGAGAGTGAGAGCTTACTCACCGATGTTATTACCAAGCTCGACAGATGAGTCGAGGCCAGTGCACTGGACAACAATATGCTTATAGAATCGAAAGTCCAAAGGTCCCAACACTGATCTCAACTCAGATCTCAACGGTTTGAAGAACTCCTGATGAATGCAGGACGCTGTGAACGGAGTAACTGAGCGGTAGGAATGGGATGGAGATGAGATAAGTGCCTGTGAAATAGACCAACAACAAAAAGAAGAAGAGGAAAACGAGAAGAACGAGTACGAGAACATATCGAGAAGACTAAACCTTGTCTCGCTCGTCTCGCTCGTCTCTTGTGACTGAGCTTCGACTTCCAATTTCCAACGGATAAGAACATCACCAGAGAACCACACGCGTGCTTATGCATTCCTTTTCGCTCACATACATTATTACTTCTTGGCCCAAACATGGCCCACTAGGGTTTTGTCCAAAAAAATTTTCAACACCTCAATTTCAAATAAAAATTGATTGAGTTCGAATTAAAAAATAGAAATTCAGATTTGAATTAGTGAGATGGAGTAAACTTAATCGAGTTTCAACCCGCAAATTTGAAATTTTTTAAATTTCAAGCTTATTAACAATTTAGTTAAGTCAAATTTAGTTAATTAATCTTAAACATTATTGGACCAAACTCAATTTTTTTTTGTCATTCTTAAAGTTAATAAGAATTATAAGAGTTAGTCCGAGTACAACTATATGATTATTATTATTTTGATATGTCATTAGTTCGAGTATAATTACATCATAATTATGATTTCAATAATTACATAATATGATATATAAAAACATACTTATATATTTCAATTAGTGAAAGAATTTAATTAAGTTGAACAATTTTTTAGATAAATAATTAACAAATATTAAGCCATAAATAAAATATTAGGTCAAGCTGTTCTTGGATGTTAATATATCAACTTAAGAAATGGTAAAAGAATGAGATTTAAATTTAACGTAAAAATTTGTATAAATATTAATAAAAACTTAAAAATTGAAATATATTTGACAAATTTTTAATTTTGTAAAATCAAAAAAATTTAAAAGGTCGCAAAAAAAAAAAAACTGGGTTGAAATATTACTAAATTGGCTTGAAAGCATTTACCATTTTTTTCTTAAAGTATGGTTATTCGGCCTTTATTTGAGTTAATGTCCAGCACAATCTTAGCCTCTACTCTCATGAATGAGATTGGAACAAATTATTAGAATGCGCTAATAATATTTCAAAGCAATAAAGAAAGATAAGAGTATGCTTAAGTCTCAACTTCAACAATACATTCTACTCCAATTGGAAAGACAGAAAGTAAAGAGTTTTCAATGAAAACAGCACAAATAAGCAACTTTTAACTCATAAGATACACTGTTGGATAAGGGGACAAGCCCTTGACAATTACTTTTGCTTCTTTTTTATTTTTTAGTTAAATAATATAATAAATTAAAATATATTAAAATTAAATATCATTAATTAGAATATATTAAAATTAAATGGAATTAATTATAATATATTAAAATTTGATGTCAAACAAAAATTTAACAATTTTTTCCTTTTTAGTAAAATAATATAATTAATTAGAATATATTAAAATGTGATATTAAAATTTTAATGTTTTTTGACAAAACAATATAACTAATTATCATTAATTATAATATATTAAAAATTGATGTAAAACAAAATTTAAAAAATTTAACAAAACAATATAATTAATTAAACATCACTAATTAGAATATATTAAAAATTGATATAAAAATTTTAACAAATTTTTATTTTTTTGCTTTTTAGCAAAACAATATAATTAATTAAATAATATTAATTAGAATATATTAAAATTAAATCTAATTAATTAGAATATATTAAAATTTGATGTAAAACAAAATTTTAATAAATTTTTATTTCTTAAGATTTTCAACAAATTAACTACTATTAATGGTAATGATAATCATTTTTTCATCCTAACTAACTATCATAATTATAATGATTATATGTATTATCATTTTTTACTATATTCATTTTTATTTCTATTTCTATTACCAGTACGTAATGTGAACTAAGCACCCTCTCAATTTGCTGAGTAGAAAATGCTTGAACCTTGATAAAATCACTCAACCAAGTTATCCTACAAATCATGCTTTCGAATTGAGTAATATCAGAGCTTTGGAATAACAGATTTTTCAAGCCTTTCCTTAGAATGACTTTTTGGAACAATTCTTACACATTTCTTGCTTCCAGCTATAGCTTTTATAAGATCCATAGATGGGTTACTCTTAAATTTTCTCGGTGATCTGCAATAACAAAATGAGCAATATGTTCAGTTTTTAATACAAATTTTAAGCCCTAAGATCCCAAGAGTTCAAGCAACTAGATATGGATGCATATATACACTTGCCTCTTTTTCAAAAAGGGGCCAATATCATCTGATGTTTCTTTACAAACTTGTGTATTCTCATGGAATGGTGTCAGAACCTGCAGAAGAAAGCAAAGAGCAAGTACAAAATGCTTAGTATATCTCATATTTGATATGCATGATGCTCAAGTTAAATCACAAACTCTCGTATTGAAAACTCATCGATCAACGTATGCTTGCTGCTAGTTTAGTCATATTCAGAAATGCAAAATTAAATATAAGCTCAGACTAGCAAAGAAACCTTAACTTGGAATGTAGGATTGGAAGAGAAGTTCTCTCTAACGTGAAAACAGGGACAACATATTAAGCATCAAAGCAAACAAGCTGAAAAAGAAACAAAGCTCACGTAGAGTCGAATACTTAATTTGTTGCAGAGTAAATTTTGGGAGTGCCCACTAACAGAATGTGTGGATGAGCAAATTGCGAACTGCAGTTCTAAAGAATTGATCAATCCAGACTAGCAGCAAGAGAATTATACCTGTTATAACTGCATTTACGATTAAACTCTCTGGAGAACTTGTGTGAATGCATATCATTTATATGTCAAAAAGGAATATCGAAGCTCCAAAATCAAGTTATAACTTAAATAAATTGCTGTCTTTTAATTAAAATAACTAGGCCATTCTTTTCCATCAACTATCAAATGAAAAATTTGCAGAACACAAAACCTATCTTTGAGAGAACTTTAATCTGTACCATAAAGTCGAAGGCTTAGAACTGAAGCTGAATGTAAAATCATTTGAGGTGTGAACAGTCTGTTAAATTTGAGAAAGCTGACCATCACAAACACGAAGTTGTGTTGTTGCATTCATAACGATGACATTGGACCAAGATGAGTATGTAAACGTCCAGTTTATAGACTCTTCATATGAAATGGACACGTTCATGTGAAACAAGCATGAATTTAAATGAAATTCAGTTCCAAGCGTCAAGGACATTCTCTAATGCTACAAGCACTAACTGCAGTTTCATTGACATAAGAAAAAACCTTAATCGATGCATTAATTCATCAACATTTTCCAGATCTTTCCTCTTTCCACTGATATATAAAGCTACAAATAAATGAGCCCAGCAAGTATGTAAATATAACTGGTGAAGTAACTTTTCGCATCAGCATTACTAAAAAGATTCAATCTTTGATTATCAAGTGACATTAAAATCAAAGGCCAAATGCAAAAGCGTTTAAAATCAAGCTATCTTTTGATATTAGATGAGACCAGTTTGATGAAGCATTCATGTAACAATCTTCATGAATTTGAATAAGTCGATGATAATCCAACAAACCAATTCAGTCCCAATGCTAAAAATCCACTTATCAGCTCATCTTGCACATAGAATACCAGAAGACAAGAAGCCAAAGCAACTAATAACTCACAGAATAGGCATATATTTCACCAAAAACAGAATGAAGCTCAAATAGATCACATAAAAAATAAAGAAACTGCATTATATCAGCACCTGCAATCTAAATAAATCAGGTAGATTAGTACTAATCATCAAAGTCGTCATGGATGTATGATTATGTGAGAAAGTCATGCATCTTAGGCAAGTGAAAGTGCAAGCAACTTACATCATTTGATGGGGCCAAGTCCCCTCCACTGAAACTCTGGGAGGAGGAAAAGTTCGGGTTCAAAACCTTAGCTTTCTTCCTCGGGCCAACATTTCCATTCACATCTCCAGGACCCATGTCCAGTTTCTTCCTCTTCTTGGTTCCACCAAACCATGATCTGCTCTTCTTGTCCCGAATTTTCCAAGTATGCTTCTTTCTGAACACCAACTTGTCAAACTTCCACACCACGCAGCTCGTATCGATCACCGTCACTTCGCTTCTAGAGTAACCCTTCAGCTCTTTATCACCACCATCAACACCATTAGAACTCTTCTCACGTTCCTGCTGCTCTTCTCCTCCTCCTCCTCCTCCTCCTCCTCCTCCTTCTTCCTCTACCTCAACATCGAGATCATCCCGACAATCCACACTACCAACAACACGCTTCTCTTCCTTGGTCCGAACATTGGAGTTACTATCGGAATTCAAAGAGGAAGTAGTGGCGGCGGGGACACTCTCGTCTTTTCGGTCCTGACCCCCACAATTCCCTTGGATTTCACGGGAAACGACGCAGAATTTAGGGTTAGCTTGTTTCCTGGGAGCTTTTTTTGTGGGATTTTGATAAGGGTCACCCATGTTGAACAGGCCCGAGAGAGCATTTGTCATTACATTGAACCACTGTTTGTCTCTGCTCTCGCTACAAATCTCCTTCGTGGCTTGTCTCCGCTGTTTACCATCGGACTGAGACGACTCAGAAGCATTAGTAACCGAGTCGCCATTATCATCTTTGCTCAGGAGGAAGTGCTCGAGGTCAACGTTGTCGGCGGCCGGAAAGCCCTTGCTGGAACGGAGGTGGTCCAGCCATGTTGAACCGGACTTGCCGGAACAAAGCATTGGAGCATGTGACCGAGAAATAAAATCGGACGGTCAGAGAATTCCGGTGAAATCGTCAAGCTTGTATTTTGAGCTCCAAAGGCTTCAACTTTTAACTCTCACCCGCCACATGTTCGAATAAATACTTTAGTCATCTTAATGCAATTTGTGTTTAATTCCTATTATAATGCGGTAGGTTTTCTTACTATTAGAATAGCAATAAATATAATAAGAATTAAGAATATATATTATTATTGTAATTATAATGGTTGAATTGGTTTATAAAAGTTAAGAAATAAAAATTTATTATTTTGATTAATAAATTACAGTATATTAATTAATCAAAATATTATAATTAATTACAATATTTTAATTAATGAATGAATTCTATTTTAATTAATTATATTGTATTTACTAAGGAATGAGTTTCATTCCTCTACTGAATGGACGGTACGGAGAATTCTTCAAAAATAAGATATCAAACTATTGCTCCTATAATAATAATCAACAAGCAATCACTTATTATTCATTCCTTACCCATTAACTCATTCCCAAACTCATCAACCAAACACCCCCTAATATACTTATTAATTGCTTTACTACATCAAGACAACCCAAAAAATATAACTTCGAATATATATATATATATATGTATGTATGTATATATATGTATGTATGTATGTATGTATGTATATATGTATTAATTATTAATTATGGTTAATTATAAAAAAATTCAAAATTTCATCAAATTTTTAATTATATCCCGAATTTTAAAAATAGCAATAAAATGTTAAAACTTTCAATTTTTTTAAATTCTAACTCAAGTTTTACAAAAGTGACAATAAAATGCTTAAATTTTCAATTTTCTTTAATTTTAGTGACATTGTTTGTTGCTCTCCCGATCCCTTTAGCCTTTTATTTTTTGTTTGTTCTTCTGACACCTCAGACTACTCTCGCATTATAGCGTACTGCACCAGTAAGCTCTTCGTTTTTAGTTCGTTCTCCTGATACCTTTAATATGAAGGCATTAGGGCTACGTAATTTGAAAATTGAAGGATGAGGACATCAAGAAAAAAACCAAAAAATGAACGAAAAAATTAAAATCAAAGAATAATTTCGTCGTGCTGTGTATTCTGATTTAAGTCATTTTTAAACTACGATGTCGTTTTAATTATGTGATTAAATGACATCGTTTTGTTAATCTTCATTTATTATGTTAATTTTGACTAACAAGTATTAATAGTTAAAGTTTTTGAAAAATGCGGCAAGTTAACAAAAACACTAACGTCAAGCTAGAATTGAAAAATTTTGAAAGTTTGAGCATTTTATTGCTACTTTTTGAAGTTCGTGCTATAATTGAAAAAATTTGAAAGTTTTAGTATTTTATTACTACTTTTTAAAATTCGGGTTATAATTAAAAATTTAACGAAAGTTTAGACAGTTTTTGGTAATTAAACCCTATTAATTATTATTATCATAAATTTATCTCTAGCTACTATTGGCTTGTTTTGTGCTTTCTATTATGAATAGTAAAATTAGGGGGCGGTTGGTTAGCATGGGGGAATAGTAATAGGAATAAGAATGAATATAGTGAGGAATGAGAATGAATATTATCATTATAATTACGATGGTCGGTTAAGAGGAATAAATGATTACCATTACTATTGATAGTGATTGGTTTGTAAAAAATATTGTAATTAATTCATTACAAAATGAATTATATTTTAATTAATTACAATATTTTAATTAATGAATAAATTATGTTTTAATTAATTATATTGCAATTAATTAATTAATAATATTATTAATTAATTAATATTTTAATTAATGAATAGTTATATTTTTAATTAATAATAATATTTTAATTAAATATAATGTAATTAATTAAATAATAAAAAATAATAAAAATATTTTAATTAATTATATAGTAATTAATTAATTAATTACAATATTTTAATTAATGAATAATTATATTTTAATTAATTAATTACAATATTTAATTAATTATTGTATAATTAATTATTTAATTGATTTTACCATAATGAAATTAAAGCTTTAACTCTCATCCCTCCCATTCCTCCCTCCTATTCCTCTAGATTATAAGAAGAATGGAGGATTGTCTAAAATCAAGAAATAAAACTCTTAGGTCTTCAATAATAAGTTCATATCAAACATCAATTTTCATTCTATACCCATACCTCTTTTCCCATACCCCTAAACAAGCACTCCTTAGTTTAATTATTGAATTAATCTTGAGTTAATTTGAGTAAATTATTATAATTTTAACTCTTTAATTAATTAGATTTGAAATTATTAGAATTAGGTTTGGATCAAATAAAAAAACTATATGATCTAACTTATTATCGGAATTACTTTTCTCTTATTTATTTTATATTTTATTTTAACATTAAAGAATAATAAGATTCTCCCTTATTTTAATAGATAAAATTATAAATTAAATTCACATTTAAGAGTTAAGTCAACTTTGAATCAATTTAACTAAAACGTAGTCATTTAGCCTTTAAATTAATTGAATTCTAAATTATTAAAGTTAACATTAAATTAAATAAAAAACATAACCTAATTTATTACCAAATATGCTTTTTATTGTCTCACATGTTGTTGCATTAAATCATCTTTTGGCATTTAAAAAGAAATTATATGTACCAATGAAGATTTGGTAGATAAGAAAGTCACCCAAGCCTTCCTAACAATAACATCAACCTCAAAGATATGAATAGCATGAAATTCCAACAAAAAGAACAAATTTCAATAAGCAAACATATTTCTCTAACCTATATTTTAGGTGTTATATAATCAACCAAAAGCACTCTAATCTAATGTCTTGAGTTAATGTCAAAACGTAGAAGCCAATGTTTCTTTGTTAAATTTCAAGTTTCAAAACCCTCAACAAACTAAGAAATTGCATGTCCTTTTCCTACTTCCAATGATCACAAGACACGAGCTTAGTTGAGATGGCAAGAGACAATGGTTGCTGGATTGGTACAAAGAGTAAGACGATAGCGGGAACTTGTCGCCGCATCACATCTTAGTCTGGAACAAAACGGTACGAAAAACTTTGAAAACGAAGAGAATCGAGAAAACCAAAGACATCAAAATTTATATTGTCGATGCCCTTAAAATGAGATTATAAAGAATTGTGGGAATCAAATTCGTCACTTGTCGCCATTTTCATTTCCTCTTTATCTTCTCTGCCAATTCTGACGGATTCTGTTCCCACCAATCTTATCTTCTACTTGTTCGTGCATGACCACTTTCCATTATAACATTTTTACATGTTTCTCAGCCACCAAAACGCACAGATGGTCACATGAAAACCCAATCTTTTCTTGTCCACAACCGCCTCTCTTCCTCACCGCTCGTGTCTCCATCATTCATCTTCCTTACCGTAACCAAACATATTCGCATCAACACAACACTAACCCATCACTCTCTATTCTCAGAAATTCACGTGATTTTCATTCCCGGTTTATTCTCGCCTCTCCTCTTTCTCAAGAATTCATTTTTGTTAATCTTAGTTCCTGATATTGAAATATATACATATACAAGCATACAGAATACGTTTTCTTTTTCCTCCGATGACTAGAAAAATCCCAACTTAATGTTGGGATGACCCCTTTTTCTCATTTCCTTTCTGGGTTTTGATGTTTATATGAAGCTTTGATAGAAATTGCTTTGACTGGACCTGTGTATGAGCTTGTGGAGGACCAGTCATTGGTTGGATTTTGTACAAAGATGGTGATCTTTTTATGTTCCGTATGTGTAGCTTTCCTTGCTGGGGTAACTGTTGGATGGGCATGGAAACCCAAGTGGGTGGATTCCAAGAGCGACAAGTTAGCATCTTGTATTTCCAAGTTATTGGATTCTTCATCATCATTGAAGGGTTTCGCATTTGCTCTCTGCTTGAACTCACCACTGGCAAGGTCACCAAACTGTCAAACATGGCTTCTTGAGAATTCCATGGAGAAGAAGCAACCTTTTGTTATATATGTCGGATTAACTAGCTTTTTGTTGATTTACAACCATTTCTACCAATACATCGCAGCTGAAAGAAGAATGTTTTGAAGTCACCCATCTTGTGACAGAGGAGGATTTGAAACATTTATACCAGCTCGGTGAAGTCAAAGATGGAGGTCCTACTTAGATGCGGATGATGGATCATTCTAATCCAAGTATTGTTTACCAAGCATGGCGAAGGGAACCTAAGGTAGATATTTGACTTACAATTTCATATTTAAGTTAACATAGACAATAGATAGAGCTAAAGACTAATGAGATAAAAATGTCCATTCAACAGAATCAAGGACAAATTATTTTCAGGTTCATGTTATTTGAATACTAAGGACTAGACAGGTTCTATATGGACTGCTAGATTTGAGTGGCTCAAATTTTCCATTATAAACCTGAAGTTATTTGTGAAATAGGATTGAATGTGATCAGATATAATCATTATTGACAAGGAACAAGAAAGAAAATGTTCCAGGTGAAGAACACGAAGAATTCGGATGGCAGATAACATCTATCTCTCAATGAGAAATGTCTTGCCTTCATTCTATGGCTTGTATCGTGTTCATGCCATTTTCAGAGTTACCATCATTTAGATTTTGGTTTTTCAGCTTCAATATTTCTGATTATCTTATAATGTTCCAGGGAGTGCCTTGGCCTTCTATACCAAGGCGTAACAAGCCAAAACGTGTTTATATGTACTACTCAAGTTGGTTTATTCGAGCAGGTAGGCTACATCTTTTTGTGCATGATGACTGCAGAATGTTTTGAAATTCTAACTTTACATTATGCCTGATAAGTTTATAACTAGTTTAATCCATTTGCACAGCACACGTAGAAAATATAAGTAAGACTTTATTTTGTTTCCATCAAATTGGCCAGTTGAATCAAGAAGAGGTGATGGAAGGCTAACTGCATGTGAGGTACTGTTTTTCCACCATGAGGATATGGGCATCCCATGGGAGATTGCAAAGCTTGGAGTACGACATGGGATGTGGGGAACAGTGAAGAAGCTTGAGCCTGGCTTACGTGCTTACCAAAAAAGCAAGAGCATCCAGAGCATTACTCTCGACCTGGCTTTATGGCTCAGGTGACTACTTTTGAGGGTCCTGAGAGATGTTGAGGATTTTCCAGAAACTGAAGTAGCAGCTACACCCAACAAACCTTTGGGTAGGAACATCCCGAAGTTTTTAATCATCGGTGTAGCTATCATTCTTGCTTGTACTATTGATCAGGGTTTCCTGCCCAAGGCATTTATATTTAGTATAGCTAGAAGGTTTGCTAATCCAGGAAAGAGATTACAAGTGTGATTGTGGGCCTCAAAGCTATAATTTTGCATCATTGGATTGGAGGTTCTCAAATTTGTACCTTTATTTACTCCATTTTCAATAACACTAATAATTGGTCGTTGTATAACATTCAGTAGATGCAAAATTTCACAGATATACACATGAACTTCCTGCATTAAATATTTCTAATCACATTAAGGATCAGGGGTATTTTCGTCATTGGCACAATTTTTTCGTTCTGTCCACTGCAACCAAACATATTCTGTTCTCGAGACGGAGATAATTTTTTCTGTTCTGTCCACCACAACCAAACGGCTCTCTGTCTCCAGTTTTTGTTCCGTTCTGTCTCTAAATTTCTGTTCCGTTTCGTCTCTAGAAACCAGAGATAGCAACCATACGGACTGTTAGGGAACTAACATTCGTTCTACCGTATTATAATTTGGACAACTTCGGGGAAGACTCCTACAAGTAGACATGTAACCTTAATCCAATGTTTGGTTAGTGTCTTCAGGGGTGAAGATGGATGACAAAGACACAAAAGTTATATGCTTCGTAATGTTTGCTTGCTATCCTCACCTATTTTTGTTCCATCTTTAGAGAACAAAGACAGAAATTTTTTGTTCCTTCCAAAACTATAGTACAAGAATTCTTGTCCTATGGACAAAAACAAACACATAAAGAAATGTCAGAAATACTCCTCCCCTATATAAGCAATGTTTTATTCTTAATTATATTATTAAACTCATCATCATCATCATCATTATCATTATTATTGTTAATTATTGTTATTATTATTATTTATTATTATTATAAATTTTAAACTTATTATTATTATTATTGTTGTTGTTGTTGTTATTATTATTATTTATTTACTATTATAAAATTTAAACTTATTATTATTATTATTATTAATTATTAATTATTGTTATTACAATTAATTATTATTATAAAATTTAAACTTATTATTATTATTGTTATTATTATTATTGTTGTTGTTGTTGTTGTTGTTGTTGTTGTTGTTGTTGTTGTTGTTGTTATTGTTGTTGTTGTTGTTATTGTTGTTGTTGTTGTTATTATTATTGTTATTGTTATTATTATTATTATTATTATTATTATTATTATTATTATTATACGAAATTAATTTCTTATTGTTATTGTTATTATTATTATTTGTTAACTTTTTTACTAATACAAATCGTTTGTTTTAAAATAATCAAAGAATTACATCTTTCCAATCATATTATACTGCAGGGGCATTTTCGTCATTAACATTATTTTTTTGTTCTATTCACTACAACCAAACACATTTCTATCCTCGAGACATGTCCATCGCAACCAAACACTTCACTGTCTCTAATTTTTGTTATGTTCCGTCTCTAAATTTTCGTCTCGTTCCGTCTCTGCCTATTAAGGACAGTAACCAAACGCAGCGTAAAGGTCTGTTCAATGTTAGGTCCTTCGAGACCCATATTAGTGCTTGGAGCAAAGAAGTGGATATCTTATCAAAGACCAGTTGTTCAGGGCCTATCTTTATAAATAATAAAATATGAATTATTTTTATCTTTATAAAAAATAAAATGAAATAAAATAGTGTCTACTCTTGACCTCATAAAGAACAATAAAAAAGATCTATATTTTGATTATTTTTATGCTATATGAGGATCTAAAAATAAGCAAAAATAGGGATTTTTTTTTACTTTACTCAAGGCCTATAAAAATATTAAGAACAACCCTGATTGTATATTACCGATCAAGAAATGTATGAAAACAATCAATATTGTATCAACCTAAGGTGTTGGCCTTTTCGGTTGCCACCAATTGATACTCAAAATATGAATAACTGTTGTTTCAAAAAAATGTTGGCCTAAAATGAACAAAATAAAACCTACTTGAACTAAACCTACCATCCCTCTCACATCCCAGTCCTAACTCTCATATTTTCCTTCATGTTTGCCTCCTCCTCAGCTCTTCACTTTTCGGTTCTTCAAATCGTTGTCGACCGTTATTAGTCTTCTGATTGTTGTCATCCATCGTCAATTTTCAAATCATTGTTTAGCATGTAAATAGGCTATATGCTGCAATATAGTAAGGATATATAGTTTTATATTAACAAAATAAAGTCAATCCACCAATATCCTTTTTAGTAACAAATTATTAATAAGGAATAAAAAAACTTCCTAGATCTACAACTGATTTTGATAGTTTGTTACGTAGAAAGTCTTCATTCTTAGATTACTATCAATAATTCTTTAATAGCATCTTTATTTAAGTCCATCTCTTCTTCTTCCTCTTTCTCGTCTTTTCTCTCTTCTTGAACAATAACTTCTTATATACTTTTCTTCAACCTTTAACTCCTCACTACTTTATAATGTTATTGTAATAACATGTTCCCTCAAATGTTGCTCGGAGTATTCAAATAAAACACTTGACCTTTTGGTCTTATAGAGATGTAATCTTAGTTGAAGCAACACATTTCATAGGGGTATCACAAGACATTGATACTCCTCTTGCTATTGTTATTATAGAATTCTAGACGAAGTGTAATTGTTCTGTGTAATGTTGTAATATTTGATGTTCTATGGATTACAAGTATTCCTATATTATGGATTACAAGTATTCATGTAAATTGGATGCTCCCATATATAGCCCAATACCTAACATTCATAATTAGATTGGTTATCCCCACAAATGTCATAACATATTATGGATGTCAGTTAAGCTTTTAAAAACATATCTTTATAGCTCTTGTTTCAAGCTTCTAAAGTTGCCATAAGTGATGGTATACTATAATACTTTTGAGAACATTGTCCTCTTCATCCTTTTAATATGTCTAGTGGCTATAAAAACGAATACCCAAATTCTGCAAATAAACCACAAGCACAAGATCAAAAAAGAGAGCTCTAAAGAAAAATATATTAATATAAAAAGAAAAGGAGAACAAATAAATGGCTCGATTAATAGAAAGTTGATCTTATAAACCTATATAAAGGCATTTTTCTTAGTTCATTTGGATAACATTGATTACATTCAATCATTTATAAGAGAGTTGGGAGCAGTGAAGGAGCCAGGAAATTAAGATAGGGGGTCCAAATTTTTAATTTTTTAAATTTTAGAGAGCTCAGTATACCACAAACCTTTAAATAACCCCGTCCTAATATATATACAAATATATATATATATATATATACATATATCTATATATATATATATGTATATATATATATATATATACATATATGTATATATATAGATATATATATATATACATATATGTATATATATATAATTATTTAATAATCTAGAAAGTGGGGGGCCCAGTGCACT
>JANIJH010000001.1:85579-116634 GCA_024520975.1 Erythroxylum areolatum
GCTAATTCATTTTCCAACCATTTGGGTTCTAAACGAAAAATTAGTTCTTTTTGATGACTTGATTTGGTCTGTGCGTCTCTCTCATGTTAAAACTGAAATACACAGAGTTCTTCATTTGAACTTTAAGTAATTGATAACTCTTAAGGGATTAATTGATTATATTTATCGGATCGACTAGCTTTTTGTTGATTTACAACCATTTCTACCAGTACATCGCAGCTGAAAGAAGAATGTTCTGAAGTTGCCCATGTTGTGACGGAGGAGGATTTGAAACATTTATATCAGCTCGTTGAAGTCAAAGATGGAGGTCCTACTTGGATGCAGATGATGGATCGTTCTAATCCAAGTATTGTTTACCAAGCATGGCGAAGGGAACCTAAGGTAGATATTTCTACTGTGTTTAGACGGATCAGCCATTATACTAAGTGCTCAAAATAATCATAGCATAGGTACATTTCGAGTTTAGTATAGGTCAATGTTGTGCACCAGTTGATGTTTTGATGGCTTGTTAGTCTGGTCCTCCTCAATACCGAAGTCGAACTGTCTTTGAGGACGCTTCACCAGAGATTTTGAGAGATTTCTTCTGGGATGACAAATTTCGACCCAGGTGGGATGACATGCTTGCTTATTCTGCTACTATAGATCAGTGCCCTGTAACAGGGACCATGGTTGTGCAGTGGATAAGAAAAGTGAGTGTTTCCTCTATACAATCTGATTGTTGCTTGTCAATCCTTCTGTTATATTCATGTGATACTTTCTTCTAATACTTTGTTTTACAGTTTCCCTTTTTCTGCAGCGACAGGGAATATATAATAGGTCGACGAATTTGGGATTCTGAAAGATCTTATTACTGTATTACAAAGGTATGAAACAAGAAATTCACATAGCACACTTTTTTGCAGCTGGAAGTATATATTTCACATATGTTTACTCGGTTTGTATCTCTCTCTTTGAAGCAGCAAATATGGAAATGGATTTTATCATGAAATTGGATAGAAGGGTCAAGTGAAGGAGTTATTGGACTTACAATTTCATATTTAAGTTAACATAGACAACAGATAGAGTTGAAGACTGATGAGATAAAAATGTCCATTCAGCAGAATCAGGGACAAATCACTTTCAGGTTCATGTTATTTGAATACTAAGGACTAGACAGGTTCTAGATGGACTGCTAGATTTGAGTGGCTCAAATTTTCCATTATAAACCTGAAGTTATTTGTGAAATAGGATTGAATGTGATCAGATATACTCATCGTTGACAAGGTTAGAAAGAAAATGTTCCAGGTGAAGAACTCGTAGAATTCGGATGGCAGATAACATCTATCTCTTGATGAGAAATGTCCTGCCTTCATTCTATGGCTTGTATAGTGTTCATGCCATTTTCAGAGTTACCATCGTTTAGATTTTGATTTTTCAGCTTCAATATTTTTGATTATCCTATAATGTTCCAGGGAGTGCCTTGGCCTTCTATACCAAGGCGTAACAAACCAAAACGTGTTGATATGTACTACTCAAGTTGGTTTATTCGAGCAGGTAGGCTACATCTTTTTGTGCATGATGACTGAAGAATGTTTTGAAATTCTAAC
Organism: Erythroxylum areolatum; assembly: GCA_024520975.1. NCBI lineage: Eukaryota > Viridiplantae > Streptophyta > Magnoliopsida > Malpighiales > Erythroxylaceae > Erythroxylum > Erythroxylum areolatum. The sequence continues at coordinate 87,166 of JANIJH010000001.1, forward strand.
TTTACATTGTGCCTGATGAGTTTTATGACTAGTTTAATCCATTTGCACAGCACACATAGATAATGTAAGTAAGACTTGATTTTGTTACCATCAAATTGGCCAGTTGAATCAAGAAGAGGTGATGGAAGACTAACTGCATGTGAGGTACTGTTTTTCCACCATGAGGATATGGGCATCCCATGGGAGATTGCAAAGCTTGGAGTACGACATGGGATGTGGGGCGCAGTGAAGAAGCTTGAACCTGGCTTACGTGCTTACCAGAAAGCAAGAGCATCCGGAGCATTACTCTCTCGACCAGGCTTTATGGCTCAGGTGACTACCAAAATAAGTCCAGAGCTTTTGAGGGTCTTGAGAGATGTTGAGGATTTTCCAGAAACTGAAGTAGCAGCTGCACCCAACAAACCTTTGGGTAGGAACATCCCGAAGTTCTTAATTATCGGTGGAGCTATCATTCTTGCTTGTACTATTGATCAGGGTTTCCTGCCCAAGGCATTTATATTTGGTATAGCTAGAAGGTTTGCTAATCCAGGAAAGAGATTACAAGTGTGATTGTGGGTCTCAAAGCTATAATTTTGCATCGTTGGATTGGCGGTTCTCAAATTTGTACCTTTATTTACTCCATTTTCAATAACATTAAGAATTGATCTTTGTATAACATTCGGTAGATGCAAAATTTCACAGATATACACATGAACTTCCTGCATGATTGTGCAAAGCATAAAAAGTCAATGTCCCTATATCTGTTGGGTCTGCATTATTACTAAGTTGATCCTTGTCAATGTATGTAAATATTGATTGAATGCATTGTCGAATTGAAACCTTCACGCGCATCTTAACTGGAGGGAACAAGTGCTGCAGGTCATTTTTCCTTTTCTGATATGTTATCTCAGTAGCAAATTCGTTATTAAGATTCTGCACACTCTCAGTCTCAAACATTTTGCAGTGTCTTGCTTCTAAATCCCAAGTCCAGTATTGAAATGAAAGGAGTTATGTTCTTCTAGTAAGGTCATAGTTTCCAGCTCGCTGATTACTGGGCCTGTAGTTTTTGTTTTTCTTTCGCTTTGCACATTGTAAGCCTCACGTCACTGGAACTGGATGAGCATCAAGTTTCTTGGAGAACAATCACTAGTACTAGAAATATACTACTCTTTCTGATAAAATGTTCTTATTGCTTCCGCGGAGTTTACAGATCAGGATTCTCTCTTCTCCTTTTTTCTTTTTTTTCCCCCTTCTGATATATCAAGAAGAAAAGTAACATTTACTTCACCAGATTATAGATATTTAATCTGCCAGGGACGAAAGCTCGTAACTTTCTCTCTCTCTTTTTCCCAAGAAATTAGAATTCTGTGAATGAGACTGAAAAAAAGAAAAATCCTCCCGATCAAGTCTCAAGTCAAAACTGTTTCTTCCATGAGGAAATCTCAAGTTTAATTCTGTAGAACAATGTCATAAATGTGTGGAGGTGAAAATTCTCTTCAGGCTACCAAAAAGTAAACCCTTAAGAATGCCTATGAAAGAGCATGATAATTTGCATTCCAACTACAAATAATTACACTAAATCATCAATCTTTGGCTATTAGGCAGGCTTGTATGGAAACTCCTGCATAACCAGCATTTCAGTGAGAAAAAAAGCTTAGCAGAATCAATGACCCACTAAGGTTTCAAAACAGTTCAGTCCATCGAAATGTGGCGCTAACTTTGGCACCTCTGCCATTACTTTGGCCACTGTATTTCCACCAGCTGCTCTGCCTCCATCTCCCGTCTCCTGAAAAACACTTCAGGTTGATATAAACTTACATCTACTATACAGGTTCTTCTTCAATTAAGAACCAAGCCTGGAAATTGTAGAGTCTAGATTCTGTACTTACCCGAGCTTTTGAATAACCCGAGTCAAAGAAACAAATCCTTACTGCAGAAGCAATAGCAGGTACTGTCATTGACACAAGTACAACGAACATTGCGTCCTGAAAGTTCTAATCTTGCTCTATAGACGCAAACTTCATTTTTAACTAGAAAATGGTCTCTTCTCCTTTTTATGCTTTTTCCAGAAAAACGGGCAAAGGAACATGAGATGGCTTGGTAACGAAGCAAGGTAAATAATGGGCTTAAAAGAAGAAGCTTTAAGGAATGGCTTCAAGAAAATGAGGAAAAGGTGGCTGATTTGATAATTTAATATTTAAGAAGTCGGCAACTTTACTTAGGATCAAGAATTGAAAGAATCATAAGTAATAGTTTGTCAGCTTACCTTCTTAACCATGTCAAATCCAATCCTGCGGTCTACGAATCAAAAGATTAAAGCTCTTCATGAAGGTTTGTTAACTTAAAAGAGTTCATCCAATGAAGATTTGATAACCCTGTCCTATCCAGTTGAGCTTTGGAAGTGGCTTCGTAAATTCACCAAGTGAAACACGACAGCTTTGAGTGTGATCTATAAGTCGCAACGGTCCAGATTAAATCGAACATGAACTCTTTATCTTTCCTTTCCTTGTTAACATTATAAAACTTCAAATTTATAGCAAACTCAAGGTATCTCAAACATTTGTTACAAAGATTCCTGTTGACATAACTAAATCCATCATTTTGCGGAAAAGAAAGTTTCTTTTAATGAATCGGGAGCTTCACAGTTTCTACTTCTTTAAATTGGAAAACAATTCTGATCATATATTGTCAAAACTCTCATCATATCTACATATAAATAGGAAATGAATACAAAACAATTAAAAGTCTATAAGATGAGTCGATGTTAATACAAACGACCCTCATTTACAATTACATAAACTCCAAAATCGTATGCAGAGATTTTGTCAATATGGAACTATTGTCTCGAAACTCCAAAATCGTATGCAGAGATTTTGTCAATATGAAACTATTGTCTCGAAACAGTTGACGCCATCTAACTCAGGTGCAAACCTTGGCTTCATCGACGATCTTTTAGATTGTGAAGGACAAGGGGATGGTTTGTTATTCCGATCGGATGGACTTGACTTCCTAACGGAGGAGTCAACAACCGCAGCTGCATCTTTCGATGGAATAGAAGCAGTAGTACTTCCTGAATCCAAGGAAAGGCTCAGCTTCTTGCCATAAGTGAACTCTGCGCAGAGAGCATCAAATGAGCTAAATAAAGACATCATCATTATTTCGAAAGCAGCTAACTTTCCGATACTGAAAGGAATGATCTTTGAGCTATGAGATGGTACAACGCTTGGAACTATTTTTGTCTGGAAGAACAGGAGAAACAGGTAGGAGGATATATAAGGGTGGGATTGGAGAAGAAGGAAAGAGAGAAGAGATTGATGGAGAGAAGGCAAGAAAGTTCCTTTCACCGCGGGAATTGGAAACACCTGGAAACACGATGCTTGGTCCTTTATGGACGACCGTTGGAATTTTAGACTGTTGACTAAATAACATAAACAAGTCCACCTTGACAAATGGCAGGCTGGGATAGGGTGGGATGCCTAAAACTTATCTTCCAGTTGGAAGAGGAAGCCAGAGAGAAGACTCTGGAAGCAAGTTGGACGTGTTCGGTACTTTGAATCTTATCCTGGACTGAATTAGTCACAAGTTGAATGTGCTCGGTACTTTGAATCTTATCCTGGACTGAATTAGTCACAAGTTGAATGTGCTCGGTACTCTGGATTGACTTAGCAACTTCGTGAATGCTGGCATATAAAATTTCCCTATTTTATTTATGTAAAAGTTCAGATTTCATTTATTGAGCACGGTCTACAATTTTTATTTCCATAAGAGTTCTTAATGCACGAGTCGAACAACCTAGTCAGTTCAAGTTCCAATATTCTAAGAAAGTTCCAAGTTCTAACCTTCGACAGGAAGAGGGATGTATCAAATCCACAGGTTCTGATGGCTGACACATAAGAATTGTTGGTCCTCTAACCTTGTCAACCCACTCAATGTGCCCCTGTAAGAACCAAATCACTCACCTCCGAACAAGATCCTAGCTCCAACTTCACCACTTGAGATTCAATTGTGCCTGATGTCGGTTAAAGAGCAAAAGCGTATTAACAATGACTTTGAAATCTTTCCACGTTGTTTTAAGCAGTTCTCATGCCAACTCTCGAGGAAAGATTTCGTCGGTACCAACTCAATATGGCCTTAAAGACAAATTCAATAGCATTGGATCGACGAGAAAATTAATGACATGGCGACTAATGCCAAGAAGTCAATAAGAAATGACAACGGAGCCCAGAATGTAGCACCAATTAGATTCTTATCAAGTGTTGGATGAACTTGGCTATTGTTGGATCAGAAACTGGCAGGTTTTCTATTCTGGCGGGCAGGGGTGCGTGTTATATTTGATGCATGTTTGTAAATAAGTAGAGTAACTATGTGTTGCCTTTTCATGCAACCATGTTCCTTTCAGAAAGCAAGTCTCGTTCTTTTCTTCTGCATAATTGAACACCAAACGAAGCAGAAAATAACACAAATGATTGATTCAGTTTCTTCTACCCGTTTGATTCCTCTTTGAGAAATCTGATTCAGCAATACGTTGGATGAATCCTATAAACCTTGAAACTGACACAGGTCCCAACTGTTATCGAAGCAGAACAAATCCCTAACAAGCCATTATTGATATCGGAACGAGGAAAAACAAGGGTTGACCTAAATGAAGCTATATAGGCAAGCACTCAGATGACATATAAACACGGTTATACAAGGCAGATACGAAAAAATTCCATGATAGGCAAATATCACGTGAAGATCCAACTTGCAGCCCTTAGGGCTCTACACCTTCGTAGTTTAACATTGACATTGAGGAAATCTAAAGTGTAAATCAATATAAACGTTATGGCTTTAAACGGCCTCCACCATATATTCATGTTTTATCACAGTAATATGACATAATGAGCAGAGCCGAGTAAATGAAACACACTTGCAACAGATAAATTTTGGCTACCATATACAGAGAAAGCTCATCTATTATTGCTAGAAGTTGAGTATTTCAAGGACAATCATTGACACTATCTACTACAAGCAACAGTGAAAGGCAAAGCAGGCAAAACCACCAATGAACAAAAGAACTTGCAAAATAGGTAAAGATGTCACCTCCAGACTAATTCACCACACTTACAAAGACACTAGTGATATCAGCTGTAGGTACAAGCTACCTAAAAAGAACTTCAAAATCATCAACAAACTAAGTGGTACAAAGATATAACATCTTCAGTTTACTTCCCAGTTCAAAAAAAGACTTGATGCAGCTTACTATCAGAACTAAATAAACTACGTATTGCAAGTACTAACACCATTTTTTCACAATCCGATGAAAAGAGAGAATAAATGGCTACACCAAACAAGAATAGATAGTAGAGAGTAACAAAAAAGGGAATCAAACGTTCTCAAAATTGAACTCAGATGACTCGGATAAATCTTGAGCCAAAAATACAGTCAATTGCACTGTAATGTTGTTCGCGAGTGCAAAGACAAGATTGAACTAAATTGAACTCATTTTCAAGAACCTAACTTTCCAAAAGTGTTTAAAAAAGAGAAAAAAATAGACAACTCTAGAAATGCATTTAATCAAACAGACTGAAGCCCATATCGTCATCACTCTCTTCCTTTGGCTCCTCCTGCGTCCAATAACAATCCAAAAGAAAAACAATTAGATCGATGCAATGATACCAGCAACATCAAAACATCGACGAGACTAAAGAGTGAAATCACCTTCTTCTCCTCAGCAGCTGGGGCGGCAGCTGCGGGTGCCGCACCACCAGTAGGAGCTGCGGCAGCGACCGGAGCACAGCCGCCTCCGGCACCAACGTTCAAGATAAAGTCATCCAAGTTCCTCTTTTCCGCCAACTTAGCGAAAAGGCTCGGCCAGTACGTTTCCACCGAAACGTCGGCCGCTTTCACCAAAGTTGTTAACTTTTCAGCCTGTTTCAGATCACGCACATACATTTGACATTCCACAGAAATAACAATAAAAAAAAAGAGAAGATGAACAGAAGAATAGTGATTACTGTGATTGGAATGTCTTCAGCATGGAGAATCAAAGCTGCGTAGGTGCAAGCAAGTTCTGAGGCCATTGTAATGTACAATCGAAACGCTATAGATCTACAATCTGTGGAAATTAACAAGAAGATTCTTACAAAAAGATTCAGAAACCCTAATCTAAGTATTACTAGTACAGAGTGAAATGATAGAGTCAGACGTAAAAGAGAGCTCACGGTCACAGGGAGAGGAAGCGAGCGAAAGTTCGTTAGGGTTAGGGCTAGGGCTTGATAATGCATTTATATGTGTTTGGAGATTAGGGCTAGGTTTTTTTTTCCCATACTTATTAGGTTTTGGGGGCCCAAAACCATTTTCCCCAATTTAGATTTAGATTTTTTCATTCTCGCTGTGCCTCCTAATTTGTATAAGCCTTTCTTTAGTTAGGCTGCTTACACTAGTCGAGGTTTTATTGTTAGATTTTTTTTTTTCTGTAAACCTTTTCAGATAAGAACTTATCTGAGAAATTATTTGATTATTTAGTTGTCATTTTAAAAAATAAATTTTAAAAGAATTTTATATAATAGATTATTTGATAATATAAAAAAATATTTTAATTTTAATTATATCTTTTTGTAATATAAATTATTTATGCATATAAATATTATTTAAAATATATTAAACAATATGCAAAGCACAACATGTTAATTATTATATAATTTTTAAACCATATAAAACATAAATAAAAATATATTTAATCAAATCTTTTAGAGAAGATGAATTCACAAGATAAACGTAAAAATGAGTTTGTAAGTATTGTGGGAATTATGTGTAAAATATAAGGACAAAAGAGACTAAAAATAGATTCATTAATTAATCTGAAAAATCTATTCGAAAAAGTCGTTTGGAGTTTTTTTTAGAAGTTTCAAATTTGAGCTTATGAAAAAGTTATATTTTGACTGTAAAAAAAATCATATCTATTAAAAATATTTTTTTATTTTACAGTCAAACACTTATTTTTCTTAAAAAAGACGTTTATAGTGGAGAAAAGTATTTATTGACTTCCAAAAACTCAACTAAACAAGCACTAAATCTAAAAGTGTTGCTAATGTTGTAAAAATGGAAAAATAATTAGAAGAATATGCATATATAATTATAAATATTTATACTTCTCAAATTAAAATGATTTTAATATAAAAATTAAGCTTGGAATCTTTAAATTCATGCTATTAATTAATAATTCTTATCTTAATATCAGGAATTTTTCTTCATCTTTTACTTTTTTCATCTTTTTTAATTTTTATTAAAATTTATTTTTATTTTATCATCAAGTCGCAGGAATATCTTATTTTATAATAATCTGGACTTATATAAGACTCCGTTTTATATACATATCAATTTAGTCTATAAAGCAAAGAATAATAAGAAAGACACACAAAAATATGTATACCTTATATTAAAAAAAATTATATTACTCGATTGAATATTTTTTAGAAAAGATAGACCATATTCTAGTTCAAGCTCTAACTATAACCAAATTCAATTATCTATTCTTAATAGGCCACAAGATTGTTTTAACTATTCTTAGTTAGCAATCACTCTAAAAATGGATGAAGAATATATTCAGGGCACTTTTATTTTGTACAACATATTTTGCTTCGTTGAGGACAAGAAAAGATATTATAATATGCCATATACTATAATTTTAAGGCTCATCACTGAACATTTTCACGTTTAAATATGTTAATTGGGCAAAATTGAAACCGATAAGCTTTGTTTATAATCTATAAATAGAGATGACAAATTTTAACCATGGGCCAAAATTTAGAGACATGAGGTGGCTGTGCCCGACTCCCGGTGCCATCTTGTGCTATGGGAATTTAATGGATAGATGGAATTCTCAGGATACAGGGTGATACTAAGAATTAGATACAAAAGATTTAATTCTTAAATTTAGTTATTTTTAATGGATCAATTCAGATTTATATCGACTTAAATCTAAATTATTTTAAACAAAATAGTATTATTTTATTTAAAAGAATTAAGTGTTGGGTAAGTCTTGAGTTTAAAATACTAAATCCTTAAGCCTAATTGAGAAAATTACATTGAAGGTATTTTGATTCATTAAGTACAATCCAATGTGGTTGTTGGAATAGGCAAATTGATTAGTAGGTTCAACTTAATCGTACTGATTTGATTGATTAATTAATAAGGAAGTCTAAGCCACACGATTCATGCATATTATTTAAAATACATGGGAGGAAAGCAAGCCAATCTCGAAATAATACAATATTAAATATTGATGTTTCACTTAATCCCTTTTTTTATTATTTATCGATTTGTTAAGGCACACAAAGCCGCCGGTGCCGTGGTTTTAAAAAAAGGGTTTGAAACAACTAAGAAACGGTCGACGACAAAAAGGGCATTGGGAGACGAATTAGAAGAATAGTGTTGAGGACTTAGTGACTAGATCAAAATATCACATGGTATTTTATTTATTGCATAATATTTCCAATAACTATTTTCTTTTTCAAATGAAATAACATATTTTAATTTTTATTTTGTTAATTTATTACCAAAATTTTAAAAAATTTTCAATTTAGTGACTTCTATTTTTAATGCAATACAAAATATGTCAAAAAGTTATTTTTACAAATATAATTAAACATTTGGATAATATTTAGTGGATACTTTACATAAATAAAAATAATTTTTTGACCTTATATATATATATAATAAGTTAATCATAGAATTAAAAATCTTAAAAATTTTGATACTAAATTAAAATATTTTAAAAAAGTTACATTTTATATTTTTCATATTTATATTTACGTGTATTAAAGTTGGAAGAGTAAGAAGAAAATAAGCTCATTGTAATATTGATTTATTATTTACATAAATTTTTATTTTTATTTTACTTATTTATTTAGTTGTTTATTTATTTTTATTTATTATTAGTATTACTATCTTTTATGTCTTCTTATTTTTATTATTCTTGTATTTTTAAGTGGGTCTATTAGAAACATTTTCTTTATTAATTAAGAGTAAAACATCATACTTCTAGACTTCTCCAAACCTGCGATTAGTGGGACTTTTACTATATTGTTTTTGTTATTTTTGTTAATTATTGTAAATTTTTGGGCTGATTTAATAAATATAGAATAATATTTAGTGTTAATTAATGTGGTAAAAGTTTATTTTTATTTAGTTGTTTATTTATTTTTATGTATTAATTATTAGTATTACTATCTTTTATGTCTTCTTATTGTTATATTTTTATATGGATCTATTAGAAACAGTCTCTTTATTAATTAAGGATAAGACATTACACTTCTAGACATCTCCAAATTTGTGATTAGTGAAATTTTTACTGAGTTGTTGTTGCTATTTTTATTGATTTTTGTAAGATTTTGGGCCAATTTAATAAATATAGAATAATATTTATTGTTAATTAACATGGTAAAAGTTTGTTTGGATTATAAATCTTGTTTATCTATGAATTACTTACTCTCATTGACTCCTTAATAATGTGTTTAAGGTTGTTAGCCACCTTCCCAAATCCCTAATAATTGATTAATGAAGAACTATTTCTATTAATATCTTAACTTCCCATGATTTTATATTATATATTCTGTTTCGAATGACCGGGTCTTCAAGCCCGCTCGTGGTCAATGCGAAAAATATTGTATTCACCCTATTAGCCGGTTTTCATGACCTACCTCTATTTATTACTTTAGCCAATTTATCTTAAATTATTGGAGTGTTTCTGCAAATAAAAGCCAAAATAGAGAAAAAGTTGTTTTTTTATATAACTTTAGAATTTATATATTTTGAAAATTAAATTAAAAATAGATTCAATTATGTTTTCTACGAACCAAGCAATAATTAGTATTTTAAAAAGACTAGGGCATATAATTATCATAGGACCTTATTGTTATAAATTATATTAAAAATTATTCATATTTATATATTATATTCATAAGTCATTAAAATAATGACTTACAAATATTTTCTTTGCGAGAATAAATTAATTCTACAAAATAGTCAAATTTTTAAAGTAAAATAGAAAATTATAATTTTTGTAATCTTCATTTTGAGTCATATTTAACTTTAAATTTGACTTGTTTTTATAAAATTTAAATTTATTTAATTTGAATTAATAAATAATCTCATTCTAATATAATTTATTAAAACGATAGTATTTTAATAACACATATAAAATAGTTTAAATTTGGCCTTTACCCATTGTTAATCCTCACTAAACTCATTTGTTTTTATCTTTTTACTTGAAAAACTATAAAGCAATCAAATATTTAAATATTCTTCTCTCGTTCTAAGATTTTAAGTTTATAAATTTCATGAATACTTATCATTATGAATTAATTTAATATAAAAGGCTGTGCTCTTTTATAATTACAAGCTTGTAGATTTGAGTTACAAAAAATGATCCCTTTGTAAAATAAAGAAGAAGAAGTATGTGTACATTATAGCTTTCATAAAATGTTTGCAAAATAAAAAGTTTTGTATTATTTATTTTGTAAGGATAAGGTTACGTATTATTAGGTCTCTTCAGATTTTGTTTTATCGCGAGACTTTAAACTGGAAGTAACGAAGAAGTCTTGTATGTTGAATATGTTGAAAATTTGTCAAAAAAAAAAAACAGAATGATAATAATTAACACAAGGTCAATTCAAAACTTCCTTATAAGTGATTTCTAGTTATGAAGGTGAACAAGAAAGGTATAAATTCAGACTTCCATCGAAGAGTTTTTTGATTCTAAGCATCTCGCATAAAAGACAACGGACTTCGAACTTCTGACGAAGAAGAAGCCATTTTAATTATATTTTTGGTTCAATGTCAATTGAACATTTGAACGAAGAGAACCCAAATGTTCAAGTTTGTGAAAGAGGTCAAAGTCCAAATGCCTCCGATCATAATCACGACTTTAAAAACTTTTAAAGAAAAGAGGTCCAAATTCCAAGTTTTGTTCAAGAGAAGTTCAATTTAATGACATGTCCCACAACTTGAATGGCCTTTTAACTCAAATTTCAATAAAGGGTCGAAACAAGATATGTGTTTTAAGATCAAATTAGTCATTATATAATTTGAGCTCCATCAATTTATAAATTCTGTCCAATTTGTTAAACTTATAAAATATATTTTCTACACAGTATCATTACATATGGTAAGGAAATTCAATAAAAATCATATTAATCCTTTTTTTTCTATACTAGAGAGTAGAAACATTGAAAAAGCAAGAGCCAACATAAAAAAAAGTTATTTGATGAATTTAATTAACCTTTTATCGAAATTAATGATAAATGAAAAATATGTGAATAAATAAAATTAGAAAATATTTAATAATTTTGACTAGAATAATGAAAAGGGTTTACAATTTTATAATTATTGACATAAGATTATTATACTATGAAATTAAATAAAAAATAATTATTCATTAATAATTATTAATAAAATTCATAAAATAACAGTAAAAGAGTTAGTATAAAGAATATTTTAAGAATTGAAAACTAAACAGAGAGGTATTTAGCCTCTCTTTGGTTAAGCTCATAGTTGTAGAGCTTCTATCAGTATGGTTTTTTTTTTTCTGTAGAATTTTTAGGAGAAGAACTTTTTTAAGAAACCAGTTAATTGTTTAGTTATCATTTAAAAAGAAATTTTTTGAAAGAATTTCATAAATAAAAATAAAAAACACATTTAATTTTAATTATATTTTATTTTATAATAAAATTATTTATGCATATAAATATTATTTAAAATATATTAAACAATATGCAAAGTACAATATATTATTTATTAATATGAAACATAAATGAGAATATATCTAACAAAATCTTTTATATGGATTATAACATAAGTAAAATTAAAATCAATAATAAATATTAAAACACTTAAAAAGCCAAATAATATTATATAACTCCCAAAATAAATATAAAATGAGTTTGTAGGTGTTGTGAAAATTATGTGTAAAATATAAGGGTAAAAGAGACTTAAAAATAGGTTCATTAATTAATATAAAAATTCTATATAAAAAACGTTGTTTTTAGAAGCTTTAAATTTGAGTTTTTTAAAAATCTATATTTTAGCTGCTAAAAAAATCATATATATTAAAGAAATACTTTTTATTTTACAACCAAATACTCATTTTTCTTAAAAATAGTTTTTGTGGTGAAGAAAAGTATTTATTGACCTTCCAAAAGTTATTAAGTTAATATTTTTGCGTATTACTGAATCTCCCAAAACCTCACTCTCAGCGAGATTTTTATTGAGTATTATTATTGTTGTTTTATTATTAATTTATATATATAATAATCCAAAATATTCAGTTATTTGAAATTTATGAGAGTTTTCCATTCAAAAGCTTATAGACGTAAGGCATATTATATAAAATACACTAAAAACAAAGCTAATTCTTTATTATATATTCTTTAATATAATCTACGCCATTAGAAGTAACTTCTGCAATGTATCTCATTATTGAGAGCTTTGAAATATTATTTTTAAAATTTTATAAATATTTTAACTTTTCTGTTCTTCAATTACTCGACATGCACAGTACGAAATCCAAGTAAAAACGGCGACCAAACTCTTCTTTCCTTCAATTACTTGACACACAGAGTACGAAATCCAAGTTAAAACGGCGACCAAACTCTTCTCTCTTCTTCAATTCTTTGTTTTTTATTACAATTTCTTCATGTTTATCCAAAAATCATAATTTTCTATTTGTCTTTATCTTCAATCTGCCCCCACAAATGTTGAATTTTCTTAAACCTTTTTCAAGAACAAGGACCACATAAAGAATTGTGAACAAAATTTCAAGGATTTTGATTTAATATTTTAAAATATATTTATTATAGAAAATTTGGAAGCAACCTCGCAGCTAGTATCAGACAATCAGACATCTCCAGATTCTGTTTTATTACAGAATTTCAGATTTGATATAATGATGATATTTATTATAAATAATAATAATTAAATTAGGATAAAAATCTATTAAATATTATTTAATGTAAGTGTTTATTTATTAATTGTTTCAATAAAGATAATATTTTAAAACGATTCATTCAAAATTTAAAGATTAATAACTACATTAAAAACTTCAAAATGAATACTAAATTAAATTTTTAAAAAATATACTTTTATTATATATTTACCTCATTTTTTGCTATTATTTTGTAAATGTAAAATTTAATTTATAAATAACTTAAAATGATTTGATCAATTAAAAATGTAAATATAGTATAAATTTCTTAAAATATATCTTTTATAATTAAAAAAGAAAAGATGTAAGGAGATAAGAATTGAGATAGTGGCTACAGAGGCTTTGTAGTTTTATGTTGGGTAAGAGAGGAGAAGAAGCAGAAGGAGATGATGGCCTTCTCAAGAAAGAACATAGAGACTGATGGTCTGTCGCTGCAAGTGGATAATGACAGCTTTCGTAACTCTTATCAACTCCCAATCCCAATGCCACATTTCCACGTGGCTAATCTGCGCTGACGTTTCCTTACCGTCTCCATGCATCTGCCCACATCTGATTACAGGCCACCATCCCCATCCACTCGTATGTTGCGTATGTACCATTCAATCCCATGCACCCACATCGCTCAACTAATTAATCAATCAACTAAAGTTAATTATCTTTTTCTTTTAAATTAAAAATATTAAATATTATTATTTTAGTAATTTTTATCGTACTATAATTTATATCAAGAAAATTATTTATATTATATATCAATGTTTTAGCCATTATTAGGTATATCTTTCTTACTTTAATATTATTTTTCTTCTTTATTTTTTATATGGGTAATTCAAAAATGATCTCTTCTCTATTAGTTAGGGGTAAAACTGCGTATTATTTAACTTCTTTAGATTACATGTATGGGACAAGATTTTTACTAGTTTGTAGTTTTTGTTACTTCCTAAAAGACAAAATTAAGAATAAATCTTTATTAATTTGTCCATAAATTAAGTTTAGGTCAAACTATGCAAAGAGGCCTTTTTGATTCTTAATTGACTATATAATGCAATTGTGATTTAAGGTAATCTTTCTTTGTTATTAGAATGTTATTCATTTCACCTCTTAAAAAGCCAATTTTATAATTTATATGCAAAAGGCACAAATAAATGTATTTAGAATGCAAGATAAGGTTGAACTTTATTTTTTTTCCATAACAAATGAATCAAAATATATGAGATATGTAAAAAGAAGAATTTGATAATTAAAGTAGGAAAATAAAGAATAATTTAAAAGGAATTTTTATGTTGTATTTATATGCAATTTTAAAAAATTGTTATTTAGTCTTTTATTGTATTATTCGTTATCTTTAATTATTATTTTTAAAAATAGTTATTTTTCATTGAAGAGATTACAAATATGTCTTAATTGTATTACCTACAAGTGATATGATATTATTTGATGCCTGAAATTTGGTATAATTTCAGGAAAATAAATAATAATTTCTAAAAATTAAAAATAAAGTAAAAATATGATAATATATTATTTTTAAAATTAAAAATAAAGTAGAAAATGTAAACTACAATATTTAGAGTGAAATTAACCCTAATTTAGGATTATAATCCTTTTCCATTGATGAGACATGGGAAGCAAAATGGTCTAAGGGAAGGAGGTGGACATATAAAGTTGACATATGAAACAAATATTATCAACAAAATGGTCATTTGATAGAAGCTCCAAAAAGCCAAAGCAGCACAAACGGACGATCCGAAGAACACACCCTCTCTCTCTCTCTCTCTCTCCCTTCCCCCCTTTAGCTCTCATTTATCTACAGCAACAAACAATCGTCACTAAAATCATCAAACATAACAATCTGAGGAAGACCAAAGATATCTCTCATCACTAATATTGTAGAGTAGTAGTGGTTTTTGTGTTTCAGTGGTTTACACAAAGCGATCTTGCTGTAGATGTGTTGTGCCCTTTTGTTCATCAATGGTAAACCTTTAGGATACTCAGGTATCGTTTCTTCCACGACTTGATAAGTTTTTGGACTGTGTTTTGTATGTGGGTCTTTGTCAAAATTTCTCCTTATTTATAAAAATCTTAACTTTGATCAGTCTCTCAAAGGAAAGTGACATAAAAAGTCCGACCTTTGCCGAGAAATCTTTAATAAGGCGATCTTTTTCGGACCTAGGAGCTACACTCTGCGTTTGATCATGGCTGTTCCAGAGAATGCTGGAGTCAAAAACGGGACTTCCGGTCAGAATTCTGATAGCACTGTGATATCATCGGACTCCAACGGGACACACGATCTTGAAAGATCAAAACCCAGGAATGATTCGGTCGTCAACAGTAAGGACTCCAATTCCCAGAGCCAGAACGATGATCAGAGTGTTAACGGCAAGCCTGAGCACCAAGAGAAAGCTGCAACACCCGCTTTAAGCAATGGCAAGACTAATGGGACCCAGATGCATTCTGGGTTTGATATCAACCCACAAGTGGTGGTGGGCAAGTCTGGTGGGTTTGTTACCAATCTGATTCAGAGAGCTGATTCTAATGGCATCAGTGACATTAATGATTTGGCGGAGATGTTGTCCAAGTTGAATCCCATGGCTGAAGAGTTCGTGCCTCCTTCGCTTGCTCACAATCATGGCTATTTGGCTAATGGGTTTGGCTATACTAACAATTTTGTAGCGCAGAATAATCATGGAAACGCCAATGGACATACTAACAGAAGGGTATTTGCTGTTTCCCCTTTGTTTGTTTACCTAATTATAGTCTTGTAGAATTCCTTATTTCCCTGGAAACGATACAAGGTAACTAATGATGGATTTTGTTACTTCTGTATGCCAACAGTTGTCTATAGTGTAAAAGAACGATAATCTGGGGGTCTGGCCCATTTTATCTTCGGTTTAGTTTTCTCTCACCCTTTGTTTTTTAATATTCTCTTTGTCTGTTGTTTCAGAAGAAGAATGCCTATAATCAAGGAAGAAGAAGGATGAACAGTAGGACAAGTATGGCTCAGCGCGAGGAGATAATCAGGAGGACTGTATACGTTTCTGACATTGATCAGCAGGTCAATAGTTGCATTTCATGTTTCATTTTGGAGTTTTCACTAGATTTCTTTGTATCTTGTTGATTGGCGCGTTGATCTTGAGATTATTGTTTGCATTTGACCTTTAATAGGTAACCGAAGAGCAGCTTGCAGGTGTCTTTGTTCATTGCGGACAGGTATCTCGCTTAGCTTGTCTGATTGTGCCCTTTTCATTTGTTAATATGGGTTATAAATCTAACTGATTTCTTTCCTTTTATGTTTGGACAAAGGTTGTTGATTGTCGCATATGTGGTGATACTAACTCGGTTCTCCGGTTTGCCTTTATTGAGTTTACTGATGAAGGTATTGCAAATAGCTTCCATACCTTATATATTTCTTTTGGTTTTCTTGCTATCTGGAACTAAATGTGAAGCTCACTTGCAGAAAGTGCAAGGGCTGCTTTAAATTTGTCTGGAACAGTTCTTGGATTTTACCCTCTCAGAGTGCTGCCTTCAAAGACGGCAATTGCACCTGTTAACCCAACGTTTTTGCCAAGGGTAAGTTCTTTTCAGTAACGAATCTTCTGTCTTGCCTATCATTTTGGATATTCAAATGCCATCCTTATGTTTACTAAAAAAAATTTTAATCATGAATTTGTTGTGGTATTGACTTTTCAGTCTGAAGATGAGCGTGAGATGTGTGCAAGGACAGTGTACTGCACAAATATTGACAAAAAGGTAATGCTAACATGATATAGAACTTTTTGAACGTTTTGAGTGAAATAAGTGATACTATTTTCCCTAAATCCGTGTTCAATTGATACAGATCACCCAGACAGACGTCAGACTCTTCTTTGAAACCTTTTGTGGAGAGGTTTGGAATTCCCAAACTTTTAAAACATTGCTTGTCCTTAAATATTGGGCAATATAATATTGGAAATTCTCCTTGTGATAGGTTCAACGCTTGAGGTTGCTTGGGGACTATCATCATTCAACTCGTATTGCATTCGTTGAGTTTGCAATGGTAACTTCTCATTAATGCATACCGTTACTGTCAGCTAGATATTGGTGATGCTCTTATATTTTCACTATATCTGGTGTTATAATCCATCAGTTTATGGCTAGTGAATATATTTTTCTGCAATCTAATGCTCTATAATCGCTATGTTCTTATTGTGTCGATTGTATTCTCTACCAACTTTTGGGTCTGTTTCTAATGGCAACATCAAATCTCAGTATAATTGTCTTGGCTGGCTTATCAGTTTCTATCAGTTTCTAATGGAAGTTCAAGTGACAGACTTTTTATTTGGTCTAATTCTTTCACTTTATGGACTTCATGTCGTAGCTTTGTTGGAGTTAGGAGTTTTCTTTTTCCTATGAAGTCCGCTCTGGATTGAATATTTGTACTGCCACAAAGCATTAAGCTGTGGTGTTGGCATAAACCAGTTAAGTGTCCATAATTCCTTGGACGCTCTAATTTTACATCACTTAATAGAATATAGGTAAGACTGCAATTTTCTCTCTCTTTCAACTATTTTGGTTTTACGAGGAACAATGTGACAGTTAGACAAGTATTTGTGGATTACATAAAAGAAGTTGAGTTGCATATGAATCATGGCAAATGCCGTTTTGAATAGTTGGTATGGTAAAATTTGTTGCATATGAATCATGGCAAATGCTGTTTTGAATAGTTGGTATGGTAAAATTTTCCAAGTTGCCTGTCACAGTGCAGGTGGTTCTTTCAACTCTTCCTAAATCCTTATATCTACTGCTTGTACTGCTACATATTTCTTGCTTCTGCTTTTCTTACCATTTCCTCTTCTATTTCTCTTTCACCTCTTCCCTCTATTTCTCCACTTTTCTTCTCCATCTCTTTATCTAGTTCTCTTTCTCCTTTTGAACCCTCACTTGTTGTGTATCTGGAAGGCTTTAGTGAGATGGGTTCTTGTAGACAAAGGTGCCTGATGTGTTAATATGTGTTGGACGTAGTGGGTGCAAATGGAGATTTTT
Source organism: Erythroxylum areolatum (assembly GCA_024520975.1). Classification (NCBI taxonomy): domain Eukaryota; kingdom Viridiplantae; phylum Streptophyta; class Magnoliopsida; order Malpighiales; family Erythroxylaceae; genus Erythroxylum; species Erythroxylum areolatum. Next base: position 105,125 of record JANIJH010000001.1, read on the forward strand.
TCTATGAACTAGTCAATTTGCAGAAGTCAAATAGCTCGATGTGCTAGTGGAAGCCCATTAGAGAAGTATATTATTCACTTTGTAAATCAGAAAACAAGCTGTAACTTAAATTCCTTCCCAGCTCTTAACTAAGATGAGATGTTTTCATTTTTACAAGGTATATTGTTTGTTAATTTGACAGACAGGAGGTTAGTAGCTATAGCTATATTTAGATCCTTCAACATTTGTCCCTCGGGCAATATTTAGCATCCACGAACATTTAATCTAGATGTGCATAATGAGGTTCTGTATACATGCAAGTAGTTCACCTAGTTGTGGATGTTAGCAGGAATTCATGTGTGTTCTTTTTATGCCTTTCGTTCATCAAAAATAGAAAGCAGAAGGTTAAAAGAAAAAGAAAAAGTTCTAGATGTTTATGGTCCTTGTCATGTATCTTACTCCTGATATTGTTATTGCCTCCCATTTAGTGTTACCGTGTTTGTGTTGCTTTTTATTTACTGATTTGCTTTTGTTGCTTGTCGAGCATGTCAGAAAAGCTTACCATGTTGTTTGACTTTGGTGAATGTGATTCTGGGTCCAAAAATCTACCTTGATTAAAAGTGAGGTTTTGAAATTATGTCAGAGACTTGAACTGTGGTGGGTGATCAGTTGTTGGTTGTTTCTAAGTTTTCTGCAAATTGTGAATGCTTGGCATATAATACTGGTTCACAAATATGAGAACAAAGTTCCTTTTTGGTGAAAATCTAAGACATTATTAGAGAATGGGCCCATTTCTAAGCTTAGTCTAGTTAAGGGGGAGAGAGGGCTAAATGATTTGGACAATTGAAAGTAGATAATGGGGAATCTCTAACTTTGACGTACCAACTAGAACACAACTAAAGCAGGAGGATCGATTTTCTGTGGATATATGAGCTTTATTTGGCTTTCCCTGGGTGGAAGCATCATTTATTTATAAGGTCCAGAATCTGAATTACTTGTTGTCTTAATTTCTCTTACTCCCCTCACCCAGGTCCCTTATTCCCTCATCGTTCCTTCCCACATTTCCATAAATTTCTCATGGTCAAATAGATGTTGATTGCAAATTAATAGTTTTGGCTAGGTGTTTTTATTATAAAACGCTGAGAAACATGGTTATGCTTCTTATACGAATCAGGATGAAATCAACAATTTGGATTACTGAGAATCCAATTCTCTGTTTCCTCTTACTCCTGCCCGTAACTACTTTGATTTACAGTTTAGGGCTTTGAAAGTGGAGATTTCTCTATTATTCCAATGGTCTTCCATTGCTATGATGAAACAAACGTGAGATGCTTTTGTTTGCCATGCAAAGTTACAGATATGGGAATGCTCTAGTAAGAAGTACATGCTTAAATCTTTATTCGCTAATTTTGAGTCTGAGATGACCAAGTGCTTTCAATGAGCATTGTCATTATTACACTACTAGTCATTATGTTATGCCTGTGGTGTAGACTTCTGAAATTATCCAGATTTTTTGATGTTGATCGGTGTGGCAATGAGTTTTTTATATTAATTTTGCTAGATCAGCTTGCTCGAGCACGTCTGGTCAACATGTATAAGAGTTGATTTGTTCTTACGTTTATTTTTGCAGGCTGAAAGTGCTATTACAGCTCTTAACTGTAGTGGTGTGATTTTGGGATCACTGCCAATAAGGTGGTAGCAGATTTTCTTTTCTATACCATTCATTTCCCTTCTAGTTCTCTTTTTTCTATGTCCTCTCCTTCCCTCAGATAAAAAGGAAAATTTTGTGTAAGTTACTGAGGATGATTTGAACCTTGTATGTGCAGGGTGAGCCCATCAAAGACCCCTGTTCGGCCCCGCATGCCCCGTTCGCCTTTGCACTGAATGAGCCATAATGCTTCCTGGACTGACAACTGCCAGTAGATATCTCTCTATATATACTTATATAGAAACTGATATATATATATTAAAGGTACCGGTGGCGTTTAAAACTATCGTTTTGTCCTATCTGAGCCCGGAATCTTTGATACCTATAGGGGTTTGGTTGTTTATGGTTTTGTTGTTAGCTTATAGAGAATTGGATGGATGGGATTTCGAGGAATATGAATGGCTTTGTTTATGTTGAACATCCTAATTGATCTCTGAACTCCTTTTCTTTTTCTAATGGGATATCATGAACAACTCATGCTGGACTGACTTCGTTGATTTCTGCCTTATGGACCTTTTTACTTGATTTCTATTTCTTGTCAATTGATTTCTTATTTTGGCAGAATTTGGTTACTCTTTCTTGATAAAGAATAGGATTCTGAGCTAGTTGAAAAACCGAACATTCACAGCAGAAGCCTCTCTTTATATGTTTTTCTCATAGGAATATCCGGAAAGGCAGTTAGAGAATCGATCTGTTTCTATCTCTGATCTTTCTGTTTGAAGAAAGGAAGATGGTTTGTTTCTCTTTCACATTCTGGTTCTTGCTCTTTATGGTAAGTATATCAAGACACTTCTTAAGACCACTGTGGAGCTAGTTGCTATGAAGATTTGGATTGGTCGATACCCCATTCTTAGGTCAGTTCCAGCTGATGCACTTGGCTTCTATTTCTACATCACATAATTTCTAAGGAAAGCAGATATTGCAGTTCCGAAATAAACCAGAACGTGAAAACCTTCTGGTTTAATGTTTTCCTTCACACAAAGAGAAGAAAACAGTAAGAAGTTAAAAAAGAAGCACAAAGAGCACTACCAATCCGCCACCTTTCACTTTCTTTTCTACACTAGAGGATCATTCTTTGTGCGTGTTCCTCAAATTCAAATTGAGTCTCTCTCTATAAGTTGTTGGCCATTAATTAGTAAGCCAAAGAAAGGTAGGTTTGTTCTACTCTTCCATTCAACAAAAAACAAATTACCCACACTATAAATGTACTTTACCTCATTCATCACCATCCACCTTGATACAGAAATGGGGAATTGCTTTGCTTTATGCAGATCAAGAGCTGGATTGTGGGTCAGGGTTGTTTCCTCACATGACAAAGTTCTGCAGATTGTAGAAGAAGATGGGAATATATTAGAATTCAGCAGGACAATGCTGGTGAAGGCAATATTGTAAAAATTTTCTGGTATGGGCATTGGTTTATCAAAGAAAGGTTTGGAACATCTGCCACCAAATTCTGAGCTGAAATTAGGGAAGGTGTATTTTCTTCCTTCTGGTAAGTCAGTATCTGTGCCCGTTGTTCATCTGTCACCATGAGGATAAAAGTTGCCATTACAAAGCAAAAACTAGGGATGTTAATGAGAAAGCAGACATCATTAGATGAGGTTTTGTGGTTGGCACTTGACAGAAGAAGAAATAGCATCCAAGCAGAAGCTGGAAGCCAAAACTCAGAACCGACTCCTGAAGCAGGTGGGCATGAAGTGCAATAGAGACAAAAGTCTCTGCAGAAGAAAAACATAATCTGCAGAAACAAAGTTGCAGAAGACCAAGTAACCACCAGGTTTAAGGCATCTGAATATAATAAATCCTGGAATCTTTTTAGAGCTTGAACATTCACAAAAAAACGTATTTTCAGATAAAGCAGCTCATCACGAACACGGCCTGAAACAAACAGTTTGAAAATCTTTTGGTTCCTTTCGGCTACATACCTACCAAAAATAGAAAATTTGGCAAAATTTGAAGAAATCACAACCTAATTCAAGCAAGACATCAAATCACAACAACAAACAAATGATCAATCTCTACTAAAGGAAATTCTAAAATCCCATCTCTCAATACTGGACATACTTAATGCCAAAGGCCAAAACTATTAAATGCATCTTCAAATTTGACCATACTGAATAAAAGGCATTAAGTGGTCCAACATCACTTAATGTGTCAAAATCTCCATTATTCATCCTCTAACAGAAAAGTGGGCAATCTCATCTTTGCTTTCTTTTTCTATTCTCCAATTAAGGAAAGGAAAATCACTCCAAAACATTTATAGTACGATCTGTAGTTTCATTGTTTCGTGTATTAATAACATATGCATGAACATTGAACCTTCTTCTTCCTCAGGATCTAAGAAATGGACTCAAATTTGAAGAAATCTTCCAATGGTGGCTTCTCATCTGATCATCAAGAGCAGGTTCATATGTCTGCCAACATCATGAATAACGTTCAAAGCTTCGTGAATCTATCACCTGCAACCTCTGAAGCTCCATTCATCGGACAATCTCAGGTTAGAGAAGACTTGGAACATAACTTGTCAGAGTTTCCTGTCATGGTCTGTTGTCATGGAAATTCAGAGAGTTGTTCTAGAGGAACAAAGAGGAAGAGAAATGTTGATAAAGAAATGGAGAAACCAAAAGAAGTAATGCATGTAAGAGCAAAACGAGGCCAAGCTACAGACAGTCACAGTCTAGCAGAAAGGGTAAAGCATGCAAGTTCGAGACTCCATTTTTATTACACTCGAAGGTAACAGTAACCCTCTTGTTTATCTTCCAGGTTAGGAGAGAAAAGATCAATGAGAGGCTGAGATGCTTACAGGAATTGGTTCCAGGATGTTACAAGGTCATATACAAGGATTGTTTAGTGTTGATATATATTCATACTGTGAAATTCTCATCTTATAAGTAACAAAAAATTTGCAGACAATGGGAATGGCCGTGATGCTTGATGTTATTACTAATTACATACAGTCACTTCAAAATCAAATTGAGGTGAGCCCTGAAACAAAAATGTCGATCTTTTCTTTTCCAAGATCCAAATGTTTATAATCTTCTTTTCTTTTTTACAATTTTTTTTCCTCATGTTTATGCAATTTCCAGTTTCTCTCCATGAAGCTTTCAGCAACTAGCATGTACTGTACTAGCTTGGAGATGGAGACATTGCAGAGAATGGAGGTAAATCAACATGTTTTTTTTTCCCCTTTCTAGCATCTTCAATAGTGTAATATGTCTTGGACCGGATTGATTTTGTAGGGGACAAATGCATTTGTGCAAGAAATGGAGAAGATTATAAGAGATGGGTATGGAGGAACTTCTCACTACTACAACTCCACACATCTTTGATTACTATAAATAATTTATAGTTTTATATGTATACAACTCACTAAACTTAGTACTTAATCTATTAGATATGAATGTTTATTAAAGGAAGTTGAGAAATGTTAACATAATTTTCTGTCTTCAAATATATATTTACCTTTGATTTGTAGCGCTGAAGTGAATTGCACCAATTTATTGAAGGCAAATGATAAAAAGATATGAAATGTAAGAGAAGACATTATAGGCTTATATTATCGTTATCATCGTTATTATCATACACCGAAGTCCCGCAATAAAGCAAGGTTTAGACAGACCTGATAATACGCAGCCTTATCCTTATATTGGAGAGATGCTTATATTGTCGTTGAGGATAATTTTTAAGAGCCATGATTAAAACCGATTCAATGGTTCTTCAGACGGGCCTAACCCGAGTATGGAAGTTTCAAGAATCAGTAATAGTAAGATCCAACCCGAGTCAACGATCAAAAACCCGAGTTTGAACCAAGCAAGAACTTGTCATCCACCTGTCGACGACCCATTTGACAAAAATCTACAGACTGCAAGCACGTGGTGGGTTGGTTTGATTTTCAGTTATGACCGAAATAGAAATGGTAGTCTCTTTAAGAGTTTGGTTTTGGAAAGTGAAAGTGGAGAATGGAAGATGGAAGATGGAAAGGGTAAGGAGAAGAAGATGCACCCCAAATCTCCTGTCCAAATTATCCAGTACCAACTCTGTCCAAGTGGATTTAAGCCATCCATTTGTATGGGTCTCACACAAGTGGATGGCTTAGATCCACTTAGACAGGGTTGGTACTGGGTAATTTGGACAGGGGATTACCACTCAAGAAGATGAAAGTGATGATAGCCATAGATGGTAGTGAGTGTAGCCACTACGCCCTTCAATGGGCAATCTTGAATCTACACGAAACCATAGCAAGTTCTGAGCTTTTCATCTTCACAGTTCAGACCGTCACCGACTTCATTTACGCGAATGTTTCTACCCACGGTTTTCCTCGTAAGTTTGTTCCGTCGACTAATGTTCACTTTGTCTTTGTGTTACTGTGTTATGTTCCTCTTCTTGTTCATTTGCTTTCTTATAATCATTGTAGATCCGGATTTGACTAAAGCGATCTTAGAGAACAAAAAAAAAGCAGCTTCGGCTCTTCTGGACCAAGCTAAATGCATTTGTGCCGAGCATGGCGTATGATCAACTTCAAAGTTTCATAAATTTTTGTTTAGTTTGTGATTGATTCTGTGTTCAATAAGACTCGTTCCTAGATTTTGATTCTGTGTCAGTGAGACTAATTCCTAGATTCTTTCGATGCTATAGATTGTTGCACAGACAGTGACAGATATTGGAGATCCTAAAGAAAAGATATGTGAAGCAGCTGAGAAGATGAATGTTCAACTTCTTATACTCGGTAGCCATAGTCGTGGAGCTATAAAAAGGTTACGAACGTTTCAAAGGAGTTTATTAATGTAATCCATTTTGATAAGTACAAAAAAGGATGCTGTTTGTTTGCTGATTCTAACGTTGCTTCCAGAGCCTTTCTGGGAAGTGTCAGCAACCACTGTGTTCACAATGCCAAATGTTCTGTTCTTGTTGTCAAAAAACGTGTTTGAGGTACTTCTTGGAATAGCATGTGATGCAAATACCATGTAAAAAGCTCGATGGATGGGAGTTGTTTAGTATCGGTTACAAAAAATAATTATATTAGATAATAATAATCACTAATTAGTAACTATATAATTAAATACCATAATATAGTGCTTCGTATTAATGAGTATATAGTTATTAAATAACCATTAGATAATTGATCTTTTTAGATATGAGTTTGAAATTGTTCGTGTTCCATTTGATACCGATGTAATATTGCAATTCTTAATGATAATATCATTATTTAATACTCTATGTCAATGTTTTAAGAGTCGGATTAGGCATTAAACCGATCAAGTAAAAGATTTAAAATTTAAGGTTCAATCAGTATTAGACTACTATAAAATTGGTTTATAATAAATAAGAAGTAAAATATAGTATAAAATAAAATATTTTATTGAAATAAAAAATGCATTAATAATGTATATTAATATGTAATAAACTAATAATGAATTCAATAATTTAAACTAAGATTGAATATAACATAAAATTTAAAAGAAAAAGAAAAAGAAAATAATATTTTTATATTACCATTTATTGAAAGGCTAAAAAAGTTGAAATATGTTTAAAGAGAGTGAATAAAAAAGACTTTTAACTTTGTTTTAATTTTTTTAATATCCTTTAAACATAATTATTTATAGTTTAAATATTATATTTTAGCATATTCTTAAATTATCTTAAGCAAAATTACTTATATATATATATATTAATAATTCAATTTATTAAACAAATTTATAATAAAAATAATAATTATTTTTAACAATAATAATTTAATTTTTTGAATTAAAGTATACAAAGATAAATAAAGAACCTAAAATTTGATAAATATAATTTATTAGCGAGATTAAATAAATAAATAAAAATTTTAAAATATAATTTTTAACTAAAATTTTTAAAATACAAAGAGATAAGTAAAAAGATAATTTATTAATTAAATTATATAAAATAATTGAAAAAATCTTTGGTACAGATTTTATTAACTCTAAAAGAAAATAACAACTTCAATTAATGCATTGTGAAACATTAATTGCATTATGAAGCAATTAATGCAATTTCAGAGCAATTATGGATTGGTGTGTAAAATTTATTGGTGGAGCTCACATTTTGATAGATTTTCAAATTAATTTACGAGTCTTCCAAGAAATAGTCGATTTTTGGGCTAATTTTTTCAAAAATTTATCCGATTTATTACTTAAACGATCGATTTTTTAATAAAAAATTATTAACTTAAACTGGATCAAAAATTAGGCTGATTTATATTTATTCCAATTGAATTGGACAGTTTGGTCTAATTTTTAAAATATTGATTAAATATTAAACCCATTGATACTTTTGTAAATAAAATAAACTTGAAGAATCAAATAAAAAGAAAAGTGATAATCATGTTAGTGGTGAGTACTTATTTAGGTCCAACTCAAGTTTTTGTGTTAAGCATGATATATAAAATTTTAAAAATAAATAATTTAGAAGTAATGCAAATATTTTCTCTTGGGATACACGTAAATGCTTTGATTACTTATGAAGAAATTAATTTACCTCTTTGACAAAGCAAAGAGGTGAAGCTTGTGGTGAAGGAATCCATTCTTCAAGAGTTGAGAGAAGGCTTACACAAATGGATTTTTTATATCGGATTCCTTTTTGTTTGTAGAAGTAAAATCTCTATTAAATTATTCTTCAAAAATTAAAATTTTTATTATTTAATAATATTATATATTTTACAAGATTTCTACTTAGTTGTTGTTGTTATACATTCCTAATATAATATAATAAATTAAATTAAATCTCAATTAATTGACATCTCCTCTAATTAATATATTTTGTATTATTTCAATATTATTAATTATAAGTTTTTGTAAACTAAGTTCTTTATTTTATAATTTTAAGGATTAATGCTAACTCTATAATTTAAATAGTATATTAATCGTTTTAATTAAAATATTCATATTAAAGTTACTAATCTTTACCATTTCAACATAAAGGGTACTTTTTAATTAGGTAATTCATCATTGCAACAGAAGTAACCAACTTCACAATTTGTTAATCATATCTTCAAAAACACTCTAGAAAAAGGAAAATAATAAATTAATTCAACAAGGACATGAACATGTTAAACAAAAAAAAAAAGGACAGCTTTTCAAAGCTTTTTGGTATAAAGTAAATAAAAGTCTTCCTGTTTGTGTTCACCTTTCTTCAAATCCATCTAACCAGAAACTATCTTAGTTTTTTCTCAGAAACCATATTCATACATGGAGAAACCAAAAGAGAAGAAGAACAAGGTGATGGTGGCTATAGGAGACGATGATCATAGCTATCAAGCTCTCATGTGGACTCTTGACTATGTCAAAGAACTGAGTTCAGATTACAAGCTTCTCATCTTCGCATCACAACCTCTTCCTCCTAACCTTTCCTGTAACTACACATTAGCACAAGGACCCTTTGGTGTTCATCATTCAGTCTTATCAAGTAGAGTAATCCTTTACCCTTCTTATAATTATCAGTTTTGGTTATGAATTTTGATTCATCTTTCGTATTACAGCTCCAGAACTGATGACTTCCCTGCTAGAACGAAACAAGAAAGTAGCATTAGATCTGCTGGAGAAAGCAAAGAAGATTTGTTTAAATTATGGAGTATGTTACATGTTATCTTTACCTGCTTTTTCTCTTTCTCCATCCATCTTCTTTGGTTATAAGATTCGAAGTTCATCCTGACAGGTAAAAGCAGAAACAATTACAGAAGTTGGCGAGCCTAAGGAGGTCATCTGCAATATTGCTCAGCAGCACAATATCAGCTTACTGGTTATAGGCAACAATGGAGGTGGATCTCTCAAAAGGTCATAGCCATATCCACTTTCAAACCATTTGGAAATTTTCTTTTGAGATTATGAATAAACTCTAAGATCGATCATGCATGCAGGACATTTCTGGGGAGTCTCAGTGGTTACTGTGCGGACAATGCGAAATGCCCTGTTCTTGTGGTGAACTGAACACACCATTTGAAGGGAAGTAGTGATTCTGCTCAAAACTTGTAATCATTTCTATTCGGTATGATCAATACTTTGGTTTAAAAATTTCTTATTTCAGTTCGATTTCTAATTATGGACCTAATCCTACTTTGGTTTGTTGATTCGTTTCACCTAACAGCCATATCAATTATTACTTCATCCAACTAACACATCATTGTACCAAACACTTTTGTATCGTTCTAGCTCTGACCGAGTAGCAGTCACCATCAATAGGATCTCGTACTAGCACTTAAAAAAAATTCCGTAACGCATATAAGTTGGTAAGAGGTTCTTCTAGCTTAACTGAAATCGCGAGTTTGAACCGTCCTTATATATCTAGCCGTTTAAAATTTAGAGCTAGAGCTATTTTCATTATTCTTTTTATTCTTTTTTGTTTGAATTTCGAATTATATATGAACAAGATCAACTTATATAAAAGTTGTTAATGAAAATAATAATAAATTCGATTTATAATTTTCTTAATGTACAAAAATCTTATTTAGTCAGAACATGTGAGTTGTGACCACGACAAGGCCTTTCCCTTCAGATATAGACATCAAGTATATGTCATATTTTAGAGAAACTTATTACATTGACTTCATGATTTTATATATTTTGAAATAAAAATAATTAAGAGTGATAATGGATTGGAACGAACTTGAATCCCATCTGAAATTCAACCAACTTGATTCAGATTCATTAATTTTGGATAATCACCAGGGTTGGGAAAACGTTTCCAGTTCTAGAAATGACTCCTGTCACCTCTCGTTACACTTCAAGAAAGTGAAAGTCTACCATAACTGTTAAATATTCGTTCTCGCGCGTAATGTCACCTTTGGGATTAGTGATAACTTAACAACTACAAGAAAAAGCTGAATAATTTAACAAAGAAAATGAAAAATTTCAACGTTGTTGGTAGATAAAAAGTCTCCAGTTTCTGTTCTAAATGTGACCTCCCTTGTTTGTCAAGAAACCTGAGAGATTCCTTCATGGAGAAGAAGGTAAAAGAAGGGTCCTGCAAGAAGAAGGTGATGGTGGTCATAGACAACAGTGATCATAGCTTTCAAGCTCTCATGTTTGCTCTTGATTATGTCAAGGAACTGAGTTCAGATTCCAGGCTTATCATCTTCGCATCACAGCCTGTCGCCACATGTAGCTATACCTTGGCACTTGGCGCCACTCTAGTGCATCATTTAATCTTATCCAGTTCAGTACTCCTTTACCCTTCTTCTGAATTTCTGAAACTGTAAAAGAAATTTGGTTTTTAGCTTGTTAATGTTTCCATGTCAGGTCCAGAATTAGTTAGCTCCTTTCAAGAACGAAATAAGCAGATAGCTTTAAGCCTCCTGGAGAAAGCAAAGAACATCTGTTACGATCATGGGGTATGAATTATTAACTCTCTTTTAAACTGGAAATCCAAAAGAAAGACTTCGTAGATTCTTGACTGAACAGTTTCGTTTCAGGTAAAAGCTGAGACGATCACAGAAGTTGGAGAGCCCAAGGAGGTTATATGCAATGTTGCTAAAAAGGAAAATATCAGTTTACTTATTATAAGAAATCCTGGAAACGGGCTTCTTCAAAGGTAATCAATCTCTTTATTGATTGAATCTTTTTTCCAAGTTGTGTGAATTGTGATGCTTAAGTCGATCAAACCAAGTTTGGCAATACATGCAGGGTTTTCCAAGGGAGCTTAAGTGACTATTGTATGAATAATGTCAAGTGCCCTGTTCTTCTTGTGAAGGGGCCCAACTGAGAAAAAGTTAATGTTGAAGGTAATCAAAATCCAAGGATCAGTCCACATCAGCAGCTGCCTTGGATAAACTAGAACGTTGGATTATTAGCTAAGTTGTAGGGCTTAT
>JANIJH010000001.1:116734-136642 GCA_024520975.1 Erythroxylum areolatum
ATTTGGTATCAGAGCAATTAATTGTTCCGGGTTCAAAATCTTGGGAATTAGTGAGTGATTTGTGAGGCAAACACAAGGGAAACACGAGTGCAAAACCATGTCATCCAATACAAATGGTACAGGGAATGGGCTGCAGCAATTACCCATATTCAAAGGCATTAATTACCATTTTTGGAGTTTGAGGATGACAACTCTGTTTAAATCTCAAGAGTTATGGGATTTTGTAAAGGATGGGTTTGTGGACAGCACCACAGGGGAACCTACACCAGAGATAAAGGAGAAGAGAAAGAAGGATTCAAAAGCCCTCTTTCTCATCCAGCAGGCACTTGATGATGAAATATTTCCCAGGATTGCCTCAGCCACCACTTCAAAGCAAGCGTGGGACACCTTGAAACAAGAATTTCTTGGTGACAAGAAGGTTGTAATGGTGAGATTACAATCCTTAAGAAGAGATTTTGAGACGGCAGCCATGAAGGAGAAAGAGAAGGTCCAAGAGTATTTATCAAGGGTGTCGGGCATTGTACATCTCATGAAGTCATATGGTGAAAATGTGACAAATGAGCATATAGTGAGCAAAGTTTTGAGGAGCCTAACCTCAAAATTTGATCACGTTGTAGCTGCAATTGAGGAGTCTAAAGATATGAAAGAGTACACCTTTGATGAGCTCATGGGATCCTTACAAGCTCACGAGGACAGGCTAAACAGATGTGGAGAAAAGAATGAAGAAAGAGCATTTCAGGCCAAGACTGAATATGCTAAAGAAAAGGACCAGTCAAGTGCAAAAAGACGGGGTCGTGGAGGATCAAGAGGAAGAGGAAGAGGACAGAGCAGTGGAGAAGGCAGAGACAACAAACCACAAGATGGTAGGAAGTTGTTCAAATGTTACTATTGCAAGAAGCCTGGGCATAAGGAGGCTGATTGCTGGAAAAAGGAAGAAGATGAAACAAAGGGTGGACAGAAATCATGTGCAGCAGAAGGTGAGTCTAAACTGTTTCTTGCCCAATCTTCATCAAACTGTGACAATGGAGAGGTTTGGTATGTTGACAGTGGCTGCTCCAATCACATGTCAAGTACTAAATCTAGTTTTAAAGACTTGAATGAGTCGTTGAAAAGTAAAGTGAGAGTTGGTGATGGAAAACTCTTAGAAGTGGAAGGGAGAGGAACAGTTGCTGTCAAGACATCAGGGGGTGAGAGCAAGCTCATCCACAATGTTCAATATGTGCCAAGTTTGGCTCATAACCTACTCAGCGTGGGGCAACTAGTGGAGGCAGGTTACTCAGTAAGGTTTGGAGCAAACCAATGTGAGATCAGTGATGTAGAGACTCACAAACCTGTCTTGAGAATCAAGATGAGCACCAACAGAATGTTCCCAGTGGAGTTCAATAAAGGAAGCAAGGCCTTAGTTGTTACAGGAACTGAGCAAGCAGTACTCTGGCATCACAGATATGGGCATTTACATTCAAAGGGATTGAAGGTGTTGAGTACTAAGGAGATGGTACTCGGGCTACCTAAAGTTGGAGAATTTGAGGTGTGTGAAGGATGTCTATATGGGAAACAAACACGAGCAAGCTTTCCAACTGGCAAAGCATGGAGGGCTAGCAAAATCTTGGAGCTCTTACATGCAGATCTCTGTGGCCCAATGTCAACATCTTCACTTGGTGGAAGTAAGTACTTCTTGTTGATCATAGATGATTACAGTAGATTCAGTTGGGTCTATTTCTTGTCAGCAAAATCTGAAGCCTTTGAAAGGTTTAAGATTTTCAAAAACATGGTTGAGAAGCAATCTGAAGAAGTGATCAAGTGTGTAAGGACAGACAGAGGAGGAGAGTTCGTGTCCAAAGAATTCAACTCATTCTGTGATGAACAAGGAATAAGGAGGGAACTGACAGCTCCTTACTCTCCAGAGCAAAATGGAGTTGCAGAAAGGAAGAATCGCACAATAGTAGAGATGGCTCGATGTATGCTCAAAGCTAAGGGTCTTCCTGACTCCTTCTGGAGTGAAGCTGTTGCAACAGCTGTCTATGTGCTTAATATCTCACCAACTCGAGCAGTTCAAGATGTTACTCCCTTTGAGGCATGGAGGGGAAAAAAACCAAGGGTTGGCCACCTAAGGGTATTTGGGTGCATTGCATATGCACTAGTGAATCTGAGAACCAAGCTTGAAGAGAAAAGTGAGAAGTGTATCTTCATAGGCTATTCTCATCAGTCCAAAGCATACAGGCTCTACAATCCTACTAAAAAAACAGTGGTGATTAGTAGAAATGTAGAGTTCAATGAGAAGGCACAATGGGAATGGAAGGAAAACAGTGATGACGGAGGAAAAGGAGAAAAAATAGTCATCTTTGCTGAACCTCAAGAATACGTGCATGACACTTCATCATCGTCACCTAGCATTCCTTCGTCTCCTTGTACACCAGCAAATAATAATGTAAGTCCTCTGCCATTTCCCAACCTTAGTCAAGAATCTAACAGCGCTTCTAGTTCGTCTAGTGAAGTTCCTTCTAACAGGGTGAGGACTCTGGCAAGCATTTATGACAGACTAGATGCCGAGACTTGTGGATTTGCACTGATGACAGCTGAACCAGATTGCTATGAAGAAGCTGTCAAAGAAGAGAAATGGCAAGAAGCAATGAAGGAAGAAATGAATGCTATAACCAAGAATGCAACTTGGAGCTTAGTGGAGTTGCCTGAAGGAAGACATGTAATTGGCTTGAAATGGATTTTCAAGACCAAACTGAATGCTGATGGCAGTATAAACAGGTGTAAAGCACGCCTTGTAGCAAAAGGATATGCTCAAGTTGAGGGCATAGACTATGAGGAGACCTTCTCTCCAGTTGCAAGATTCGAAACCATCAGGGTGATACTAGCTCTAGCAACACAATGGAAGTTGCAAGTGTTTCAGTTGGATGTAAAGTCAGCATTCTTGAATGGTGATCTTCAGGAAGAAGTTTATGTAGATCAGCCACAAGGATTCACAAAGAAGGGTGAAGAACACAAAGTTTTCAAGCTGCACAAAGCCTTGTATGGGCTTAAACAAGCTCCTCGTGCCTGGTATGGAAAAATTGACTCATTCTTTACTCAAAATAATTTTACAAGGAGTGAAAATGAGCCTACACTGTATGTTAAAAGGAGGGACGAGTATGAATTTCTAATAGTGTGTCTATATGTTGATGACATTATTTACTTTAGCTCCTCATCTAGCATGCTAACAGAATTTAAAGAATCCATGATGCAGCAGTTTGAAATGACAGATTTAGGAAGGTTAAAGTATTTCCTAGGTCTTGAAATTTCACAAGATGAGAGTGGTATTTTCATGAGTCAAAAGAAGTATGCCACTGAGTTGTTAAAGAAGTTCAATATCAGATTTGAAGATGGTGCAAAGACTCCAATGAACACTGGTGAAAAGCTGCAGAAGGAAGATGGTACTGGCAAAGGGAATGAAAAAGAATTCAGAAGTCTTGTAGGTGGATTAAACTACCTAACTCACTCTCGGCCTGATATAATGTACAGTGTGAGCATGGTTTCCAGGTTTATGCATGCTCCAAGCAAGCAACATGTTGGTACAGCAAAGAGGATCCTGAAGTACATAGCTGGCACACTCAACAAGGGAGTCTGGTATGAGAGTGTAGAAGATCCAAAACTGAGTGGCTTCACAGATAGTGACTGGGCAGGTTCAATTGATGACAGAAAAAGCACTTCTGGATCAGTGTTTAATCTGGGATCTGGAGCAATCACATGGTGTTCAAAGAAGCAAGATAGTATTGCACTATCATCAGCGGAGGCAGAGTATGTAGCAGCAGGGGCTGCAGCCAAACAAGCAATTTGGCTTAGAAAGTTATTGAAAGATCTGTGTTTTGAGCAAAAGGGAGCAACAGAATTGTGGTGTGATAATCAGTCGGCCATTGCTATGACCAAAAATCCAGTTTATCACGCAAGGACAAAGCATATTGAGATCCAGCATCATTATATCAGAAAGTTGGTGACAGATGAGAAGATTATTTTAAGGTTTTGTGGAACAAATTGTCAGAGTGCAGATCTGTTCACAAAGGCTCTAAGCTCTGGCAAACATCAGTTCTTTGTCGAGAAAATTGGAGTTAGAGAACTTTGATTAAGGGGGTGTGTTGAAGGTAATCAAAGTCCAAGGATCAGTCCACATCAGCAGCTGCCTTGGATAAACTAGAACGTTGGATTATTAGCTAAGTTGTAGGGCTTATTTTATCTAGTTGAATAAGTCTTATGGTAATGCATAATTGTAGGAGTTTTTTGTTAGGTTGTTGATGAACGTTGGGGAGTTACTGCATCCACGTTCTTTGCTTTTTTTATTATTTCTGTTATTTTCCTGTAAGGCTATAAAAGTCATATCCATGTTATTGAATAGAGTGCGATTTGAAAGAGTCATCATCTTCTCTTAATTACTTCTGTTGCTCATCCTCGAAAAAAACAACAGTTAAGACGTCCACTCCGATGTGTAATCTTGTGCCAATTATAACAACAGTAATAGTAAAGGGCATTTAGTTTCTCTATCTGTAGCTTTATAATTTATATATAAGAGTATAACAGAAGTACCTATTCTACGGTAACTTTAAAATACATCATCCTTATTTAATAATTCAAATCATTCTTATCCTCCGGTAATCGCAACACCCCCATTGAAATTGGTGCAAAAATATCAAAAGCATCCAACTTGAACACAACATTTTCAAACGAAATTCACTCTCTTAGTTAATATGTCTGCTAACTGATGATTAGAACTAACAAATGGAAATGAAATAATCTGCGCATCCAACTTTTCTTTAATGAAGAACATGTCTATCTCAATATGTTTAGTACGATTTGTGTTGTAAAATTTCAATCGCAGATTTATTATCACAGTAAAATCTCATAAGTGCATCCAAATCAAAACCAAGTTCTTCCATTAATCTCTTCAACTACAATAATTCACAAACACCAAGGGCTATATCTTTAAACTCAGCTTCAGCACTCGATTGAGATACCATCGCTTGTTTCTTGCAACGCCAAGTCACTAAATTTCCACCCACAAATGTAAAACACCCACATGTAGACCTTCTATCATCTAATGAACCAGCCCAATCTACATCACTATATCCTTCAACTTTTATATACCCATGACTAGAATAAAGAAGTCCTCTTCCGGGATAAACCTTTAAGTATCTCAAGATCCTCGCGACTACCGTTTTATGGGTTTCACGAAGGTCCTGCATAAATTGACTAACAAGATTGGCAGCATAGGAAATATCAGGTCTAATATGTGATAAATATATAAGTTTCCCAACAATCTTCTGATATCGTCTATTGTCAACCTGAGGTGTTCCTAAGGATTGACATAGCCTCTGATTTTGTTCAATAGGAGTCTCAGCAGGTCGACAATCAAGCAGCCCACACTCAGCCAATAAGTCTAACACGTACTTCCTTTGAGACAGAAAACTACCATGCTTGGACCGAGCAACCTCAATGTCCAAAAAATACCTTAGCTCTCCTAGTTGTTTCATCTCGAACTCCTTTGCTAGATACTTCTGTAAAGACTCTTGTTCTTCCACATCATTACCTGTTAATATCATATTATCAACATATAGAGTTAATGTAGTAACTAAATTTCCTAATGTTTAAGAGATAAGGTATGATCAGCACTATTCTAAACGTAACCAAAAGCTTTCATTGATTTAGTAAATCAACCAAACCAATCTCGGGGCTATTGTTTCAGTCCTTATAAAGCTTTATGCAACCTGCACACTTTAATTGTTCCTGCATACGCCTTTACACCAACAGGAGGATCCATATATACCTCCTCGACCAAATCTCCATGCAAGAACATATCAAATTAAAGTAAGGGCCAATTTTTATTTGCTGCAATAGACAACAAGACTCTCACAGTATTTAATTTAGCCACAGGTGCAAAGGCCTCCTAGTAATCTACCCCATATGATTGAGTATACCTCTTAGCCACCAAGCGAGTCTTATGTCTTTCCACACTACCATCTACATGATGTTTAATTACAAAAACCCAACGACACCCCACAGTCCTCTTCCTTGCAGGCAAGTCAACTAAAATTCACGTCCCATTAGCATCCAATGCCCCCAATTCTTCCTCTATAATCTTAGTCCATTTTGGGTCTTCTAATGTTGTCTGCAAATAATGTATAAGAACCATTTAACCTGTGAGAAAAGACAAAATTCACTATAGGATATTTAGACTTGGACGAAATTTCAGGCTCATATCTAATAGGTGGTTTCCCTCTATTAGCATGAACAGGTAATTGATAAGTAGAACAAGAAGGAAATTGTTCTGGTTCAGACTGATTTGAGATAACCAAGACAAGAGGACATACCTCAGAAGGAGACACTGGTTGTGCTGAAGAAGAAGAAGGAGATGTACTGTTTAGATTCTGCTCAGGACTTGCATCTAAACATGGCATTTGTAACTCATATTGGCTACTAAGGCCAAAACTTTGATCACCTGAATTATTATTATGTGCAGTACAACTGGGAATAGGATGTTCATCAAACATTAGATATTATGATTCCATTGACAAATCCTTTACTTCTATGTCATTTCCCCCTTAAGTAAAGTGCTAGATTTATAAAACATTTCATGTTCATTAAAGACAACATCCATAGTATTAAACACCTTATCAGAAGAGGGGTGATATGCTTTATACGCTTTTTGTTTAATACCGTAACCAAGAAAAACACATTTAAGTGAGTGTGGAGTAAGTTTAGTGCTATAGTGAGTAAACAAATGGACATAGGCAACACAACCACAAATTTTGGGGGGCAATCGCACTATAGAGGGTAAATCATGATTTTTAGAAAGTTCTTATAGAAGAGTTTGATATTGTAAAACACGTATGGGAGTCCGATTCATTAGGTAAACAGTAGTGGTAACTATCTCAATCCAAAAAATAAGTGAAACATCACTATCAATTAAAAGAGCTCTAGCAATAATTAAAATATGTGTATTTCAACGTTCAGAATTGTCATTCTGTTGAAGAGAATGCACACAAGAAATTTGATGTTGAATATCCTTTTCTTTAAATAAGTTTTGGACAACATTTGACATATACTTACTACCATTATCCGATTGAAACATTTTGATCACATAACGAAATTGAGTCTCAATAAAACAGATAAAATTATGAATTCTATTAGACTAATTTATGAAAAATTTTAACTTAAATACACTTAATAATTTAACATTATTCACTTCTACGTTATTCAAAATTTAAGTTTTCAGAAGAAAAAGAGTTTAGAGAGAAACCATGAAAGTAAACACACTCAAACTTTCATTCATATTTTAAAAAGATCTATTCAGTGTAAGCCAAATCTATCCTAAGCTTATGTGGAAATTTGTTGAATTACTCATCCATCTTCCTTTTAAGAAGAATGAGGATATCAATCTGACCAAGGCGATACATCCAAGGATGAACCCCCTTCCCTTCTCCTGTCTCCTCTTCTTTTTCTCATTTTTCAGCTACTCCTCCCTCCATTATTTTATCTCTTTTCATTACTTCAGTTTGTCTCAAACAATCATAACATGCATTAAAACTATCATCTTGTATAGGAAGTTCAAAAATCACAAAAAAGATATAAAATAACAGCTAAAATTTTTACTTGTGTGTTAAGAGATTTTGAAATTGTTAATCTCTGCAACTTCCTCCTAATTTTTTGCAAAACAGACACAAAGAGGAAACCTATCATAGAAGTGTCTAGAAAAATGAAAAATAAGAAGACTTCGTTGGTGTTTTTATAATTCCTCTCCATCTGATGACTTTCATATATATTTAATAGTTTGTGGTCTGGGCTGCTTTTATTTTGTGGGCTTTGCTTTTTGT
Organism: Erythroxylum areolatum; assembly: GCA_024520975.1. Lineage (NCBI taxonomy): Eukaryota > Viridiplantae > Streptophyta > Magnoliopsida > Malpighiales > Erythroxylaceae > Erythroxylum > Erythroxylum areolatum. Next base: position 124,585 of record JANIJH010000001.1, read on the forward strand.
CTTTCCAATGTCTACCCCAAAACGCGAGAGTGAACTTTGTTTTCTCGAAGTTTATATTAGAACACGCAAGCTGCTTCCGATAATTAGAGAAAACGTAACAACGCTGGTTTAAAGAACTTCCACGAAAATACGCTTTTCTTTAAGATCAGTCTTCATTGTTTCCTTAATGAATTCCTGGAAAGAAACAGGCGTTAGATTTCTTCGCTGACTCTTCGTTTCCATTCTTTCTTCTAATCGACAAAGAGACTCGCCCGATAAGAAAATGATTTGCCATTGGCAACTTTCACAACATTTTCATTTATAGTTGATACTTGAATCAATTATTGGATAAACATAATCATTTATAAATTATGTCTTTAAAATAAATCACCATTTAAAGAGTTAATGGCTCAAATTTAAATTAAAAATAATTTGGGTCGGGCAACAAGTATTATTATTAATTAGTCGACTCTTACTTTTTTTTATTTTTGGTCAATCATTAATTAGTGTCGTATTCAGTAAACAATGTCACTGCACTAACCAAAGGAAATAGTTAATTAGCAATTATACAATAGTTAAGTTGTTGATAAGGACTTAAGCAAATGTTTAAGCAAGCACCATTTCCTACCTAATCTTAACCGACCAGAAGTGCCCATCTCATTGGACCAACCTCAACCCTTTATTTCTTAATTGCTACGATGGTGTGATTCCCAAGTATAGCGATTAACAAAATTTCCCAACTAATTGGGGAACTTATCATTGTAAGACTATGGTTTTAAGTCTTCGTAATTAAATATATGAGTCCTACCTTCAACTTATTAAGAGACTAAGGTTTTAAGTCTTCTTAATTAAAGACATGAGCCATAATTTTAACTTGTTAAGTTTACGTCGATATCGTGTTGAATTTACACATTTGTCAAAAGAATATTTATAAAATAATATTATTGATATCCTAAATTTTGGAGATATCAATAACTAAATTAGATCGAATCTGATGTAACTTATTTGAATTTTATAATTAAATGTAATCCTAAATTAAGATGTAAAATCATACAATAGAAAATAGACAACTTATTTAAATTTTATGACTCTCCAATTTAGTATAGGATAAGTTTTGGTGGGACATTAGTTAATATGTGTAAAAAAAAAACCTAAAATGTCTAAATCTGGGCCACAACAAACATGTGGTATTAAGGGATCGTATCATCGTCACCACCACCAAATGCAAACAAGATGATGTTGCTCGCGCACCACCAACGCATACAGGTTAAATAATTAACAATGTACGAGAAAGTTGCGAATGAGCTGTCACCACGTGTCAGATTTTAATGCTCCATCACCACAGAATTTTGGACCGAAGCTTCATTTTGCGTCTTGCTTTTGCTTTATTGTCGGGTTATTCTATAGTTTAGTGGAGCAGATGACTCGTTGATGCCACAGCAATATCTAATATTATTCACTTCTGATTTTACCATTTCCCCAAAAGAAGGAAGATAAGATAATATTATGAAACATAATTTATATAATATTTTAAATTTACCGAATAATCGAAATTCTGAATAGTCGATGCTGACTCGTAGTCTCTATCCCCTTTCTGGTTTGGGAAACGTCAAGTCCCCTTCGCTGACGTGGCTCAACTCTCTACCTTTAACCCAATCGCTATTCGCCACCTAAGCTAACAGCACACTTGACCTTTCTGTTCGTTTTACCTATCATCAGCCGTCTTTATAAGCCCAAGACTCTACCCTTTTCCAAACTCCTAAACCTTCTCTAAGCTCTCGACGGTATTGTCACTATCATTAGAGTCCTTTGTCATTTGCCGATCACCGGTTTTCGGTTATTTAGTGTGTATCCATGGAGATTCCGGTCATAAATAGAATCGGCGACTTCGAAGCCGGAATAAACACGTTACAAAACCCTTCTTTTATTTCTCAGATTTTCACTCTGTCTTCCGCCTCTGAACTGATTTACCAAGCGTCGAGTTTTTGGAAATGGGGCGCGTTGATTCTCGCCATTGTTGCCTCTTTCTCAACCTTAATCGCCAGAGTCAAGCTTATAGTCGTCGGGTTCAAAAGTCGCTTCTTGAAAGCTTCACCTCCTCTACTCAACATACTAGACGATGACGATTCCGACACCGAAAGTGAAACGTCTTGCTCATCGACATCCGACGATGAAGACGAAGCAGAAGAAGAAGAAAAAGAAGATCAACCCAGTTCATCATCTTCGCGCTGGTGGAGCACCGAAAACTATCCCTTGAAAGGTTCTCGTCATTATCAGAGTTGCATAAACAGTAACCCTTTTGGGCTCCGGCGACGTCGAAATGGTAGCATCGGAGACCTTTTTTCGTGGGCAGAGTTTCCGACCGGAGAAAGCGTGGTCAAGCTCTGGGATAATCTAGGTTTAGGTCTCGGGTTAAACATCAACAACGAGTCAAGAACGTTTCTTTTAGGTAATGACAGAATCAGGGGAGAGAACGTGAGTTCGGTTTTCCGTTCGCCGGCGGTGGTTGTATCCGGCGAGACGAACATATCTCAGAATCTCTTGAGGGTATGGGACACACGTGTAGGGTGTAAGATTCCGCAGATGCTGGCGGAATGGCGGCCGATGTTGGGTAAGATCGTCGGAGTTAACGCCGCCGAGTTGGAGAAAATCTTCGTCAGCGATGACGTCAGCGGTGGAGTCACGGTGGTAGATGGGAGAAAGCTGACGTCGCCGTTTGCTCAGTTGACGGAATCGGATGTGGAAACCTGGTGGGACGCTGACGAGTGATGCCGTTATCGTAACGGTGGTTCACGCGTTTTACTTCACGACTTGTCGTTGCCACCCCATTAAGTTTCCGCTGGACTTGGTAATTGTCAACCAGACGGAACTTAACTGGAAGGACACCATTTGTAAATAATTCATTGTTTATCGTTATTAGTTAATAAAAGTGAACAAAATGCGGACGACATAATTTATTTAAGTAATCTTTCGTTATTGAATTAGTTTGAATTGATTTTCATTATTATCATCTAAACATTCAATCTGAAGTTCTGTAATGAAATGAAGTGAAATTTGGAGAGTTAACGAATATTAAAATAAGCTTAACGAATATTAAAATTAAGTTAAATAGTTTACAACAACAAATTCAAATAATAACATTAAGAGATTAAATTCAACTCAAAGTTAATTTAGATTAGAAAAAAAAACTAAATACAAAAAAGGTGGGATCAATTTTTTTTTCCTAAAGCTGGTCCAACTCATCCTCATACATGTGTAACATGCATGTTTTAGTTGGACTATGGTAATGTTTTACTTGGACTATGGTAACGTCTCTTTCTTTTTTTTTTTTGGTGCAAAAGAATGTAAAAACAAGAGAATGAAATTAATAGTTGAAGGAGCGTGGATAAGCTACGCCCCTGTAGTCTTCATTCATATGGAAGCAGAGAGATGGTGGTGGAGAATGGTAGATATGCGGGAGAGCACTATCGTCAGCTCCCACGTTGGCTAGTAAGTCCGCACACTTGTTACCTTCGCGGTAATGATGCTGGAAACGACAAGACCATTCACGATGCGAGAGTGCCTGGATGTCCTTCACTAAGAGTTCCAGCGGATCAAAACGAGAGGAAGGGGATGTGATGAGTGTTAGAGCTAGCATAGAATCAGTTTCCAGAAGAAGATGTCGAAAACCATGTGACCAGGCAAGGTGAAAGCCTTGGCGAATCGCTTCAAGCTCTGCGACCAGAGTGTCCCTTTCAATTTGTGCATTCGCGTTGTTTGGTCGGTCATAGTGTAAATTAGTAGGTAGAATGAGTTATCGCAAGGACGGCAGGACAAAACTCACGTGTTACAGGTGATTAACAATGTAATACACGAAGTATGTGCTATGGTGGAATGTCAATCCTTATCTTGGAAGTCTGAAATCTAATAACAAGCTACGTTCAAAAGTCCAAGTTAGATACGGAAAACAAAAGTGGCTTGATATGGGGATAAAGTGTCATGCAAGGTGTATATATATATTATTTGTCATTTCTTGATGTTAGAGTTTGATTTTGGATAGCAGTTAATAATGATGAAATCCAGTCGCTTAATTCAATTTAATTTAAAATTAAAGAATACAAATAAATTTGATTGAGTGTTAAATTAATTTGAGTTTAAAAATTAATTCAAATAATATTTAAATTAAAATAATATTATTTTAAAAATTTTCACTTTAAACTATTATGTCTAACCTAAATTTAGGACTCGTCCTAAGGGCTGCAAATGATTAAGTGAGTAATTATGTTTAGTGATCATTAACTTCTCATAATTCTTCATTAGTGACGGGGTTATAGAAGGTCAAATAATGCAAAAAATAGAGATGACTTTTGTGCATCCTGTGTAAAATACAAGTGAAAGAAAGATTCTTTTCACACAAACACACATACGCTCTTTTTCTCTTTAACTCTCACAAGAGTTCTTGTCTTTGCTAGCATAAAGAAAGAATTTTAGTCATCTCTTAGTGACGTTTCATCCTTTTATCTTCGTTTGGATTTTCATTAGAGATGATTTACGTTGATCGTTATGGTTTACAATAACCCAACGCGAAGAAGATTAAAGAACAAAGGAGATCATCGGAAAGGTATCTTACATTTCATGTTTTTGTTTTCTATGTCTATATGCATGAGTAGATTTGTTTTTTTTAAGGTTCCATTTTATTTTCCACTGCATATATTTGATATATATTATGTATGAGATACAAGATCGGAACCTTATAGTGGTATCAAAGCCATTTTGTGCCTTGTTAGATGTAGAATACATGACATGTGAAAACTGTTTTCATGGTTATGATAGCTTAGGGTCCTGTAATGTTTTGTTTGAAATTAATTATAGAAAAATGGTTTTCACAAATTTCTTTCACCAATCTGTTCATAAGATGTACTTGAATGATTCAGTGTGATTAAAAATAACTTTATTATGATTAAAATATTTAATTTCAAATTTACAAGAACATGCATGAAATTTGTCTTTTTGCTAGGCATGTAATGTCTATTGGCTAAACTAATGAGGTTGTACATGATTTTCGTGGAATTTTGATTATAGAAAAATTATGTGAACATATTTGGGATGTGTTTAAGCCTCTGTAATTTTTGTATAATTATTAAAAATGTTTTAATAATTTTATCAAACAAATTTTTAGATCTGGATAATTTTCAGAAATTGTAGGATCTGTTTTGTTTGATATTTTTGTATGTTTATATTTTAGTTCTAGAATCTTATAAATATTTTTATGTGATACAAATGTGTTAATTTGATGTTTGCTGCGTGCATAAATGATTTATCTAGAAATTTGATTTTCAGAAAAATTTTAGAAGTAATATTTGTCGATTTTGGTATCTTATTGGTGTTTTGGTGATCATAATAATTTTTGGGTGATTTCTAAATTATTTTGATCATCATAAAATGACCTAGAGATGCCTGAAATGATGATTTGATGTTTTGAAAATTTTGGAAAATTATAGATATTAATTTTGAATTAATTTTAGTGGAGTAATAGATTTTCTAGTAAAACTAGAAAAATTGGCATATGTGACAAATTTGAAGTTTAATTTTTGACATCAAATAATTATTTTAAGTTAAGTTAATTATGAACTAATTTCTGGAATTAAGAATTCATGTTAATTAGATTAATATTAATTCTAAACGAAATAACATACAATAGTAATTTTAGTTAAGTTAGTAAAAGGAAGATAGTAAATCCAAGTGTTGGATTAGGCCTTTCATGTTAGGATCCGTAAAATTTCATAACCAAAACGATTTACTTACATATATGCATTAGAGAATGCATGGTTAGTAGAATGTCTGCACTTGCATGATGGATGATTATGGGTTTAGGCCCAATTTGATTGGGCAATCCATATCATGCCATGTAGTTATAGTATATATATATATATATATGTATGCTGTGTATAAAACCATCTAAGTTAGATGAGACCTTAGTCAAACCCCTCACGTAGAATATTAAAACTAATGTCTTCCTTTAATATGGCGAGAACTATAGTCCTTTTAAAGTTAGGATTATTGGCCAAACCCAAACTCGCTTTACACGGATATTTTTGAACCATGGAAATAGGATTTTCATATTAATGGGTCAGTTTTAACTAGAAGCACTAGTTTGTTGGGCAAACCTAAGATCAACATGAACAGAAGCGAAGTTGAGTAGTGTACAATAGATGTACACATGTAAAAAGTTGATAGCCCAATGAATGTGCACACATCAACAATTGGTAGCACTAGATTCGATAATTGCATTGGAGATGCAATTGGTATGATCGATACCTACCGGTTGAACTAAAATTGTTTGTTGGGCAAACCCAAGGTCATTCTTAGGGATATTGGTTATCGACCTACTAGGAGAATTTCTCTGTGAGTTCTCTCGGATTTATATTGGGGAAAATAGTGGGAGCAATGCGTGTTATTAAAGTCCTTATAGACATACATTTAAGTACATTCTAATTTTTCCCTCTTTGATGAAAAGTTGTTATTGCCCGAGTCAACACCATGAGTACTGGTGTGAATCTAAGATCATTGATGGAAGCTAACAAGTTGACTGGACCAAACTTCTTTAACTGACTCAGGAACTTAAGAATAATTCTCAAGTCCGAGAAGCTTGGTTTTGTCTTGGAAGTACTACTTCCCGATCCTCCTACTGCTGATGCCTCTGATGATGATCAGAGGGCATATAGGAAGCTTCTCGATGATAGCGAGATGGCTAGTTGTATTATGCTAGCCACTATGTCACTAGAGCTGCAAAAGCATCATGAGACTATGGATGCTCATACCATAGTCTATCATCTTAGGGAGCTCTTTGATGAGCAAGGAAGGTCCCAAAAGTTAAAGACTTCGCGATTGCTCTTCCGTTCTAAGATGGTTGAGAGGACATCTCTAGTGTAATACGCACTGAAAATGAATGGCTACATCTAGCAGTTGACCTCCTTGTGTTTTCTTTTGGATCATGAATTAACCATTAACTTAATTATGACAGGTTTAACTGATAGTTACTCACAATTTGTGCTTAACTATCGAATGAACAATATATCTAGCACAAGTCTTGAGCTAGTCAACATGCTTAAGGCAGATGAGACATATGTTCGTAAGGACAAGGTTGTGGTATTGGTGAACTCTTCTGGTTCGAAGAAAAAGAGCCAAAAGAAGAAGAAGTCTGCAGGGCCTAAGGGAGGTGTCAAGAAAGAAAAGAAGACTACCTGGAAGGGAACTTGCTTCCATTGTAGCAAGGATGGCCACTGGAAGAGAAACCGTAAGGCCTATTTGGAGTCCCTGAAGTAGAAGAAGGCATCTGTTGACTTTTAGACCTAATACATACTGATGTATATGGTCCAATGTCCATACATGCAAAAGGTAGTTTTATATACTTCATTACCTTTATCGATAATCATTCTCGATATGGGTATCTGTATCTTAAGAGATACAAGTCTGAAGCCTTTGAAAGATTCAAAGAATTCAAAAATGAAGTTGAGACACAGCTTGGGAGAAGTATTAAATCACTTCGAATGGATTGAGGTGGTGAATACTTAAGCTAAAAGTTTTTGGATTATCTCAGGGATAATAGAATATTGTCCCCGTGGGCTCCGCTTTACACGCCACAACACAATGGTGTGGTTAAGAGGAGAAATTGAATCATGTTAGACATGGTGAAGTCTATGATGGGTTTAGCGAATTTACCAAAATCCTTTCGGAGGTATGCACTCGAAACTTCTGTTTATGTATTAAACAAAGTCTCATCCAAGTCAGTTGATGTTACTCCATATAAGATATAGACTAACCAGAAACCCTATCTTTCTCAAATGAAATTTTAGGGTTGTCCTGTTTATGTGAAGCGGATTCAATCAAATAATCCTAAAGCTAAATCTGTCAAGTGTTTGTTTGTAGGATATCCTAAGGAAACTATAGGATATCAGTTCTACTATGTTTCGAAATAAAATGTGTGTTGAGGATATCCTAAGGAAACTAGAGGATATCAGTTCTACTATGTTTTTAAACAAAAGGTATTTGTTTCAAAACATGCTCTCGTTTTAGATAAATAGTTTCTTATAAGATAAGACAGTGGGAGTAAAATTAAACTTGTGGAAGTTCAAGATGCTCAAACAGACGTAGATCAACTGCTTGGACCTGAGTATATTGTTCATAAAGATGAAACAATAGTTCAATCTTTTGACACACAAGAAGTTCGTAGGTCAAGTAGGATATGTCATGTTCCTGAGAGATACAGATTTCTCATAAGTGAACTTAACGACATATTGCTCATAGAAGATGATGAGCCTACTACCTATGAAGAGGTTTTGAAGAGTTCAGAATCTGACAAATAGCTTTAAGCTATGAAATCCAAAATGAATTTTATGTATGAAAACCAAGTATGGACTTTGGTTGACCTACCCGAAGGAATAAAACCCATTCAAGAAGAAAACTGACATGAAGGATAATGTACTTACCCATAAAGCTAGGCTTGTAGCTAAAGGTTATCGTCAAAGGCAAGGTGTTGATTATGATGAAAAGTTTAGCCCAGTAGATATGCTTAAATCCATTAGGATATTCCTAGCCATTGCAGCTCATTATGATTATGAGATATAACAAATGAATGTGAAGACAAATTTCCTTAATGAAAACCTAAGTGAGGATGTGTATATAACATAACCTGACGGTTTCATATCCATGAATAAAGAAAAGATATGCAAGCTTCAAAAATTCATTTATGGATTGAAGCAACCATCCAAGAGTTGGAATATCCGATTTTATAAGACAATAAAAGAGTTTAGTTTCTCACAAAATCTGGATGACCTGTGCGTATATAAGAAGGTTAGTGGGATTACAATCGTGTTCTTTTATTGTATGTAGATGGCATATTGCTAATAGGAAATGATGTCTCTGCTTTGCAATCGGTCAAAATTTGGTTAACTAGGAACTTCTCTATGAAAGATCTTGGAAAAGCCACTTATATTTTGGGGATAAGGATCTATAGAGATAGATCTAAGATGTTGCTTGGTCTTTCTCAATCTACATACATAGACAAGATGTCAAAGAGGTTTAGTATAGAGCAGTCCAAGAGAAGATATCTTGTCATGATAAATGAGATTATACTATTTAAATCTATGTGTCCAAAGACATAAGATAAGAGGACTCGCATGAGTTTGGCTCCTTATGCTTCTACTATAGGATCAATCATGTATGTCATGTTATGTTCTAGACCCGATGTATTGTATACTCTAACAGTATGCTCTAAGTATTACGAGTAGATACTAGTCGGACCTTAGTGAGGGTGGTCATTAGGTGGCTTTCAAGAATATCCTTAAGTATTTGAGAAGAACTAAGGATGTATTCTTAGCATATGGAGAAAATGATCTTGTGGTAAGTGGGTATACTGATGCCAGTTTCCAATCTGATAGGGATGACTCCAGATATCACTCTAGATATTTATTCACTCTGAATGGTGGTGCAGTTAGTTAAAAAATTTTCAATAAGAGACTACAGATTCAGCGACAAAAGCGGAGTACATTGCAACTTCAAAAGTGAAAAAAGAAGCGGTTTGGATCAAGAATTTCATCATGGAACTTAGTGTATTTCCCTGCATCGCTGACCCAATACAGTTGTATTGTGACAACTACGAGGCTATAACACAGGCGAAGGAACTAAGGTCTTATTAGAATTCCAAACATGTACTCAGCTTTACCATTTGATTAAAGAAATCATTGGTAGAAATGATGTCAAGATAGAGAGAGTTCCCACTGAGCATAATATAACTGATATGTTGACTAAGCCTATTTTCCAAAAGAGTTTTGTGTCATATGTATATGCCTATGGTATTAGATATCAAGGCGACTGACTTTAGTGCAAATGAGAGTATGTTAGAGAAGTGCTCTAAAGGCATTCGCCTTTAACACTAATTGTACAAATCATTTTATGATTAATAAAGACATTTTTCATTATTTCGATGTTCATATGTTTATGGATTTGATGTTAATCTTAAATTGATTTAATCAAGTCCTTGATACAAAACATAGCATGAAGGAAATCATGATGCGGTCATGATAATGAGATTCCTATCATGTGTCATTATGTTACTATCTAATATAACATCCCATGTTCGGGGCTAGACTCCAAAATAGTGAATTGAGAGTACAATGACAAATTAGTAGTGCATTTTATGCGCATGCGTCATAGTATATTCACACACATATGAATATTTATTTTGAATACATTAAAATAATTGTTCATGCATTCATTGACATTTTTCCAGGTATAAATGATTTTTAATGTGATTAAAGTGTGAATTTTGGATTAATTGTGTTACAAAATTTGTTTGGTGATAATAGTTATTATTTCAAAATTTTGGTGAATTTTAGGAAAATTTGTCAAAAATTTGAGGTATTTTAGACTAAGAAAAATATTGAAATAAGAGACAAATAGAAATGCGACAATTGTATTAGAAATTAATTGAAAAATGGACAAATTATGGAGTGACAAATGGATAAAATCATATATGACCTGTGGACCTATAGCTATGAGACAAATGGTAGCTTATCTAGTGGACAAGTAGAAGACATTCAATAGAGACATGTGTTAAAGCACTAATGAAACACCTAGGCATTAAAAAAAATGTTTCTGCAGCTCTTTCCCTTGATTTCACCGAAACCATCTACACCATCTTCCTTCTTATTTGCTCTCCCCGTTTTTGGAATTTTGCAGAAATATAGATCAAGTAAATAATGCTTTAAGTTTATGATAGTGTAAATGATTTCTTTTGAGGTTTTAATATTTGTAACTAAATGCATGCATGAATGGTGTATATTTTCATGCTTGTGGAGTGCTGCATACGTAAATGGTGTTGATGCATGTGTGGGTGGTGAAAGAAGAAGCAAATACGGTGATTGATTAACAAGATGAAGGATTATAGTCATTGGAATATGATATTTGCAGTATTTTACTAAACATACATCTGTATTTAAGGAATAACTTGACATGTGAATATCCAAATTGGATGGAGTTTGATTTAGAGTAAACTAGAGACATAGAACTACATTTTTTCATGAAAGAATCGAATTCAAAATATGTCTTTAAGAGTCTAAAAACTTCGTTTGAAATTGAAATTGGTGTTCTGTCGAGGTATGAAAACAGTATGTGGATTTTTTAGTATAACTTGTAGGCTACTAAACTAAAATGCATGATATTGGTGTCATTAGACTTTCAAAACATTGAGGAAGATTTGATTAGTAGAAGATGTTGCCTAAATACCCGATTGTCTAGGTCAAAATGGTCATGCAAATTAGACCCGAAATCTGCTTAAGAAAAATCTGGAAACTAGATAGGTTTATGATTGATTTTATGAAGATGAAGAGGTTTAAGAAAATTGATTAGAGTTTGATGATTTTATGAAAAACAAATTGTTTTGTGAATGAGTATAGAATGGTGATGCGTTTGTGCAAAAGTGATATGGAAAAAAATTGAAATTAATTTGGTTTAAAAATGGAAGTGAGTTTAGGATGAAAGCCGAGAGGCTATTAAAAGGTTATTGCTTTTATTGAACATGTTTCGGTATTTTGCTTATATTTTGATCTATAAATTTTCATATGAGTTGATTCTTTATTCAGATTAAATCTGAGACATAGGTCTACAACTTTCTTGAAGAAGTCGAATTTTGGTTCTGCCTCTAAGACTTTCAAAAGTGGTATGGAATTGAGTCTTGCCTTAGGCGGTAGCACTACAAGGGATATAAATCATGTCCTATTTTTATTGAATCAATTGTATTGATTTAGGTCGAATCAGGCTAAGGTATCTTCATCAAAGTTGTAGATTATTCTCTTATCTTTACATTGGTATAAAGTTTGTAATTTTTGGATATTGAAATTGAGAGTTATGAGGTGTACAACTTGAATGCATGATCAACTCTAACCAAAATTTCAAATGTCACAGTCTGTGATATTTTTAGTATAACTCATTGAATATTAAACCAAATTGTATGATCTTAGTTTCATTAGAAACTTAAGACACTGAGGAACAATTGTCTAGAAGAGAGTGTTATAGAAATACATCATTTTCTTAATCTTAT
>JANIJH010000001.1:170995-219499 GCA_024520975.1 Erythroxylum areolatum
TCTTATTGATTATGCAAAGTTGACCCGAATGAGGTGCTTCTAGCAAAAGCTAGAATAGTAATTGAATGTATGAATTTAGGAACTTTTGAAGTACAATTGATGTTTACATCAGTTTAGTAAGAAAATATACCTTAGAATTTGTCATGAACATGCATCATACATGTGCAGTATACATAAATGAATTCTTAATCATGTACAAAGGTGATTTGTATATGTGTTAAATGTTATAGAAGAACGCATAGAGCGGCCACTTCCAGATATTGCCAGGAATTCGAGGCAATAAACAATAAGGGAGCTTTTGGTGAGTAATCTTAGATGGTCACACCTTACTTTGTTTTGTTTGTTAAATTTGATTTAAGCTAATTGTGTTCTGAATTCCGGACAATGATTGTCTGAGGCATTTGATGCATATTTATATCATTGCAAGTGTTACTTACAAGTGAATATGATTGACTACTTGTTTTGCACATGAAATGTCTAAAATGACTTTATTTTGTTTTAAAACTGTTGAGTCCTAGTTGTAGGTAAATAGGCATGCCTAAAGGGGACTGTAGTTGCTTCTGTGACACTTTGATGTTGAGACTTCAGTCTCTCATGTGACACTTCGGTGTCGAGACTTCCATCTCTCTTGTGATACTTTAGTGTCGAGACTTCGATCTCTCTTGTATAAGTCTTGTTACCCACTTTTGTAAACGACTTAGTAGTCATCTGATTTTGTGTTTTGATATATATTTGATTCTAACATTAAAAAAAAATTTGTGTTTTGATTATGAAGGGTTTATACGCTCTTTAGATATTCAGCTTTGTTAACTGTAAAATCTGTTCTGAAATACATTGTGTCTGATTTATTGTTTAAACAATATGTTAATACATGCTTATGCTATTATATGATTCAGTATAATGAGTTATCACCTTATATATAGATTAGTTATTATTCACTAAGCTATATACTTAGCACGGTAGATTTGCCCCGTGTAGATTCAGAATGAGGATTATAAAGACTGGGATGGTTCAACCGTAGTGGCCAATAGAGTCTGAGTCTTTTTTTATAAAAATGTATTTCGAGTTTATTTTGTCTTGTAAATAAAATGTATGATTCCGAATTGTTGTAAGTTTTTGTAATAACTATGTTTCAAGTTGGATTTGATTTTTGGGACAAATTTTATTAAGATCATGTGAAATCATGTATGTATAGTTTGACACAAGTTTGTTTTAAGTTCAACATATAATATGATGTATGTTTGTTTTGAATTGCTTCCGATGGAAGATTTTGAATGCTATGCTTCCGCGAAATGTTTTGTTTGGTCTGTACTGTCTTGTGTGGCATCCACATATCCTCCCAGGGGATATATGGGCGTCACATCTAAACTTTCCCTAGTTATAGAATTAATGAGATGGGATATCGTTAATCCGGATAGACTAGCACATGTTATACTCCTTGATTGGATAAAGCAGTAGATCTCATAAGCTGTAGACATGAGTTGTTTAGAGTTAACATATGGATGCTTACTAAGGATAGTAAGTACATTAGATTGACCTACTATGAGACAATCATACGGATATTCTATTCCAGTGTCAACGATAGTCTCATCATAACAATGGTGCAAGTATCCTTGGACTTAAGGTGCTCAAGGATATCTCGGATACTAATCCTATGCTTTGACTCCATTCATTGGTGCCTTTCAGGGTTACTCATAGGGTGGTGATTGAGTACAACTTGAAGTATTCGGTGGTAATTGAGTGGCTAATAAAGGATTCACTTTTTCTGATAGAAGGAGATGATACCCACGACTTCTTGTTGGGGTCATTACTCGGGAGTCTTTGACCAAAGCAGATATGTTTCATGAAGAGAGTCTTCAATGATACATAGAGTAATGAGATCCTCAGGATAAGATCTAATATCACTTGGACTAGATGTGGCATAGTCAATTTAGTGGGAGTTGATACTTTGACCATACTCTGAACCAAGTGGGTTATAGATGGTGAAAGGATGAATTGCATAGTAACATTGCGCATGGAAGGGTTCTTAGTCAAACTACTGACTTTTCGGTCAATTAGAGGTCATGACGTGTTTCTAGATATCGTTCTTGACTTACTTGAATTAAGTGTTAATTCAAGTGGCCAACATAACCGGGAACCTAATGGGTCACACACATAGGAGATCCAAAGGATGAGTAAAATGATCTTGAATGATGATTCAAGATATGAGAGAGTGTTTCAAGATTGTATCACGATGTGATCGTGGTAGAAAATGTTGCATAGAATAGATTAAAAACAAGTGTTGTTGGCTGCCAATTTAGTCATTAACTTTCCAAAACTTCCATTAATGCATGTTATTCATGATCATTAACTTCCCATAACTTCCATTAATGCATATTATTCATAACTCTCCATTAGTGATAGAGGTTATAGAAGGTCAAATAGTGCAGAAAATAGAGATAGTTTTCGTGCATCTTGTGTAAGACACAAGTGAAATAAAGGTTTTTTCACACACACACTCTCTCTTTCTCTCTCTAACTCTTACAAGAGTTCTTATCTTTGCTAGCACAAAGAAAGAATTATAGCCATCTCCTAGTGAAGTTTCATCCTTCTATTTTCGTGTGGATTTTCATTAGAGACGGTTTACGACAACCCAATGCGGAGAAGATTAAAGAACGAAAGAGATCGTTGGAAAGGTGTGTAAACATATTGCATTTTATTTTTTTTTCTATATCTATATGTAAGAGTAGATCTATTTTTTTTAATTCTGTTACATTTTTCGCTGCGTATATTTGATATATATTATGTATGAGATGCATGATCAGAACCTTACAATTTTAAATTTTTAATTTAAAATTTAACTTCAAATTTTTCAATAGATAAGAAAAATATATTTCAATTATTCTTTAATTTTATTAGTTTAAGTCTTTTTAAATCTTAAACCACTAGACGTGGAAATATGGGTCTCTTGCATATTGTACTCTTATGATGTAACAATTCATAAACTATTCACAACAAAACGAGTCCAAATTATTTTTTGGAGTCTTCGGAGTAAGTTTTATCACATTAATGAATAAATTGATTTAGGGTTTATTAATTTTTAATGAGTGAAGATAAGCCTTTGTGAATAAAAACATTTGTATTGGTCATACTTTTTCATATATGAAGAAAAATGTTTCACCTTTTGTTTAAAGTTAATCATGCTATTTATTTGAACATCCTCTTCAATTATAATAACTGCATAATTATGTACTTATTTCTAATTAAAAAAATCTCATCTTTTTTGTCCAAACTAATAAACTAAAAATTAATAAGTAATTATGTAAAATATTAATATAAAGTAATTCAATTATTATTTGAATTATACTTTTTATTTTTTCATTAAAAGTTAATAAGTATTTTTTAATATTTCCTTAAATCATTTTTACCTCTTACATAAAAAAGTACAAAAATTATAGCATATCTTAACATATAATTTATACATTAGAAACTATAGCAAAAGTGCATGTTTAAGGTTATCGAATAATGATTAAATAAAATTAAAAATTTTAAATATGATTTAAAGAGGTTATTAAAAATTAATAATGATTAAATAAAATTAAAAATTTTAAATATGATTTAAAGAGATTATTAAAAATTAAATAAAAATGTAAATTAAATCGGTCGAGTTTTTAAATATTGATAAACATATATTTTAATTAAGATAAAATAAATTCAAGTTAATTAAATATTTGATATAATTTAAATTTGATAAGATTCTAATTTAAATTAAAATAATATTATTTTATTAAATTTAAAAAATCAAACCCACTGTCAGAAATGATCAATCTATTCTCTTTGGAAAGTCAAAGAACTAACGAACTCGATTCGTATTCCACATTTTCAGTGTCTAGCAAAGAATCTTCGTAGAATGCGACAACAAAAGCACCAAAGTACATGAACAATGTGAAACAGCTTAAAGAACCCTTTGAAGTTTGAACCCACCTCCCTTGTATGAAGAATCACCATCATCAATGGGGTTTGGTTTGATTGAATATATCAAACTAATCAACATCAATAAATCTACTGTTCCTCGAAACTCCTCCTCGCGTTAACATTCAACTAATCATTTCATGAACTCGTGGAAAAATGGAGAAATAGGATTTCCGACGTTTTGTGACTGATAAACTGAATCAGAATATCTATACACAGGCCCTGATGAACAGAAAATTTTAGCAGAATCCGCAGCCAAAAGTGAGAAATCTGTAAAGTCGGGATTAGATGATTCGTTATTCTCAACACCACAGACTCGATCTGATCTTGAAGTCTCACTTATCACACTTCTCTTCTGTTCTTGGACTGGTGGTGTAATGTGAACATCGTCATTAGTAGGTGAATTGCCGGTGAGTTTTTGGACCAAAGCCATGAAATCTCTGGCCTTGGTATGTATTACTCTCGGTGAATGCGTATAAATAATCACCGGATCGCTTCTCTGTTGTTGTTTAGCCCTTCCTGAGACCGGAGCTAGAACAGGAGCCAAAAGATTAGACGACGACGTCGACGACGACTTGTGAATGACATGAGATTCTTTATAGATCTTCAGTGGAGATGGACGCGGGACGTTGGTGATCCTACGCTCCTGAAGATGATGATCAAACTTTCCAGGGCGCATGATGGATTCAATTCTTGAAAACCAGTAAAAAGAATAGCTAAACGAGTAAGAAGGAATAAGGTTCTTGGAGCTTGAGTAGGTTTTACAAGAAGAGAAAGGTTACATATAAAAAACAGGTTTGAAAGCAATTGCCAGCGATTCTGACCGTTGACGATGAGAGGCGTTGAAACTTGTTCATACGAAACAACCTTTTTCATTTTTTAGTTACATCTTACATGACGTGATTGTGTTGTTTTTGTTTATCTTTCGTTATTATTTTATGGCTATTTTATGTTGTTATTCCCGATAATGTCGGGTAGTTAAGCCACCTAATTAGTTCAAGTAAATTAAGTGTGTCATTAGCTATTTGTGTGTATATATATAATATCAAAACTTGATTCTTATTTGTTTTTGTTGTTAAGTTGTTGAGCAAGTTGTGTTCTTAGTGCCAAGTGGGTATATGGTTCTTGATTTGATAAGAGCATTTGAGTTTTTGAAGTTTTAAAACAAATGTTAGATGATTTTCTAGAATCTTAATTTCAGGAACCCTTTTTTTTTCCTTAACTGGAAATTTAAGGTTGTCATAGATTAGGAGCGGCTGTTTTCGATTCCCGGTACCACCCTGTGCCTTCTCCATTCCATACATGTGGTATTGAAAATTAGGAACAAGTGATTTGATCCCTTCATAGATAGCCTTAAAATTCAAAATTAGAAATTAGAATTTACATAGTTAACTACAAGATTAAAAATCGAATATTATTAATTTTAATTTGAAAAATAAACATTTGAAAATCTTGACCGTAGGATGGTTGAAATTGAGGAATGGACCTTGACCTTGGATTTGCAGCTATTGCGGGCGTATGTTTATGAATCAAATTGAAGAGTATCGTCAGAAACTCGAAAGTTTTCGGGTCAGGAAAAAGAATGGGCTGCCCGACCCAGAAAAGTTTCACTTGTTTGTGGACCTTCAAGAGTTTAAGTAGGTATTTCTTACTTAATTTATAAATAATTATATGCATTAAATTTTTTTATTTAGTTTGTATTAAAAATATAAGTTTTTATGATTAATTTTTATTATTTATTAGATTTATTAACCCAATTCAATTAATTTTTATTCACATTTTTATTAATTTGTTTAATAAAACTATTACTCTAAAATTCAGAAATATGATAAATAGCTTAATACTAAAAACATTAAATATAGAATAGGAGATAGTGGATAATACTTTTTTATTTTGATTAAAGAAGATACAAGGAAAAGAATATTTTAAAACAAAATCGTAATTATGATTGTGGTAATATTACGAGTATATGATAGAAAATTATCCCAAATAGATTTATTTGAGAAATTTCGAATTGCTATTTTTGTATGCTATTACAAATTTACAATAACAATCAATACATATGATTCGATCAAGTTTTAAATAATTAAAAATATTCTATTTTTCTAATCAATTAACTAGTAGTCTTATTTAAATTTTAAAATTAAATTTTGTTCTTTATTATCAATGTTTTACAAAACTCTACCAGAAGTTAAACAAGTAAGAAAAGATGTTTAAGATTTAAAAGATTTAAAAATAGAATAAATTTAAATAATATAAAATATAGTTAAAAGAGATTGTCCTTATTTATAAAAATTATAAAGTTTAATTAAAAATTATACAATAAAAATTAATTGATTTATTTTAGTCTATAAGAATTAATTAATTTTAAAAAATTGACTAATTATTTAATAATCTGATTAATTTTTAACAACAAAAGTTATTAAAATAAAATGATCTGAATAATTAAAAATCAAACCAAAAAATTGAAATGTTCAATTTTTACAATTTAACCGGTGAAACCAGTTGAATTCTTTAATCATTGCAGGTTACATTCTTCTTTGCGTGTGTTATACCAAAAACAAATTTTCACAAGTACCTAACATATTAAAAAAAACTATTATTCTATGGGATCTTGTAAAATAGGATTATATATTATTTTAATATATAGTTATAATGGTGTACCCAACTATTATTATTATTCTCATAATTACAAGATAACATGTAATTTAAAGAGATTAAAACTAAAATGCACTTTTAAGCGAAACCGAAAATACCAAATTTATGAGCGATTCTGTGCCTTATCATCTAGTTCAGAAGAAAGTCAGAGAGTGTGCATACAAGTCTTCATATGCAACCAAAAACCCATGTTTGTTGCTATTCCTGAACAGCCCGACCTACACAAGCACTACTCTAGCATTGGACACCACACACAGAGCTTCGCTTTAACCCTAGTTTTTCTAACACGTAAAGAGGTTGTAACTTTCTCTCTTCCTCAGTCTCCGGACACACACCCACAGACATAAGCATTTTGTTTGTACTATCCTTTTCACACACAAACAACACACTTGGAAAACAACTTTGTATTACTCGAAAACATTGAATGATCACACAAACTACACACACACACACACACATTTCTCAAAAGCCCGTCTCTCTCTCTCTCTCTCTCTTATGCAACTCAAACCCACGTCTGTTTCATTAACGACACCTTTCAATGCATGAAACTTTAACACCTGTTCTTTAAGATATAATCAATAACACCCACATGAAACCGTACGTAATATTCACTCTTCGGATATAGATATAGAGAGAGAGAGCGGGCAGAGTTTGATAAAGATGTGTCTTTAGTTAGCAGGTGGAGATGAACTAAAACATGCCTGGACGACAGTATCTATGGCCACAACAGGTCATCATCTGGCTTGGATCAATGGCGTGATCTGCAAATAAGTACCCACATTGATTTTGTTGAAGTGAATGGTCGTTTTCGTCTTGAACTTCGTTTGAGACCTTAGTGCAAATATATTTATATATATATATTTATGGACGTTCTTCTCATTGGTTCGTTTCTAATCAGAAGCCTCTGCTTCTTTAATGGCTCTACCTATTTATCTACAAGTTGTCTTCTACAATTCTTCCAAACATTAATAGTTCTTGGTATTTGGAATATCATACTAATTATATTATGCCTTAGTTTAAACATTTATTAATGTGACAACTATTTCTATTAGATTATAGATATTAGTTAAATTGCTAACTTCCATTCCTTATGTTTATTGTTAATTGTAACAAAACCAAGTCGTGATCAACAATAAATGGTCTCATTGCAATTTATTATTCAAGATAAGTTGAAAAACTAGAATTCCAAATTTGTAGTAGTGAAAAATTGACGATGACATTTATCATGTCTTAAGTAGTGGACACTATTAATTAATTGACATAAAAGGTGTCACTAATATTAGTGAAATTTTTTTAATTAATGTTGTTAATTAATAATGTACGAACTACTTATCAAATACAATAAATCATCAAACTGGTAGGTAGAGCAAAAAGGGTTAGAACACCCTTGTTCCCATTAAAATATTCCAATCTTGTGTCACTTAATCGGTTCAGAAATTTGTGTCTACCATACATAAATATGTAGTTGAGATTTAATAAAACAAGATAAGAACTGGTTAACTGAAACATGATAGGAACTGGTCATATTGTTTTGTCTCAACTACAAAAATTGCCACTTTGAGAATTATCAACTTGGAAATAATTAGCAAATTTTTTAATAAATTCATAAAAATTTCATCTCATAATTTTTAATTAAAATTTGACATGAATTTTACATATATTATAATATCTTCTTTAAAATTCTAATTATACTCATATTGAACCGTCAATTAATAATTAATAATTAATTAGTTTCTTAAACTATTTTAATCTAACACTTTTTTAAAGTTGATGTACAAAATATTGAATAGTGCTCAATTTTAATAATAAATTCATAAATATATTTTTTTACTATAATAATTTTCCTTTTTTCCTAAGTGTTATTGTCTTAACTAATTAATTGTACAATTTTTTTACGTTTAATATTTATCTCAATTTAATTAACAAATTAACTGAAAATATCTATAAAATGTTAAATTTCATCAGATTATATAAATCACAATCTCAAAATTTGGGTTCTCAAACTGGCAATAAATTTAAGTATGCCTTAAGGTAAGATCTATAGTTCCAGCAACAGCAATCACTGTTGTTTCCTGCAAACATTTATTGAAAACAATTCAGAAAATCTGGGAAGTGAAGTTGGTGATATTTTAATAATATTGATGTTTTCGAAGTTTAAACGCAATTTGATCGATGAAACTTCTGTGATATGTTCTTTTCCTTTCTTATATTTCTTTTGTTGGGGTTTATGTACATGGTGGGATGGACCACCTACTGACCAAAAGTCCAATTGACTGCGAGAAAATGTTTCAGATGTGTGGACACACACGGTCTTAAGCTACCAGCTTGGTCTAGCCATACGAATATGTTAATGGCAATCATAACGGAGATGCATAAGTCAAGCAAGAGTGGTCCATGTTAACATGTACGTTACAAATTCGCCTCTTCATTAACCAATTGGTGTTTTATGTAGTCATTGGAATCCCATCAATACGGATGATGATGACTCAACTCGATTCGGTCTGTCGTTTATTTTTAATAATTTGAACTTAATTCAAAATGTGATCGAATTTGAATTATATCAAAACAATATGCCTTCAACATATATAGAAGGGTTGAGGATTGGGAGCATAATATGTATTTGTAGAGTATGTCACGTTTATTAATACGAGTTGCACACTTCGTTTCCTTGATATAAGATTCGTCAATATTAGGAAAATTAGGAATGGATGCAAGAAGACATCACTTATAAATGATTAATTGTTGGGTACAAGTGGTGTGTAACAAATAATAGATTTTATTTAATGAATTGACGAGTTTTCCATATCAAACAACGTATTGTAGAGTTGAAAAGTAGAAACAGAAAATTGCTTTTTTATGCTCTTCCAGATCGACTGAAAAGGACTGAGTGAGCAACAAGGAAGTTTCAAGGAATAGAACAAATACTTTTTGTGGGGTTGAGAAGTATATCCCAACTTAGATCCCAAAACCCTACTGATTAGATACTGAAAGTAACATTTCCATGATCCACGTTAAGTCCAATGTACAATGATGTCGAAGAAGAGCTTAAGCTGCTACAAATGTGGACCATAAACTTGTAGAAGATTCAACATCATGAGCAGGAGGAGGCAGCATATTTGTAGGGCAAGCCTTGTCTTGTTCGCTCTCGACCTACATATGTCATCCTGCGTAGCTTTAATTAATGCTTTATGATATAAAAAGGACACATCTGCGCTTGGTTGCTGAACCAAAGAGTGGTGGTAAGTGGTAAGGAGTGATTATTAATATTATAAATAATAAAAATGTTCTTATTTAGTAGATAATTACTAAAAATTACCAAATAATGATGTAATTAATTTATCATAAAAATGAGAAAATAAATTTAATAGTGTTTAATCTATTAGATTTTTTAATTTAATGCTAAACCTTTTCTTTTAATTCAACAACTCATCCATATGTTATTCACATCAGTAAAGCAATATTTCTGATTGATTGTATGAATTTTGAAGGGTTAATCGATTAAATAAAAAAGTTTAAAAGAACGAGTATCAAATTAAAAAGATTCCAAATCGTTATCTCTTAAAAATGTTATACTAGAGTAAAAATCACTACAAAAAGGATTTCAAAAATACAAATTATCATTAATATTGTAATAATGGTAATCATTAAAATTAGTAAAAAAATAATATGTAATTAATTCATAGTCAAAAGTGCTATATACTACACTAAGAATTGCTAAAAAGAGAAACTATCTTCTACTTAATTGGTGTACTAAGGGGAAAATAAATGTGAAATTGGGAGGAGAAATAAAATATTATTTGTTGATAAGTATGGCATTCTTGCGAGTCCATATATGGCATTCATGCGAGTCCATGTTCATTTATTTCAGGTAAATTCTAAAAGAGAAGGCATTCAAGATCGAGTATTGATGTTAGTTCGAGGCCAATGCTTGATGATTGACGTTGATGATGACGTTGTAGCTCATTCACTCAAAGAGAATAAAGCACCGTCCATCTAATTTCTTTCCCTTCCACTCAAAACCTAACTAAATGACACAACCACCTTCTTAGCCTCTCTCCGCATACATCCCCCATTCTTTAAAGTCACGAGACCACACTGCCCTTATGTGCTGTTCTTGTTGTTCTTGGGGTTTCGTAAATGTGTGTGTGTCTAAGTGAGATATAGAGAAAGACAAAGAGAAAGAGAGCCAGAGATAGAGAGAGAGATAAATCATATGAGTCCACAGCCACAGGAGTTGGCAGAAGAACTGATAGAGAACTTTCAAAGCTCTTTATCTCCACCTTTACTCAAACTAGCCTCTATATTGCAGTCTCAAACTGAAGTCTTATAATTTTCTAAAGCTTTTTACCTTACCTTCCCATCTGAGAGATCGTTTACTGCATAATTTTTTTTTCCCTCTTTTCTGTCTTTCTCTGTCGGTACCATGTAGGTCTCTCCCTCCCCACAAAACCCTCCTCTCACTCATTGCTTATCTTCTGATTTAGTGTCTCAATGTTTTCGCATACTGTTCTTCCTAATTATTCTTCTGCATTTGTTTTTGATTGTCCAGGAGGCCTGAGAGTAACCCGTTAGACCTTAACAACCTGCCGGAGGATTACTCCAGAGATGCTAATAAACCAGTCTTCGAGGAAGGCTCTTCTTCTGGTATGTAAGGAAAAAAATTTAGATATCTTAAAACTTCTCGTTGGTGGGAGAGAACCCTTTTCCTTCATCTCGATTTTCAGCATGTTAAGTTGTGTTGGCTATGGAGTCGAGGAGTGCAATGCCTTGTTTTCCTTGTTGTTTCGTCTTTTGGGTTGTTTCTTGTCTTAACTCATCACCAAAGCTTTCAAGGCTTCAAATGCTTATTTAAGAGAGGAAACACGAACAGGATTGAGGGTTGTGAATGACTGACCTATCTTAATGTTTTTTTGCTCATGATGATTTGAATAACTAGGGTTCAGCTTTTGAGTCCAAGAATGGTCTCATCGAAGTAGCTCTAAATGGTTACTTTTGTTGCAGGCCTGAAGAAAAACAAAAACGGCGCTAAGGACGGAAAAGATGACTGTGGTAAGGTCTATGAGTGTAGGTTTTGTTCCCTCAAGTTCTGTAAATCTCAAGCTCTTGGAGGGCACATGAACCGACACAGACAAGGCAAGTCATTTATATTTATATTAATATCATGATCAAGAATAGTAAAGCTTCGATTTTTAATTACTTTCTTATAATGATAAAACGGACAGAGGCTGTTACTGAAACAATGATATGTCTTCTGTCATAAAAGCAAGTATCGTGGTCATGTCAATCTTCAGGAAGGGCAACTTGAGTTGGAATTTCTGAAATTTTTGCTTGGGATGAGGAAACCTTCTCTGAATTACCCCATGATTTGATTTGATTTGATTTTGTTGTTGTTACGTTGCTGCTGCTCAGAGAGGGAAACAGAAACACTGAACCAAGCTCGTCAACTAGTCTACAAAAGCGAGAATAACTTGGGCCATGGAGGTCATCTAGGGTACGTATACGTAACCAAACATTCCCATTCCCATGTCTAAAACCTCTACATCTAGTACCTCTCTACTTCAACCCGTTTCTGGTTTGAAAAAAAACCTTAAACTTTATCAACTAACTGTTCATGTAATCCAATTGCATGCATTATGTTATCTTGTTTGGCAGTTGCCACACAATAGCATCAGGAAGCTACCTTCCAGGAGGCACCATCAATGGAGATCCCTATAGATCAGTCTATCCACCATCAAGACTATTTTCTGGTTCTTCTTCTTCAACTCTATTACCACAACCACCACCACATCAACCGTATATCTACACATCTCCTTCTCGCATGTCTCCATATCCCTCACATTATACACAGCAACCTTTTAACGATTATTACATTGGCCATGTCCTTAACAACACCTCCCAAAACATGACCTTTAACAACATGGCCACCACAGATTCTAGTAGCTACACTTGCATTGGTGCTCCGGTAGGTCATAACAGTTTCGGCCCTGGTTCGAGTCGTGGATCGGACCTAAGTAATGTTAGAGACGGGTCACTGAGTCATCATGAAGAAGGATTGAATTGGGGAAGGAGCTATCCAGCAACAGCATCAGGAGGAGGAGGAGGAGGACGCGGATTACATCATCAACGTTTGGATCATAATCCTACTACTTCCATCAGTCGATTCCAAGATGGGTTTTGATTTTAAAAATGTTCTTTTTTTCCCGTTTTTTCTTTCTAATTCTATCTCTCGATGGACGTTTGTGACAAAAAAATGAAAGTATTGATATGCTTTGAACCAGAGAGAGTAAGAGAAAGAGAGGGACTTAACAAACTGACAAATGGGGTCATCATGCAATGGAAGGAGAGAAGTTTTTGGTTTATGTACAGAGATTGGAACAGCTTTTTGAGCTCATGAACACTCTCACCAACTTTGGCTTCGAGTTGACGGGGATTGGAGGGTTTGGAAGGGTATGTATGTGTTCGATATAATTGTACTAACCAACTGCTTCTTAAACAAACCGAACTAGAACTTGTGAGTTAGATTCCAACTGGAAATTCAAACCAATTCCTCTACTTCCTGCAATTTTTTGGAGTCTATTTTTTGCATGGAATGTTATATTTTCTCTTTTACCCTTTCACTGTTCTTTGTGCTCACTCTTACAATTATTATTATATATGGCGAGTGCTTGCTTCTGCAACATCTTGGACCAATGAAAACAAACTCTCTTTTCTCTCTGTTGTCAAGAGATGACACAAACAGTCATAGCTATCTAATCTACCTTCTTGGAACATTTATGGTTTGGTCATATATAGTTCCTGCAATCCAAGCAACGTGACCTACTTGAGATATAGGTGTTGGGAATTCCTTTGGACACTGTTCTTCTGCGAGTTTCCTGACAAAGTCTGTATACAAAGCAATCTAAGGAGTCGTGTGGCAAATAACTTATTCGTTGCAACAGTTGGCGATTTTTATTGATGTATTTAGTAAATGACTTATTAATTAGTTTATTTAATTTTAATAAGTTGATTTCTATAAGTTCTATAAGAAGGGAGTTTTTTGAGTTAACTATTTGTCTAATGAAAGTATTGTCTTCCACTTTATTCTTTCCTTTTGCTCTATGTATTTTTAAAGTTAGTTTTCTTTTTATCATACTGATGTTTGGAAGAATACAATAAAGAGGTTCATTAAACTTTTTAATCTTTATTTAATTTTATAATATTAATTTACATTTAAAAATACAATAATATTAAATTTTTGAATATAAAGAGTCATATCAAATTAATATTTTTAGTATATAACTATTATATATATCGTATATGTGTCATGCCCTTACAATTTTTTAAAATCATACCTTCATAAGTCATTTTACATCAACAGTTAATACTAAACAACTAATTTTATCAAATATCTTTAATAAACAGCTGATGTTATCCACTGGTCAAATCAGCTAATATAATCAGCTATTAGTTAACTGCTGATAGAATCAATTAACGGCCAATGCAATTTACTGTTAGCCAAACAGGCTTTAAATCTGTAAAGAAATTCATTACACACTAAAATTCTTCTTTTTTACTCTTTAATAAAAGAAGCTAGATAGCTAAATTCAAGACCAGATTAACAGCCAATGAAGTGGAGTGAACACGAAATTTAAGCAGAGAACGTGATTGACTTGCAAAACACTCCCTCGTTAGTGATAATTAGTACTTGAAATTTTAATTAATTTGCGAAAGACTTAATTATGTGATTAGTATTCAAATCGGCCTTAATTAACTTATGCTTTCCCAAACAATTTAATATTGAAAAATTAAGTTATAATTGCAATTGATCGGCAAGATTTGCTTTAGAATTTCATTTCCAAGGTATCGATATGAATACAAATCCACAAGAAACATATAAAAATTAGTGTACATGAGATAACATGAGAAGTATTAGTTTCAGAAGATGGATGAGTAAAACAAAAACTCATTTATTCATTTTAAAATTTAAATATTCTTTTTTAACTTTAAATATTCTTTTTTAACCTTTGTTATTATATAATCTTAGTACCAGAAACAGCCTCTCTACTATGTAGGAGTAAGGCTGCGTATTATTAGACCTTCCCAGATTTCGTTTCAATACGGGACTTCAAACTAGGTAGGATGAAGATGATGATGATGATGATGATGTTATTATATAATCTTAGTCTTTCTAAATATTTATCGGTAGTAAAAAAAACCTAAATAAATATAAATTGGATGAATTTGATGTACTATGGAAAAGTTTTATATTTATGTTACTCTTATTATTTTTATACTCATGATCACATCTTTAATATCTCTAAACATTAAAAATATTTTTAAATAAATTAAGAAATCATCTTTAAGAATCATTATATTTCGTGATTTATTAATAAAATATACTTTGATTCTCAATTAAATAATAATGTAAGGCCGTGTTAATCTCTTTGATGTTCAGAACAAAGTAATGCATTAAAGGTAACAATTAAATGCTTCTGGTAGTCTTGAAAGAAGATCACGGATTAGGCCAAAGTGGCAATAGTAGGATTTCTGTTTGATCAGCAAATCTAATTGGCCGAGAGAGACCAGCATGAGTAGAAGCTATGGGGGGGGAAAAAGAAGGACTTAGAGTGCTTATGAGAGGCAGATGAAAGTAAACCCTAACCCTAGTATATAGCCCTAACTCCACAGAGACAACTCAATGGACTAGGTTATGCTGGACTGCCACTGGCCACCACTTGCTTGTTATTGAGATGTCAATATGTCAAGTTGGAGAGCTACAACGTGACCCCAGTCTGCTCTTGCTTAGCCTAATATGGTAAATCATTCACCCGATCAATCTATATATACAAATATCATGTAAAAGATAACAATTATATATCTATTAATTGAACAATCGAAACTTGACCCTTTTTTTAGTCGTTCTTTGTGTTAGTTATTATGGAAAAGAACATAACAAGATCAATGAATCAAACTATAACTCTTTAAAGACAAGATTTTTTTTTTGGAAAGTCTTTAAAGATGAAGATTAGTTAATAAGAAACTATTTTGAGTTGGAGATATGAGAGAGTCCGGGGAAAAAAAATCTAAGTTTAATTGAACTTGTATAAATCATTTTATTTTTATTTCACATGAGTTATGGTTTATTGGCAAAGAGGTGAGGAAATAAATTTATTATCCTCTCCAAATGATTCAAGAAAGAGAGAAAGAGCTAATGCTGTGCTATCAGACTGAATCAATATTTGTATATCGATTTTATCTAAGATTTTGAAACAAGTTCGACAACGAATTCAAAAATTTTGAATAACTTCTCCACCCTCTGCCTAATGAATGGAGAGTGTGTTTTGAAATTATCCATCCTACATTCACCCCTTATCTACATGAATTGCACAAAGGGTGTAAGTATATGACAATATATAATTCTTTTTTATAAAACACTTCCTTTCTCATCTTCTGGCAACTTTACCATAACATTAATAATTAGCTTTTGTCATATAATTCTTAGTAATTCCAATCTAACAAGTCACTCTATGTATCTTAACTGTACTCATATAATAAAAAATCATTGTTCTCTAGAATACAACTCCTAAAGCACAAACCACCTTTTGTTATAATCCATAGGCAGCCAACAAAAAGCTCCATATACTAGTCATCATCTTCTTCTGCAACTTATTACAAAAAAACAACTTCGACCCATAAAGGAAACCATAATAGTTCATCTGTTGGACCTATAAAGGACTATATCTATGATAAGAGTAATGGCTTACTACCATCATTCTTAACCTAATGGTATATAACCAAAGGTCAGAAGATAACTCTTTAAAAGAATCCAGAAATGAACCAGATGTTCGATCAGCACCATTTCACAACCAAGGAAGCTGAACTATAGGAAGATCAAACACTTAGCTCTAACTTTAAACTCGTCCCTATCTCACGCACATACCAAGTCCCAACACACACAGAGGATCTTTGTCAACCCACAGTCCCGTACATTTCTCGAATATATCTCGGGATCAAGAAATAACAATGGAGATCAATGAACATTTTTATATATAAAGAAACAGTGTTTTATGTATATATGAAGAGCCAGAGGAACTACACTAAAAAAGTTGCATATAACTGTCAAGTGCAAAGGCAAAGCAAAAAGTAGACGGCTATAGACTCAGCTTATTACAAGCAATAACGAGTGTTCCGGGAATGTTTAAAGCTGCTAGAAACTGATGAATGCCCATTATTATTATTATTTTGCTTTGTTGGAGTTTGAGATTTATGAACAGTGAACTTATTTAATTTGTCTTCTTGCTGCAGAATCTGATAATTATCCTTTGTAGCAGCTTTTTGTAAACAGTAAGTTTTCTATTACTAGCTCCATTTCTTAGTCGGATAGGACTTGCATTTTAATTAGGTTGATGTGAGTGGTTCAGCATTCTCATCTTTTAATTAGAGGTCTTAAATTCGAATTTTGGGAATGAAAAAATTTGTTTAGCCAGCACTTTATCTTTTATGGAGCGAATCGGTGTCAGCAGAGATTAGTCTGGAAGTGGATGACTTAAAGGTACCTTCTTACAGTTAGAACCCCCTAGGATACCTCGTGAGCTAACAAAAAAAATAGATTCGAATTCATCCTTGCCCTTTTAATTTAAGTGAACATACCTTTTTTAAGTTTTATTTTTATCATATTAATTTCATATTTTTGGAAATTTCTCTTCAAACTTTTATGTCACTAATATAATTAATTAGTACTATTATATTTTGTCATTGTGATAATACGATAACTCCCGATGACTGTTAAAATATGAAATCTTAAGAACTAGAGCCAAAAAGTCATATATCAACAAATTCAGTACATAAAACTCTCAAGTTTTTTTGAAAAGTTAAAAAATTAGATTAATAGAATAAAGTTGAAGAAAAATCTTTAAACACCCGCTAGTAGTAGATCGATCAGTGCACAGAGGACTTCATCTTTGAGCACATCATGGTAGTGTTTGAGCTTAATTTTGTGGTGAACTGTCTTTAGCTTGTTTCTTCAAGCCCCACCTAGATTGAGAGTTGCAAGATCTTTGTTTGAGGAGGGTTGATTTTTAGGGATTTGGTCAGGAAGGTTAACTCTCGTATATGACCCACCGTATAAGACTCTCTGCTTTGCTAGATTTAAGAGAGAGTTACATATTATACGTAATTTTTTTGTATTTTTATAAAGAAGTTATTTCTGCGATTTAAATTCATAACTTTAATTAATTTTTTTACATAAATAAATGTTTTAAAAGAAATTTTTTTAAAATTTGAAGTAAATTTGGTGAAAATAAAAATTAAGAGATTCATGTGTACACGGAATAAAAGTTATGAGACTAATTTGAACATTTTTTATTATAATAGAAAAAAAGACAAAAAACTTACTGTTTCCTTTATACATTTTGGTGATCTTTGATGAAAATGGGAAGCTGTGAGTTTTGTCATTTTGCACTGAAATGTTATAGATTGGCTCTTTTGTACTGTACCATTAACACATCCATTAATGCTGTTTTTCTTAGAAATACTGCCCATTGGGTAGTTTCTCTGGTGCATAGTATAAATGGTGGTGTTAAAACCAAGGAGAGACAACGAACATGCCAATTAATGTGACTTTTTTCTACATTTCAATGCCAGGTACCTTCTGATCAGGTGTGTTCTTTATATCTTTTGAGATTTTCTGATCACACACTATAAAACCTAGCTTTAGCCCTATTAGAGGTGACAAAACCTTTCCTGTTCCAAATGAGTTTGAGTTGGATTTAACATTTTCACTTTTAAAACTTTAGTTTTAAGTTTTGGGTTGAACTTAAAATTGAGCATACCCGAACTCAATCTGACTCATTAAACTTAAATTCAAATAGCAAGATATGAATCGAATTACGTCAATAAATAGATTAGATTTGGCACAAAATTTAAATTTTAAAGTTTAAAATTTTCTTTTGATTAGAATTGAATCCAATTTAAAAACTGACCTTGTATTAAGATTAGGTTAAATTCAGACTACCAATAATCAACATGTGACAAGTTACAGAGATGGCAGTAACACCTATCATCATGAAAATGAGAAATGCTGATGGTTTGGGCTTAGTCGAATGGTTGCAACTTTACTGGGTCTACTTCTATCAATAAGTTCTCATTGAACCAGAAAGCTTTAAAGGTCCACTCTCATATTTACGTAAAAATGGCAAGTGGATCGAATTGAGTGTAGTGACATAAGGCCCATGTATAGTCAAGTCGATTTATATTCGTACAATCTGAATCCAAAATTAAAACTCATTTAAGTCATTTAAAATAACAATATTTTATATGAAAAGTTCTATAGAATATAAACTTAATTCGAAATTCAAATTAATTAGAGTTGTCTTATTACTTTTAGAACAAACTAGTCCAAACGCCACATGCAAACTTGATTAAATGCATGTTTGGACGAATTTTTAAGAGGTTAATAAGTATTTTTTTATATTACAAAAGTTTTTTTAAGAGTGTTTAATTGTAAAATAAAAAAATACATTTTAAAGTAATTTTTTAGATCAATTAATGAGCCTATTTTTTAATCCTTTTTGTCCTTATATTTTACAGATAATTTTCACAATACTCACAAACTCATCTCATATTTATTTTATGATTTATATAATATTATTTGACTTTTTCTATATATTTTAATATCTATTTTTATGTTAGTTTTATTTATATTATAATCTATATAAAATATTTAGATTAGATATATTTTCATTTATATTTAATATGATTTAAAATTATATAATAATTAATATATTGTACTTTATATATTGTTTAATATACTTTAAATATTATTTATGCTAGCAATTCTTTAATTAATTAACTGCTCAAGCAGGATAGTTAAAACTATTAATAATTATTTTTAAATAAAAACTGTCAAGAAGTTGGCCTTATCGGATGATGCTCTTTCGTGAAGTATTTATATTATTATATATATGGGAATTATAGACTTTGGAACAAAATCTGTAAGGCTATTTCGCGAATCGAACGGTGTCGTTTAAGGACAAATTTTGAGCTTAGAAAAGCCTATCCGTTGAAGTTATCGTCCACACTCGTTCATGGCAGCTATTGTTTCTTTCTCCCCTCCCATCAAGACAAAATTTTCACTTCATTATCCATCTACAACTTTCAAGGTATTAACTTTCCTTGAACCCTTATCAAAACTCTGCCAATTTGGTCTCATGTTTGAGTAGAATTGAGTTTGTATGATATTGCAGGGATGTGTCAATGACTTGAAGCTAAAGGCTCGGAATTTTCTTCCTCTGAGATCCCAGTTCCCGACAAATCCACATGGTAAGTTTTTGTTCGTGAAATGCAAATTGGGTTCTGGTGGTGGTGGTATTTCGAGTGCAATTTCGAATGTTAGGCTCAGGCTAGACAATCTCGGACCACAACCTGGTTCGAGAAAGAAGGGTAAGAGAAAGGGGAGAGGTATAGCTGCTGGACAAGGAAACAGTTGTGGTTTCGGCATGAGAGGTCAGAAATCTCGCTCTGGTCCTGGTGTTCGAAAAGGTTTTGAGGGTGGTCAAATGCCCCTCTATCGTCGCATCCCCAAATTGCGTGGTATTGCTGGAGGTATACATAAATCATCCTTTATTCTTCTTTTCTTCGATTTTTCTAAAAAATATTTGTCTTTTTTGTGCCTTTTGTCT
Source organism: Erythroxylum areolatum (assembly GCA_024520975.1). Classification (NCBI taxonomy): domain Eukaryota; kingdom Viridiplantae; phylum Streptophyta; class Magnoliopsida; order Malpighiales; family Erythroxylaceae; genus Erythroxylum; species Erythroxylum areolatum. The sequence continues at coordinate 191,263 of JANIJH010000001.1, forward strand.
ATTTTCATTTTTTTAATTATATTTCCTCATTCCATTAAAACCAGAACATCTGGAAGCTCCTGATGTGCGTTTAGGACATATGAGCTTGTAAATAGTTTGGCGTGGTGGGTTTTTGTGAATGTTATTCGTTAAATTAGTTAGCATTAGTTAGCCTGAATTAATAGTCGACCTTTGAATTTAGGACAAGATTGGCAAAAGTTAGTGTTGCTTTCTTTTTCCGCCATTGCATAACCATTTTCCAAAAGAAGTGAGATTATCTAGCAAAGTGATATGGCCATGCATTGTTGAAAATTTCTTCTTCTTCAAAATTATGTCACTTATTTGCTTGCTTTTTTGACTGCAACATAGGAATAGGCAGAGTCCTGTAACTGATAACTGATTCTTTGTATTATGTTGTTGATGGGTCTTTATATCTTTGTTTCATTATGTTGTTTTTCGACTTGATTTTACTCTTTTCTGCATGAAGTTATTGTGAGGTCTCAACAGAAAAATTAAGTAGTAAGTATGCTCATAGTTCTATCTTGAAAAGAATTGGCTTCCAGAATTCCTTTTATGTTCTTGTATTTGAAATGTTGCTAAAAGAATTTGAAGGGTGTCATAGTCATTGCTTATTTGTGTACTCAGATGATTCCTTTCCATGATGATCGCTTAATATCTATATGCTTTGAAGATGTGGTATGATCACTTTCGTAAAAGGAATTTATGCAAAAAGACTGGGCAGCTTCAAATATTCTTAAGGTTGAAGTGCCGCTGACGCAGACAATAGCTGCAAATATTGTCTTGCTTTGGATAAGGGCCGTGCCTAAAAACTGAGATTCACTAATGCGTGTGTTATATAAGTTATGTGCTTCCTCTAGCTAAGAAAATCATGCAGTAGTAATTTACTGCAATCTAGTTTATTCTTCTTTTGTTCTATCACACCCATACATGTATATAGATTTGGTGTTAAACTGTATTTTATTGTTAATATGGACATGGACTCCGAAAGATTCATTAAACTACTCGAGTCTGAATTACATTTTTAATTCACATCTCAATTCCACGATCCAAATGGACCTTCGAGAAAATTGATGCAAAATTAACTTCTTGCTTCCTTTTGAGCATGAATTTCTTCTTGTTGTGTAGTAAGTAACGTCCATACTATATATTTCCATTTGAAATGTTTATGATTGGATGTCTTAGATAATCCATAGAAAAGGGTTTCACCTTCCTCTTAGGTGCTTCTTATTCAAAGTGTGATAATAATCATGAGAGTTGGAGAATTTGGATTTGATGATAAGTGGCTTATTTCAAGATGCACTCTTGAACTTTAAAGTATAGCTTCTTGGTTCTTTCCTTGCCTTCTGAATCCATTCAATTTCTTTTAGTTTGTAGATTCTTAAAACTGGGATGCAGATTTGTGGCCTTCTTATTGACTTAGATGTGAATAGCTATTTAGTGTTAGCTATTTTTGAGATTATGCTGATATGCTTCTATCATCTTTGTTTGTCAAAGGTATGCATGCAGGATTGCCTAAATATGTCCCTGTGAACTTAAAAGACATAGCAGCAGCAGGATTTCAAGAAGGAGAAGAGGTATCACTGGAGACTTTGAAGGTAAAGGGCTTGATCAATCCATCAGGAAGAGAAAGAAGACTTCCCCTTAAGGTAAAATGCTTGTTTTATTTCATTACAGTCAACACTTCTTATTGCTGACTTTATTTTGATCTCGTAGCTACATATCAAACCACCATAGTTATATCTATATATGGCAACTGTCAAACTTGGTATCTTCATAATCTTCCAATTGAAGTTGCCTGCTTCAAATGTTAGTCGTTTTTGTGAGGTTAACAACCCATATTTGTTCTCGTTGTGCATATTGAACTTTGTATTGAAGCGGTTAGCATGTAAACTTAGTACTCTATTCCCAACCATAAAACCTTGAGTATTGTAGTAGTGAATTACGATCAGTTGAACCCTTATTTTTGATTAATTTGCAAAACGCCTTAGCTGATATGGTTGCACTAAAGCAGCACTTTCAAATATTTAGCTGACAAGAAGATTTCATTGGTCTATAAACGCAAACTGAAGAGAAATCAAAGAGTTTTTAGTGCATTGTCCTTTATCATTTTCATCAGAAAAAGATAATAAGAATGCCAATATGATCGTCACATATAATTAACAGTGATTACCTAATACTGCTTCTACGTACCATTGGAACATCATAAGAAACATAAGATTCCCCTATTGAAGGTTGTACAAAGAGCTGGTGTGCCAAATCACACGTCAGTTCGTTTAAAATGATACTGCTTTTGCAGAGACTGAGAGTTGATTGGTTGTTTATGTGATAAGGTTTTAGGAGATGGGGAATTAAACACGAAGCTGAACTTCAAGGCTCGTGCATTTTCGTCAGCGGCAAAGGAGAAGCTTGAGGCTGCCGGCTGCTCAATTACTGTATTACCTGGCAGAAAGAAATGGGTGAAACCATCAGTGGCCAAGAATCTTGCTCGGGCTGAGGAATACTTTGCGAAGAAAAAAGCTGCAGTCACTGAGCCTGAACCAACCTCTGCTTGAGCTAATCCGTCTCTAAATGTCATGCTTCAAGTGATTTAAAAACAAAGCAGGGCTAGAATTCTTTTCATGTCGTGGTTGATCTATATTATATTTTCCACTTTGCTAGGTAGTATTTGAGCTAAGATTACAATTTCCTGCTGTGTTATTCAATCTCTGTATCAATCAATGAAAAACGTTTTCTTTGATGTTCTGTTTACAACAGTGGTATCAGAATCAGCCACTCCACCAATGTCTTCTGAAAGTTTTGTACAGCCTGCAATTCCACGCTTTGATGGTCACTATGACCATTAGAGCATGCTCATGGAGAACTTCTTAAGGTCCAAAGAATATTGGACGATTGTTGTTTCTGAGATAGCAGAATCAGCAGCAAGTGATGTGCTGACAGATGTGCAAAAGATAGAGCTTGAAGGGCTGAAGTTAAAGGATCTTAAAGCAAAGAATTATCTCTTTCAAGCTATTGATCGCTCAATTTTGGAAATCATTCCTTGCAAAGACACGCCAAGCATATTTGGGATTCTATGAAGAAGTACTAAGATACGGCAAGGGATAAGAGGCAACAGCTTCAAGCACTTTATTCGGAGTTCAAAATTCTTCGAATGAAGTCAGGAGAATCAGTTACAGATTATTTTTAAAGAACGATGGCAATTGTTAACAAAATGCGGATTCATGGTGACAAGACAGAGGATGTTCTTATTGTTGAGAAAATTTTTCGATCCATCATCAGCATCATTATCATCACAACAACAACAACAAAAATAATAATAAGAATAATCAATAAATAATTAAAAATAACAAAATAGAAATAAAATAAAACTAAGATAAATAATAAATAATTTGCCGAAGCCTCAGTAATGTACAAAAAATATCAGCATGAAAACAAAAGGCATAACTGATTAGAGCATGAAAATCTGTTGAAACTCGCACAATACAATATGTGGTATAAGTAGAAATATCTGTAGAAACACACAATGTTTTCGTTAAAGTTTAAGAGCTCATTGAGAGATTTCTAAACTAGCAGGAGAAATAGTCTTTGTGCCCGGTAAAGAGCGAGTCTATAGAGAGAGAAATTTCTAGAGGATGTTGATTAAAACACGTTAAATTTTTTTTTTAAAAAAAGCCTTGTCTTATAAAGGAAGTCAGATAAAACGGCAGGGTAGTAATGGGAAGCAATAGAAAAAGACTGATGGTTTCTTTTTTGACAACAGCAGACTTGTTAGGGGGCTCGAAAAAGTTAATGGACATAGCGATTACCAAAGTAGTATCCTAAACAACTTCCTACACAACGTTCCTGATCTATCTTGTTCGGTAAATCCAAACACCCAAATTCATGTTTGCAGAAGATCGTCGAGGGAGAAAAAAATGTATTTGACCCTGGTTGCAACCTCAACAGAAATCTAAATCATGAGCTTCATACCACACAGAAGACATGGGAAAGAAAAATTAACAACACTACAAATTATAAATAACAATAGATTATCGTGTGGAATTGAAATACTAAAAGTACAAAGGCAGGAGTTACCACCTTTACCTTCACTCATGGTTGGGATCTACTGGTGAGTGTATTCCCACTTAAAGGACCATGGAGAGTAGCTGAGGAATGGATAAATACATACTTAGGTGATGATCGTGGGAAACCACTGGTAGTAAATGATAGTGGCATCGGTGATGGAATCCCCGAAAGTTATCTTCAGAAACTGACTCCAAGAGCAACTCCAGCAATACCACGCTATTTGATGGGAAATTTCATCTACACAAAGCACTTTGAAAGCACATGCCTCGCCAAGACTCATACCCACATTCTCTTATCTCTGTTTCCTCAAGAAGCCCCCAGGGGTCCAATCATTTAACATCTGCTTTCAGATTCAAGGACAAAATTCAAAAAGTTTTGGAGGATTGCCAGTACACAAAAAACACAAACAAAATAAGCTAAAAAAACACTGACACCACATTAAACAACAAGGTGGGTGTTATTCTAACTCTATTAAAAATGCTCATATCGTCACCTAATTGAATAAGAAGGGATTTTGATCTGTTGGGGGCACTTTATGTCTCTACCCCTCATACAACAACACTGGCTAGACACCAAATTTTAATTTTGTTGTCTGTTCTATAGAAGAAGCTAATGATGTTAATTTACTTTCAATTGATGAACTACAAAGTTCTTTGTTGGTTCATGAGCAAAAAATTAACCAACAGGAAAAAGAAGAGCAAGCATTGAAGGCTTTTATCAGAAAATCACTCTACACCTAGTAGAGCTGATAGAGCATGAGGGCGAGGCAGAGGTCAAGGTAGAGGAGGCAAAAACAACAATGATCATGGGAACCAACAATAAAATCATCATCAAAATTATGAGAGTCAATTTCAACTTATAGATTGAAGAGGTAGAGGACGTGGAGACCACCACTCAACAACTTATAGATCAAAGTCAGCAGACAAGTCCAATGTTGATTGTTACAGATGTCATAAGTATGGCCATTATAAATCAGATTGTTAAACTGATTTGAATAAACAAAGTGGAGATCAAACTAACTTTGCAGCAACCACATGTGTGGAGAAAAGGAAGCATTCTCTGACTTGGATGAATCCATTCGCAACTCTGTTAAGTTTGGTGACATCTCCATAATTTCTGTTATGGGAAAAGGAAAAGTAAAAATCCAAACGAAAGAAAATTCCACTCACACTATCGCTAATGTTCTTTTTGTGCCAAATTTAAAGACTAACTTGATTAGTATGGGTCAATTACAAGAAAAAAGGATATGAAATTTTTATCAAAGATGGAGTATGTCAGATTCAAGATGCAAAGTTGGGCTTGATTGCTCAAGTTAACATGACGGTGAATCGTATGTTCCCACTTTATCTTCACAATACAGCTCATTCAGTTTTTTTAGCAAAATTGAAAGATAAGGCATGGCTATGGCACTTTCACTATGGGCATATGAATTTTGGTAGATTGAAAATACTGCAACAGAAGAACATGGTGATGGGTCTTCCTTAAATTGTAGCTCCTTCTGAAGTTTGTGAAAAATGTGTTGTTAGCAAACAACACCGAAATCAGTTCCCACAAGGAAAATCTTGGAGAGCAAAGAAGGCATTGGAGCTTGTTCATTTCGACATTTGCGGTCCAATAACACCGCATTCTAGTGGAGGTAAAAGATATATAATTACCTTCGTTGATGATTATAGTCGTAAGATATGGGTTTATTTTTTGCAACAAAAAAGCACTTGTTGAGAAAGATGTTGGCAACTCAATAAAAGTTCTTCGCACGGATCACGGTGGAGAATATAACTCACATGAATTTGTGATTTTTTGTGAGAGCCATGGAGTCAAAAGGCAACTTAGAGCAGCTTATACACCCAAATAGAACGGTGTATGCGAGAGGAAGAACCGCACTATTATGAATATGGTGAGAAGCCTTTTGGCAACAAGCGGCATTCCAAAAGGTTTATGACTTGAAGCAGTAAACTGGAGCATTCATATATTGAATAGAAGTCCCACACTTGTTCAGAATATGACATCAGAAGAAGCATGGAGCGGAAGGAAACCTTCTGTAGATCATTACCAAATTTTTGGGTGTATTGCCTATGGCCATATTTCAGATGAGAAGACGAGGAAGTTAGACAACAAGGGAGAAAATTGCATTTTTCTTGGTGTTAGTTATCAGTCAAAAGCTTATAAATTATACAATCCTAGAACCATGAAAATTATCATTAGTCGTGATGTGGTATTTGATTAAAAAGGCACCTGGCCATGGAATCGTAATATTGTTAAAGAAAATATTCCAACAGATTTTGACGATAATAAGAAAGGACAGCAGCCTATGAAGAATGAGCAAGAGGAGGAAGTCACTCTCCAATAGTTAATCAAAGCTCACTTGTAGCTGAATCACAAAGACCTCAATGTGTTCAAAGAAGACTAGCATGGATGACTAATTATGAGGTAGCTGGAGTTGACCAAGGTATAACCCACTTACACATTTTGCTCTGTTTTTAGATTGTGATCCTACCATTTTTGAAGTGGTTGTTAAAGAACCAAAATGGAGAAAGGCTAGGGACGCTGAAATTACAACCATTGAAAGAATTAGTATAGGAGCTATGTGATCTTCCAATAGGGCAGACAATTAATGTAAAGTAGATTTACAAGACAAAGCTGAAGAAAAATGGTGAAGTTGACAAGTACAAGGCACGCTTGGCGGCTAAAGGATATAAGCAAGAGTTTGATGTTGATTATAAATAAGTATTTGCTCCGGTTGCAAGGCATGACACAATCATATTGGTGATTGCAATGACAGCTCAAAGCTCATGGCCTATTTTCTAGCTAGACGTGAAATCAGCATTCTTCCATGAAGATTTGAGAGAAAAGGTATTTATTGATCAAACTGTTGGTTATGTGAAACTTGGCAATAAGCATAAAGTATATAAGTTAAAGAAAGCTCTATATAGATTAAAACAAGCTCTACGGGCTTGGTATAATCGTATAGAAACTTATTTTTTGAAGGAAGGATTTCAAAAATGTCCTTATGATCATACACTTTTTATAAATAATGAGAATGGAGGGAAAATGCTCATTGTTTGCTTATATGTAGATGATTTAATCTACACCGGAAATGATACAACCATGTTTGGAAGTTTTAAGAAATCCATGATGGTTGAATTTGAGATGTCTTATCTTGGTATGATGCATTACTTTCTTGGCATTGAAGTGGTGCAGTCCTTTGCTGGAATTTTTATTCTCAAAATAAGTATTTGCAAGAAATCATGGACAAGTTTTAGATGAAGGATTGTAATCCTGTAAATACTCCATCTGAGTTTGGTGTGAAGACAAACAAAGACAATGGAGGAAAGAAGGTTGACGACAATTTTTACAAACATATAGTTGGGAGTTTAATGTATTTGACAGCAACAAAACCCGATATAATGTATGTTGTAAGTGTGACTAGCATGCACATGGAATGTCCAACAGAGATTCATCTCTTGACTGCAAAAAGAATTCTCCGGTACTTGCAAGGTACTAAGGAGTTTGGGCTGTTATACAAGAATGGAGAAATGTCAGATCTGTATAGCTTTACAAATAATGATTATGTTGGAGATTTAGATGATCGGAAAAGCACATCTGGGTATGTTTTCATGATGGGGACAGAAGCTGTTTCATGATTATCAATGAAGCAACCTATTGTCACATCATCTACAGAAGTTGAATTTGTTGTTGCAATAGCTTGTGCTTGTCAAGCTATATGGCTAAAGAAGATTCTCAAAGAGCTGAATTTTAAGGAGGATGGACCTACTCAGATTTATTATGACAACAGTTTAGCAATAAAGCTTTCAAAAAATCCAGTTTTATATGGTTGAAGCAAACATATAGATGTGAAGTATCATTTCTTGAGGGATCTCACAAATGATGGAGTCATTGATCTTATTTACTGTAGAAGTGAAGACTAGATCGCTGACATTCTAACCGAGCCTCTCAAGTTTCCTACCTTTCAGAAGCATTAAGTAATTGTGATGAAACAGTCACTTAACATAGTATCAGAGCCTTTGCTACCAAGTGGTCGTGAGTTCAAATCCTACCATTCACCTATTATTTAGCACAAGATAATGAGTTTGTGCAAGTTTTAAGCTTAACGGGCTTTCATTTGAGAGAGTGTATTAGTAAATTTACAAAACTAATTAAATTGACCTCATACAACAGGTTAAGCTATTGTAATAAAACGGTCTTTTAACAATCAAACCCTCTCTTGACATGTTGCTTTAGCAACAGTTTAGCAGAGTCCATGGCTTGGCCTTCATTGAAAACTCTGAAAGGAGGCTTTTGAATTCAATCTCTGTATCAATCAAACCCTCTTTCGACAAGTTGCTTCAGCAATATTTTAGCAAAGTCCAGGTTTTGGCCTTTTGGCCTTCATTGAAAACTCGAAAAGAACACTTTTGAGCTATCTTTTTTTCTGGTAAACCAATGACGCCACTTATGGCCAGGCAACAGAATTGATGATAATAAGGGAAGAGTAATGAAATCAATTAACAGAAACCTGCAAGTTTCAATCCACTTTCGTTGAATAAAACTATGTGTAAGTAAATTGCAGAGCCAACTCACGACCAACTTTACTTTCTTTGCGTGGTCCAACTTGTTTAAGTGTCAAAAAGAATAGGATTACACTACCTATTGACATTGGTCAATCCACAAGTTGGCTGTCATATCATACTCAAAGCAGCAATATCTATATATATAAGTATAATTTAAGGTAAAAGAGATAAGACTTTCTTGTAATTTAAGAAATTTTATTAAATTGCTAAAAAAATTTCGACCTTCTTTAGGGGTAGTCACATCATATACCTTGCTTATTTCACTTGGCAACCGATTCTAATAAATTAAGAACACAAAAGCATGTGTGATCTTTACTAATAGTGCTCGCTCGATGACGCAGTAGCTTTGGATTCAACATTGCGTCACGCATTATTCGCACATTGGTATCAAAAACAGATGGGGATGGCCCTGGTGTGGGTTCTCTGTGTTGCAAAAATCCATTCTATTATTTCATGCCCATCTCTTAAATTCCTAATAAAGTTGACATGTGACTAACGATTTACAATTAAAGCTCGGTTCTAATTTAGTCTCGATCGAAGTTAAATTTGAATTAATCTAATTTTTAATCAATTTAAACATGAAGAATCTTTTATTAAAACATCATCGTTTTAATATAATTATTCAAGATAGTATTGTTTTAGCCAATTGTATATAAATGAAATTATTTTATAGTAAATTAAATCCGCTTGGATTGCAGTAATTAGACTTAATAAAATTTTGGGTTAGGCTTAGATGATAAAATTTATTAAAGTCCTACCTAATCTAATTCATCGTTATACGTTGAAATCTAAATTGTATTAAAAAATTATTTTTTAGTTATTATAATTTTTGTTCAATTTCACGTTCTTTTCAACTTTGTGTTTATTATTTTAAAATATGTATATTTGTATGTGCACATTACTATATTTTATTCAACTTTTTTTTGTGATGTTTATATTTATTATCCATTTTAGGGTTAATTACTAGAAAAAACTTAAAATTTTGTCAATTTCTCAATTATAACCTGAACTTTAAAAAATAACAATAAAATACAAAAACTTTTAATTTGTTTGAATTCTAGCCTAACATTAGCCTCATCGTTATCTCTGCTGCCGTTGCATTGCCACATGTCAATGGGCTCTTACTAATCAAACACGTCAGTGTCATTAAGAGGAAGTTGTTTGATTAATAAAATGATGTCGTTTCAATTTTGGAGAAAGCTTCTTTGTCACTCTCACACCTTAAATTCTTAAATCCATAATTTCTTCTAAAAATTTGACTAAGTTTTGAGCCTAGAAAATTAGAAACTTAGAAGTCTCGAAAACTCAATATGAAATAATCATATGCTTATGGTTGGATATTGAGTTTTGCCTTTTGAATAATCTAAACATAGAGAAACCAAATGGATGTTGGTCATGTTTTTGTTTCGTTTCTGGATTGTGAACTTGAGCAATAAGGAGGTGGGTCACATTATAAAGATGGAGCCAATATTAAGGGATTATTCATTGAGAATTTCAGAATTTGGCTAGATTCCAATTCTAAAGGCTCTTACACATGGAATAAGAACAAGATTAGTTATTGAGCAAAATAACATGAAATAAGCAAAAGAAGCCTGCGACTTGCACCAGATGGTGGTGTGAACATGCTTGCGGTAGCTATGTGTGTGGGAGAACTACAAACGCCATCCAGTGGCAGTACAAGGCGACATGAATGAAAGTCTCTGTGACTTTGTTCGCAACGTAAAAAATAGTCAAAAAAAAAAAAAAAACGCAATCAACACAGAGAAAACCTAATCACAAATAACCAGAAATTAGACAAAAATAACTGACGTCGATGGGCTATCTCCATGCCGCACACACAACGCCACATCCACTTTCTAGTTTTTCAAACATCACATTGCTTCCTGTACGACTGTGTATGGGGGTTATTAACTCTCATCGCCAGTAGCGTTTCCCCGTTGGCAAACCAGTAGCTGCTAGGGAGGAAGAAGCTTTCTCCGAAATTCAAACGAAGTCGTTTCAATTTTATTATAAAATAACGCCATTTCACTAATTAGATAACCTCTTCTTGATGATACTGACTTGTCTGATTAGGAGAGGTCCATTGACATAAGATGGTATTACATTAGCATAGAAAATAGTGAGGTTAATGTTAAGCTATAATTGAAAAAAATTAAAAATTTGTATATTTTATTACTAATTTTTAAAATCTAAGCTATAATTGAAATTTTGAAAAAAGTTTTAAAAAAAATTTCATTAATTAACCCTATATTTTAAGAGTTGCGTTTTTTAATTATCGTAGATGCTATGCCCTTCTCTTTGTCGTTGATGCAATAGTCATCTTAATTTATTATCTAATTGTCGTGGAGATTACAAGTGTCAAACGTGTTTAGAAGCTCTAAGACTTTGTACTTGTCATTACCTTAATGCTAATAAATAAAATCTATAAATGTGCCCACTTCCTGACTTCTTTTTTAATATATAATTGATCCTTAATTTTAAATTATGTTAAATAAAAGTATTTATATAAGCTGAACAACGTATTATTAATAATTAATTTATAAGTATTAGTATGGGAATCTTAAGCCAATAATCGTTTAAAAATAACAATTCATGTAGTGTTTCGAACACTGCATGATTAACGTTTCTTGTTTGCTGGCGCAAGGTTAAACCGTATAGTTTAGCTCCTCTAGTCTACACTTAAAGAGTTCGTTTTTGACTTTACTTTTGTTAAACCTGAACTTTGTTCACATCTTTGGATTAGTTAAGTGGTTAATTTTTCAAACAAAAAATAGTTAAGCGGCCGGAAATTTGTTAGATTTGTAACAGGCCTACAAGTCCACACAAAAACAAAAGTTAGATTGTACACAAGTTTAAGTGAGGTTTTAACATAAAATCAATTAAAAATAAGTAGAATAGTCCACTAGATTTATATATTAGTTTTCTTTCCCTTCTTTTTACGATGTAGGTATAAACAATACTATTAAACCACTTGCTTCATGCAAACTTCAAATCTTTCTCCAGTGAATTAAATTATTGTCCTCTTTTGGGAAAAAAATAGTAGGATAAGATCTTTATTAGCTCTAATACCATGTTAAATTTGTAATAAGCCTACAGGCTCACGTGAAGAGAAAAATTGGACCATACAAGTTTAAGTGATGTTTTGTTTTAAAATCAATTGATAATAAGTAAAGTAGTATACTAGATTTATATGTTAGTTTTCTTTCTCCTATTTTTTTCCACATAAGATAATCACGTGTAGATATTGTAAACAAAATGTCATAGAGATTCCAAATTTTGAATAAGTTAAATTAAGATGGTATCATTTTAAGGAGAAAGTTTGAACATTTAAGTTAGATTTTAAGTTAACCCTTAAATTTAAATTTAACTTAAAGTATAAATAAATGGGATTAAAAATATTTTATAAAATTTGAAATTAAATTAATATTATTTTGAAAATTTAAATTTAAATTATATCATATTAAAAAGTTTGGATGGACTAAAGTTAATTAAATTTCAAATCAAACTTAAATTGTCATATAAAAGGATCACGGCTTCTAATTCAACTCAACTTAACTAGTAATTCAATTACAATGAGGTCATAGTCAAAAACTACCGAATGATAAGGATTGATTTGTTTTCCTAAATAACACGTAAACAAAATTATTGAACAAGGCATTAGGCATGGGGACAGGACATGTCAAAGCCCTACAACTGCACGTCTTCTCCACAGAATCCACAGACCATCTCGTCTTCATAGTACATGTTAGAGTCCGAAGGATCTTTCGAAGCAAAGCTCTCACTAAGCAGTCCACAATTTACAATTGCCAGTTCATTCGATATGGCTGTAAGAATTTGGCTTCTCGTTCTTGTTAAGATCAATGGCATAAGACAACCAATTTGTAGAGATTACCGACCTAAAACCTTCAGGTCGGTTAGAATTGAAAAACGGTCTTATTGATGTATACAATTTAAGGTAAAAGAGAAACTCTCATTCATTTATTTATTTTATAAAAATAAACGGTCTTATTTAATTATATGGTCTTATTAATGATAATTATGTTTTTACCAAAATAATTAAAAGATAATTAGAAAACCAAAATTGGGAAGTGATTTGGTTAAGTATTTATTATCTATAATATATGGACTTAAATAAAGAAATTGAACAAGATCGAAAATCATAAGCGATTCAAAGAATGACCTAACCTGTTGTCAAATTCAAAGATAATTAGAAAACTAAAATTGAGAAATGATTAGGTCAAGCATTTATTTTCTACGCGGCAGAAATTACTACATATGCACATATATGTATATATATATATATCTTTATGGTATTTGAACTTTCAACCTTGTCCTGATCAATGAGCTGTGATGTTAACCCAATGCCCAAACCAACTCTAAATTTTTTAATTATTAGTTTTTAAATATTATGTATGTGTTTGAGTGATTTGAGTCTTAGTGTGTGACTATAAATTGAGTAGGACCATATCCTTCAAGTGCTTCACCCTAGCCATCGGCCTACCTCCTCTTCCTTACAATACCCTTTTGTTTTTTATTTTTTATTTCTCTTTTTGTTCATACTCCATCCACCTTTGTACAGTGTTATAGCACCTCAGGTATGTTCTTTCGATTTTTTTCTTTGTAATTTTGGTTAAAGTTTCGGTCTTTTTGCTGGGACTTGAGCTAACTTGGTTAAAGATCTGTTCTTTTTTTTTTTTGTAATTATTATGGAACAGATCTCGTGTTTGTTTATGAGCAATAGCAGCATCTTTTTTTTTTTTCCCTCCAAAAATTGTTGATAAAATCGTTATCTTACAGTTTAATCTGTTTCACCGGGAAATTGTTTCTCTGTTTACGCAGAAGAGTTAGATCTGTTCTTCGATAAAGCTTAAATCCTTTCTTTGTGTTGATAGGAAAAAGGAATTTTAGAAGAAATGAAACGCTGTGGGTTTTCGCAAAGCGCTTTGTCGACCCGTGAAGACATGCCCGGATCCGTTTCTATTCCGTTATTGGACCGGTTCGATACGGTGGTTTGCCCTAAACCCAGACGCCTCGCCGTCCTCCACCCCGGCGCCGTCAACGACCACCCTTTTCCTGCCCCTGTGCGCCCTCTCAGATTGCATCTCAGGTTTTGTTTTTTTTTTTTCCTGAAAATTTTAAGATTTCTTGTCTTAAAAGGACACCTTTCGCTGATTGCATCGATTTGAAAATTTTCAGCCACCAGATGGATCTTTGCGATTCAAAAGCAGGAAACGATCTTTTAGATATGATTCTCACAAAGGTAAATCTGATATTTTGTCTCTTATTTTGTTAGGAATTTCGTGTTCAAGTAGGAAAAAAGATTGAAACGTTCCATGTATGTCAAAGTTGTGGTTAGTTGTTTGTGTACGAGAAAGAAGCTTGTTGGGTCACAAGTTTCACATGTTAAACTTAGAATCATACAGGTTTGTTTTGATTCATGTACTTAACACTTGTAGGGTGGTTGTGGAGTGGAGCAACCAAGCATACAAGTAGCCTCGTCGCCGCCTCCATTTTTTTGTGGGTCGCCGCCGAGCAGAGTAGCTAATCCGTTAATTCATGATGCTCGATTTGGGGATGAAAAGCTTTCCCCATTTTCGCCGGTTACGCTGGTTCAGCCTCCGACCACGACAAATTTATCATCATCATCATCGTCCTCTCCAACAAGGAAAGGAGGTTACATTCGGTCGAATCTTGGGAACAAACCGGCGGTGAGAGTTGAAGGGTTCGATTGCCTTGATAGGGATAGCCGTAATTGTAGCATCCCTACTCTGGCTTGAACCCGCCCACCATTTTGAAAGTATTTATAGGAAGCCAAAAACACAAAACAGCACTTTTACAAAACTACTACTTTGGTAGTTCGAGATGAATTTTGAAAGTTCTCGTGAAGAGCAACAAGTGATCGATCCTTTTGTTTAGTGTAAATATGTTCAAAAGGGTTCTCCAAGTTGTATTCAAAAAGATTGTGTCATTGTAAGTGAAAAAAAGAGTTGTTGACTAAGAATAATGAGAAGGGTCATCCAGCTTAGGAATGTAAGGTCTTATCTATGTAAACTATAAGTTTTAATTTTTCTTGCTTTGTACTGCAATGGTAGAGCCTCACCAATGTAAAACTTGTACAAATTCTTCAATGTAAATATACCCTTTTGTTAGTTTGTGATCCTTACATAACTTTGCTTTTGTTTTTTGGATGAGTTGATTGGAACCTTTGAAAAGTGGAAGGAAATCTTTGTGATGATGTATTGCTGATATTCGCTTGCAATTCACGCCAATTCCTTCAAAAGATATGGGGTCATCCTAATGAATGAAGGAAAAAAAAATTCCGATCTATCTCGCATCTGTTTTTCGGGACAATGAAAGCATCTGAAAGTCTGTCCTCCTGGAAAGGAGATCACGTGGTCATATTTGCTTTCGGTGCATGAAAGCATCTGAAACCTTTCAAGGTCCTGAAACTACAGGAGTTTTGAGATCTTAAATCTCCATCATTTCATTCTGAAGCAAACTTGGTTTCTAACCTACAGAGCAGGAACGATAGTTCACTCATCACAGAAGCAGATCAAAGGTTTTAAACCTGAAACTACTTTTGATTGGTCCGCCTCTGTCAGGTTAAAGAATCTCCAATTGTCCTTACAAATACCGACCAGACTCTTTCCATTTCCATTGCTTTTGTGCCTCAATGTCAGGCACGCCATTCGACTCTAGCCGTTATCGGCGCTTAAATTCACCAGCTCCAGCGCACATGCAAGCCACTCCTATTGGTCATTCGGCTTTGTTTTAATATTCATTTTTTGACAGGCTCTGCAATCATTTCATTCCTCAATTTAAATGCAACACTTCCAACTTTTACTAGTTGTGTCCTGACTCAGTCCAGTCCTGGGTTAGCCCTGGAAGTAGAACCTGTAATGGATACTGATTTAGAGAATTGCACTAATGAGTTGGGCTAAGATAGTAAAGAATTAGATTTTCATTGAAGCTCGACCCAACTGCGAAAAGTAGTTTAATGGTGCTCGTAAGGAACTTCCGATTGGTACATTGTATTATTTGATTGATGTAGCTAGTTATTCAAAAGGTTAACTATAAACACTTTTTTTATTTAATTAATCTTAAAAATTTTAATCTTAAAAATTACCAGCAAAAATGTAAGGTCTATTTTTCCCTGTATATATACACACATTACTACGAAACCTTTTTTCTACATACATACATGGTCACATACATTTTTTCCTATATATACACACATATAGAACCATCAAACTTTTTTTTTCTATATATAGACACATAGGCACAAATTGTTTTCTAATATATATATATACATATATGGCTATAAAACTTTTTTCCTATGTATATACACATATGACCACTAAACTTTTTCCCCATATACATATATGCATATCACGAATGGCAACCAAACTTTATACACAAAATTTTTCTACCTATATATCTTAGTTGTTTGGTCTTAAATTTCATATCTAAGATTCTTGGGTGAAGTATTTTGGGTTTAGATCTTCATCCTCTATCATCATCTTTGATTTGGGGGCTTTAGATTAGGGTTTTCTTACGCTTGAAAAAGGCTCCAATTTTTTCCATTTTGCGTCTTTTTTAAGGCTTTGTGATTTTTCATTCTTTTTCGTCCATTTCTTTCCATCTTGCATCCTATATGCCAATTGCTTTAAAATGAATGATCATTAAGCAACTTTTTTTTACTTTGGTTCTTGGTCTACAGTTTCAAGCTTTATTTGTGTTTTTTTTTTCTAGTATAAGTGATGAATTGTAGCATAAACTTATAGGAGCTTTCTCTTCCATTTCTATGAAACTTTTTATCTTGTGTCCTATCTCCTGCTTACAAGTAAATGATCATCAAACAAAGTTGCTTTTTGTTTTAGTTTTTGTATAAAGTTTCAAGCTTTATCTATGTTTCCTAGTATATGTGATGAATTGTAGCGGAAAATAACAAGCTTTCTCTTCCATTTTGCTACGCCACTTTTTATTCTTGTGTTATGTCTGCCTCTTGATTTGAAGTGAACATTCATCAAGCAAGGTTGTTTATTTTAATTTGGTTTTGATATAAAGTTTCAATCTTTCTTTGTGTTTTTATGGTATATGTGATGGATTTTATGCAGAAACTGACCGAAGCTTTCTCTTCCATTTTGCTATGATACTTTTTATTCTTGTGTCCTATCTATCTCTTAATTTGAAGTGAATGATTGTCAAGTATGGTTGTTTTTTCGTTTTAGTTTTGGTGTAAAGTTTCAATCTTTATCTGTATTCTTCTAATATATGTGATGAATTGTTTGCAAAATCTAATAGCAGTTTTCTCTTCCATATTGCTACAATACTTGTCATCTTGTGTCTGTTTTCTCTACGTTCAGATCTTCACCTAAGGTACACCATCACTCTTTGATTCTATACATCTCGAGAAATAGTGAGCAGAATTTTAAAACGAATCAAGTATACGCAAAACTTTACAACATATCATATATAAATAAAACTTTGCAGCATATCAGGTATATCTGTCATGTTATTTTCTTAATAACTTTATCTTTTAAACTTGCATCACCTAATAACGATTTGTAGTCATTTTTTAAGCAATTTTTATTTTTATTTTAATTATTAATTATTACTTTATTCTTTCTTAAAGTATTTAGTTATTTTATTACATCCTTTATGTTTATTTGACTTTTTTTAATCTTCATGTCACATTTACATATGAATCTATCGAAAACAGTCTTTCTATTATGTAGGAGTAAAGTTGCGTACTATCAAACTTCTTTAAATCTTGTATTTGTGCAGGATTTAACTAGGTGTTGATGATGATGATGATATTCATATATAACCACTCAAGTTTAATTTATACACACACACGCGCGTCCACAAAATTCTTTTTTTGTGTATATATATAAGTATTAACTAAAATTTTTATATACATTTATATATATATATATATATATATATATATGTATATATGTATATGTGCACATGGCTGTAAATTTTTTTCGTTATATATACAAACATGGCTGCCGAACTATTTTCCCATATACACACACACACATACATACACACATATGACTACAACACTTTTTTCCTATATTTATGCATACACACCAAATTTTTCATTAACACACATGTATAGATACAAATATGTTTCTCTGCATATATACACATATGGCCTCAACATTTTTTTTCCTATACATATACACACGTGACTACAAAAAATTTTTCTATATAAATATACACCCATCGTAACCAAATCTTTTTCCTATATATGTATACACGTACGATCACACAATTGTTCTCCTATAGATAGACACATATGACTACCAAAATTTTCTCCACATATAGACATACATGACCACAATCTTTGTTATTTATATATATATAAACACATGGTTACCAAACATTTATTCCAATATATACACACATATGGCCACAAAATTTTTTCCCTTTATATACACACTTGACCATCAAACTTTTACCCTTATATACACATGCACACGCACACATGGTCACGAAACTTTTTTCAATATATATACACACATGATGAGTAACTTTTTATAATATACATATATACTCTCACATGGCCACCAAAATCTTTTGTGGCTATAAAATAATGTTTCAAAAATCAAATCAAAATTTAAACCGGTAAAACAAGAAATTTGATATTTAAAAGGTTTATTCGTCGTTAAATGGTAATAAAAATCAGTTAAAGATTGCATTAAATTGAAGAATTTAAATAATTGAAGGAGATTTTCTTTAATCTAAATTTTAATTGAAGAGATTTAAAAAGTTTATTTTAATTTATAAAAATTGATTAGTTTATAAAAATAGACCAATTAATTAATAAACTGATTGATTTTTAACAACAAGAGTTAATAAAGTAAATTGAATCAAAAAGTTAAAAATCTAACTGAAGAGTAAGTAAGTTCAAAATTTTTACAGTTGAACTAGTCAAATCAATTCAACTTTTAGTCATATCCATAAATATTTTGCATGCATTCATATCTACGTTTGCCATTATTTTCTTAATGAAAGTTTAAGACAAATTTTTATTCTCTTAGACTTTTGCTAAAAAATAACAATAAAACATCTGTGGCATAAATAATATATGTAGATCAATTAAATATTGTTTATATAACGATTCAACTTAACTTTTAAATTTGATCTAAAACTAATTAAATTGACACAAATTAATATTTATTATAGTTATGTTGAATTCTTATTATAATAAACTATTAGTTTGGGTCGATTACAATTGATTTCAGAAAAGAGTTCAAGAACTAAGTTTAATCGTCATAACCATAGCATTTACTTA
This sequence comes from Erythroxylum areolatum, assembly GCA_024520975.1. Taxonomy (NCBI): domain Eukaryota; kingdom Viridiplantae; phylum Streptophyta; class Magnoliopsida; order Malpighiales; family Erythroxylaceae; genus Erythroxylum; species Erythroxylum areolatum. The sequence continues at coordinate 210,199 of JANIJH010000001.1, forward strand.
ATCTAGACGTATTATTCATGTTGCATTTGTCATTATTTTTATAGAAAATTTAAAAGGATGAATTTTTCTAAAAAATTAAGAATTATAAACTTCTTGATAATTTTGAAAATTAAGAATTTTCTTTTAAAATTAATTAAATCAAATAATTCAATTCCCTTATGGACTATCATGTAATAGACTAAAAAAATACACGTGTATTAAAAACAAGTAGAGGGAATCGTATCATCGGCAATATTTGAAGGTTGGCTTAAGCAAGATTTCGAGATCTTAGTCACATTCAAAGTGTTGCATAAAGGAATAGACAATGAGTCTAAATTTTCTGTTTAATATTATTCTGTCTAATTAAAATACGTCGTCATTTCTTCTTAAATTTTTAAGTTATTAGTCACTCATAAATGTTATGGGCATGACTTAAGCGTTACCTGGTGTCAGAACTGAGAACATTCGTCACAATACCAATGGAGATTTTATGTAGCGCCACCTTATCTTAGGGTCCATACCGGATCACCCTTAGGTCATTCCAATAACCTATGATAATGACACGTTACGATCAATTTCAATATTTACTTAACATGACATCATCATTTTTTCCCTTATAAAACATCCTATGGAAAAATATAATAGTTTAAAACAATTTCCTCCTTTCATTTCTTAAAAACCGAATGTATACATTGGTAGTCTTCCAAGATCATCCGAATGTGTATATCATCATATCCTAATACAAAAGACATTACATAAAAGAGGAAATATACAAAAATCTATCTAATCTGTCCATATCCCGCTGACTGACATTTGAGTCATTTCTTTTTGTTCCTAAAAATAAAAGTGTCTCTTAGTAGCTAAAGCCGTCCTTTAGTCTTGAAAAGTCAACGTTGCAATTTTGATGAGTTTTGCAAACCCAATGAGGTAACCATCATCGATGGTTCACTTAATTCATGCATCACATCAATACATATAAAATATATTTCAGAACTTTGCATAATTCATCACATATCATATTCTCACTCAAGAGTAGACAATTTTGCATTTCAATCAATCCAACTTGCTTAATACAATGTATATGAAATGCTTATGTGACTCTTTTTCGATTATTACATTGTTGTGACTGAGGGCCTAAACTGTCCCATATCTACTATAGATACCGAGCTCATTCATACTGTCCCTTATTCGTTAGGGATACAAGGCTCATTTTACATAGTAAGCCTTTAGCTCTTAATCACATTTGAAACTTTAAGCTCGGTTTTTTTGGCTACTCAAGTCACAACTCTCTTTATCTTATTATGCATTCATGTATTGAATGCCTATATCATAAGCAATTATGTCATGAAACATTTAGTTTGTCACATTCACATACAAGTAGCACTCCAATATCTTATTCATATATCACAATCATCGAACCTTCATTGTCTGGAATCAACACAGTCAAATCACATTCATTCATAATTCAAACATATTATCAAACAAACAATTTATTGAGTGAGATCATCTAGGCGACTCACAAGTCTCTTCCGAAGCTAATGTCTAAAAGTTTCGGCAATGTCTGGAGGTTAATGTTCCTGTTGCTACTTTATATCAAATAACTTACATATATATTACAATTGGCACAATTATAAGTGTTTAATAATGCACATATTAAGCATAATTTGACCAATTCAGGTTTTTCCTTAAATACACTCTCAGGTCTACAATGTATGATTACTCTGACCATGAAAATGAAGTAATTTGACAATACTATCTTCTTGAAAGTTGTTCTCCTTTCTCTTAAGTTTATAATGACACAAAAATCATTTAATTCGGTTCAGAAATCTAAAAGTTATGACCCAAACATTTTGGACTATTCATAAGCCAAAACAACATTCTAAAACCAAATTTAATTCAAAATCTAGTTTTCTAGGGACATAATTAAAATTCGATCTCTTCAGACAATTTGTAGCCCTATGTCTCTAGTTTATTCTAATTAAAAAATCATCCCATTTGGATGAGTACAAAATAAGATATAACCGAAATACCCAAGCGTTGTTCAGTGAAATCATACCAGTTTATACTATTCCAACGGATTCTCTCACTTTCCATCAATCAATATTTTTCAAATCAATTCAGAATGCTACCAAATTTCATGGAGAGGTAGAATAATGTTTTAGAAACTTATTGGTTCAAGAATCAAGTCATTTTGAGTCTAGAGAAGAGGTTATGATCAAAAGAACAAGACTATTCAGTTTGCAAGATGCTCTCGGGTGCATATACTATTAAAGAGCACAATGTCATAATGTGACAAATAAAACCAATAAACACTCACGGGTGTAAGAAAGAAAATTCATGGGAGTGAGTGACTCGAGGGTGTGAAAAAGATCATGGGTGTGAGTGACTCACAGGTGTGAGGAAGAAGAGTCATGGGTGTGGAATGCCTCACACATGTGCACACTCAACTAGTCCTATCTCACGTTTTCCACTAGATCTCTGCCAAATGATTTCAAATGGCTAAGATATTTTGCAAAAATATAGATTGGTGTGTTACGAGTCCAATGGTTCAAGTCTCATGACATTTGGAGGTCCGACAAAAGAGATATTGTCAAAAGATCGAAGGATGTTTCGTCAACCTCCAACCTTAGAAGTCGCGATCGTGAGTTTGACTACCAACTTATGAAGTCATGATCGCGACATTCAGTGAATTTAATAGCACGAACGCGACTTCCCAGTTGCATACCCTCACTTCTAATCTCTATAACTTTTAATCCAAAAATTTCAAACTTTATATTATTAAAAAAAACTAAAAGAAAGATCTACAACTTTTATGAAGACAATTTTGTCTGAATCTTCCTATATCAATATAGTTTAATCATGGAAGTTTCAGACCAAAACCAACTTCTCTAACTTATCTTCTTCATTCTCTGTGTTTCTTCTTTCATTTTCCTGCACTTTCCTTCCATTTACATTCTCCATTTTCTTTTTACCATATTAACTCTCATTCAGCTCAACACATTCACAAACAATTCAAAAATTCATGCTTAAGCAAAATCATCAAGAACAGAAGAAAAGTCATTCACGCATTTCACCATTCTCTGCACTTTCTTCACTATCATTTTCCTATATTTTCATTTTCTGCATTCTCTTAATTCTTTTCCTCTAACTATCATTTAAATAATCTTTCTCATCTCAGACCATCATCTTACAACTATTCTTCAATTCTAAATTCATTCTTTTGGTTATCTCTAAAAACACTCACATAGTCACGTATATGCATACATTTACAGTAAAGAGAAACATGACATATCTGAATATCATCTTTTATTAATTTCTACTCTAATCTCGTACACATTTTCATTACTCTTTCAACTCTAGAAAATTATTTCTACACTATCGTATAACAGAATAATCATCAAATACGAAATGACAATATATCCAAATTTTCATCTTATTTACACAGTATTTATGAAAATAGCCACTATTTCCATGATTATGCAATGTGTAATAAATCATCAAATTTATCTCATATTCATACTTCTCATAAAGATTAACATGATACTTACTTGTTAAAACTTCAAAATCTTTAAATATCAACAATTCCTAATTTTCATGCAAGTCACGTGCACCACTGTAAGGGTTGACAAGTTTCGGTTTTTCTTAAGGCAAAGAGAAGGAAACTGAAGTTGAGAATAGCAAAGAGATAGATAAAAACAAGGTTTAACTGTGGTGTAGTTTTGATAAAAAAAAACTCTGTATTGAAGAAAAACTTGAGAAAGAGGCCACGAGGAAGATGGAAATAAGAATACAACACTTGCTCTTTCAAATGAAATTGTATAGTAAAAACTTGAACTGGACAAGTGACACTTGTCACTTATCTAACATGTAAGGCTCTAACTAAGATCTTTTTGAACTAGTTCTCATAACTCTCATTCTTTCATTACAATTATCTCTAAAATTTTCAATATCATCTTCTTACAAATTCTAAAGTCATCTCCGAAAATTTCAAAATCATTTTTAACAACTTCATCTCCGAAAATTTCAAAATCATTTTTAACAACTTTCCAATATCATTTGATTCCTATTTCTATTTTCCATCTATCAATTTACTTACCAAATGGCATTTTTCCTAGTACAATAATATCTAACATTTTTGAAAATCATTCCTAACGTTCACCAAAATTCAAAATTAACAAATACACTCACCAATTAAATTTTTAATACAACAAATTCACAATTCTCATAACATCACATCACAATTGAATTATACCTGGAATTATCCATAAATACATGTACAATTATTTTCATGTGCAAAAATTCAACAATCACGTATATGTGTATAACATATAATCCATGAATATGAATGCATTTCTATCTCTCAATAATCTTTCATATTTACTATTTTAACATTCCTTCAGATAGCGAGATGTTACACTTTGTGTAAGGAGTGAAGTTAAAGATTCTTCTTTCTTTCTTATTACTCAAAAGGTTACATTTGGAGCCCCATTTCTTAAACAATAATCATATTTATCAATATTTTTTAAATATAAAGTGACTCTTTGGTGTTACATCATTCTTTTTTTCCAATTAATGTGTCCCTCGTATAAGTAAATGTTAACAGTTTTCTCAGAATTTGAAAATTAAAAATTAAAAATTTTGTTTGAAGATAAAATATTTTAAACGTTGCTGTTCAGTGGATAACAAACAACAGAAATAAATTGCATATTCATATTTTTAACCTATTTGATAACTATCAAATGATAAATAATTTTGATAATTTCGTGTAAGTAATTATAAAATAGTTAAAAAGAGTAAGAAAAGATAAATGGTTTCTTATTTATTAATTTACAATCATTTCTTAATTCTTATCTGAAAATTTATTATCAAGGCGAAGATAAATATTTTATATACATGTTTTCTGTTAATGAGAAGCTTTTACACAATTTTTTTTTCATAGATTGAATAAAAATTATTCACTTATTTTCTCAACAACAATATTCAGTAGAAATTCTGCTGAAACGCAGAATTTGAAGAGATCTAATAATATACAGTCTTACCTTCTAATTAGTTGATAATTAGTTATTTTTAAAAATTTATGACATAATTTGTAACTTGCTATCCTCTTGCCTAGCAGGCAAAGATTGATCTTTGTGGAAAGAATGATTCATTCGGATCCAGAGTTCAACTACATTACATTGCCAGAATTTATATTGTATACTTGAAAGAGGTTGACCTCCTTGTTTCTCTCATGGTATAATCCTCTTCTCGCTGAGCCCTTTCTCCTCGGTCCATCGAATTATATAAATATCTCTTCAACACAATACAAGTCATCGAAAGGATCTCGGAGACCCACCTAAGCACGAAAGCCAGGATCATTCAAAAAATAGATTCGTATTCGAAGAGTGCATAATCACATAAATAAGCTCACACTAACTTGTCAGATCTAATTCAAGATTTTCCTTAGAAGGTGCTTAAGTTTTAGCTTAAGAAAAAAAGAAATTTAAGAATATAACTGCTCTCTCAATTTATATCATTCTGTAATCTTGACCATCCTTTATTTTTATTATTTACCCAAATAAAGATTTTGTATTTTTGCTGACCATAAGATTGTTAGAAATAAATTCTACAAACTTTAGAAAAAAGAAAGAAAATAAAGAACAAAAGGCCGATCAAAAGCAAAGAGATCAAGTTGAGTAAGACGGTGGTCCAAGAAACCCGCGGTTGGCTGGTGGCTGGTGGCTGTGACATTGGTGGCCAATACTAACACAACAAGCGGTGTTGGGTCATCAACAGGTGGCCAAAACACCACTTCACTTCCTGAAAAGCCGCCGCCAACTCTTGGAACAAAGCAAAAACCTGTGAGACCAGTTGCTGACGATTGCCCCTTGCATGCGAATTTATTGAAATTGTCAATAACTTCACGAAGTGAAATATTACCTCTTACCATGTGGAGGGGGAAAAAAACACATTCTTCTTTATTTTTTGTCTAAAATTACTAATGTACTTGCTTGACATTCAATGAACGAGGCCATGCATAGAAATACTGGTTCCAAATTGGTAAAGATGCCCCTTTTTAAGTGTCAAAAATTGTTTGTTTCTTCTCCTGAAATAACAAGAGAATGACGTGTGAATGTGTGATCACAAAAATTCACAACCCGCTCATTGAACCAGGACCAGCCCTACAAGTCCAAATTCCAATGCTCTTACTTTATCCCTCTTTGTATAAATACTTTTGTTGTTCAACCTCCTTACCGTCTCATTCACGCAGCCAACATCCTCTTGTTCTTAGCATAAATAGGGATCAACCCTTTATTCTATCATATCAAGAAAATGAAGAGGGAAAGAAATTTGGATTCTGTTATTGGATCTACAAAAGCTGAAGCTGGCAAAACAACAACAACAACAAAGAAGGCAATCCCAAAAAGGAAGATCAAGAGGGTAGTTGGGAAGGCGGAGGAAAGGAAGAGTTATTGTGGTGAATCAACCAGTCCGGTGGAGGAGTTGGTGTTAGATAATTGGGAGGAGCCGAAATGGTTGGCAAGTGATATTGTGGACGAGCAAATGTCTTGGGGATCTACTTGGTTGCCTATGTGGGGTGTAGAGTATGTTGGTGAGGCTTATGGTGAAATGTTCGGTGATGTTGCTTGGGATGAAGATATTTGGAACTTGAAGAGTATCAATCAGATACCAAATGAATGATATGAACCAAAAAGGTATTGAATGGCATTTTGTTGTTTACATGAGTTCTACTTCTCGTACTTTTCTTTTTCTTGCAGGAGAAGAAGAAGAAGCAGCAGAAGAAGATGAAGTATTAATCTTAGTCTATATATCTCATCAGACTTTGTTGTTTTGATGTCAAACTCTTTGTTACAGTGAATCACGAAGTCTAGTGCGGAAGGATCTTGGTTCTGAGCTAGACGGAGTTCAAATTGAAATAAGGAATCAAGAGAAGAAAACAAAGAAGAAACTTGTGGTTTCAATCTTTACTTGAATCTCGAATACTTTGTTGTACTAACTTGGAAACTTGAAATGACAGAAGCTCGATAATGTAGTTTCCAATTTTGATATGAAATTTGGAAATGTTCTTGATGTGTGATTGCTTTAAAACCTGTAGGCTTTTAGGCAATGAAACTGATGCACTGGACTTTGAGAATAAGTAAAAAACAATATGGTGTTGCCTCTTGGATCAACATTTTGGTCTTGTAAGATAGAACTGGACTCAAAAGCCTGCTGAGAAGCTTTATCCATATATCCAATAACCCAAGTACTGGAGCCTTTTATAGGAATAGGATACAAACAAATCTAAATAAGCACATTATACGACTGTGATCTTGCTTCTACCTTAATCTTTGACACGTCAAGTATTCTTACCAAGTCTGGTTTAGTAAATCGAGAACCAAAATTCCCAGACTTTCATAAGGTTAACAAATGACCAAATTACACTCAACACTCTCCAATTTGTAGTATTTTGGAGAAGATTATAATTTACTTAGCCTTCTTTTTATAATTTTACAAAAAATACTGTTTCTATGAGATGAACATGTGATTTTATGGGTACAAAAAAATAATTTTACCAGTTAATTTAAGATTTACTCTTTTTGACATTAATTTTTAATACTTATAAACACCGGAATTTAATATTAAGAAAAAATTATTGTCCGTCAAAATTGACCTATCTTTTGAGAATAAAAATTCATATTTGTTTTATTTTTTGGTAATCTAAATGATACATAAATTTAAGATCCATCATATTTGTATCATCAAGACATCCAAACTCGTAAGTATAGAACATATATTTAACTAGTTTAAGTGAAATAAAATTAATTGTTTCTTAACTATTGGATCTTGTATATATGGAAGGTGTTATAGTTGACGTAGAATTGTACATATAGAAGGTGTTATAGTTTAGGTAGCATTGTATATATGGAAGGTGTTGTTACGCTTCTTTAGGAGTCTTGATTCTTTAGGAGTCGTAGGAGTCTTTTATTGTATATATACCAAATCTTTGTGAAATAAAGCAAAAATCGATTCCCTTTTCATGGTATCAAAGCCATGGCTAATGGAAAAGAGCAGAAAAATGAAGAAGGGTCAGGACAGGTGCAAACGAATACCTCACTATATTACTTGCATCCTTCAGATAATCCTAGGACCATCATATCTCATGTTCAATTGAAAAGAGAAAACTATGAAGAATGGGCGAGATCCATGCGTAATGCACTTCGGGCAAAGAAGAAACTTGGATTTATTGATGGGAGTGTAGAGAAACCGAATGAAGACTCCCCTGAAATCGAAGACTGGTGGATGGTGAATTCGATGCTGGTGGCTTGGATCTTTAATACAATTGAACCTGCTGTGTGTTCTACCATAACATATGTGGAGAATGTAAAGGATTTGTGGGAGGATTTTCAGCAACGATTCTCCATTGGGAATCGGCCTCGTGTCCATCAATTGAAAACTGATATTGCTGCTTGTAAACAACAAGAGCAAACGGTGATGACATATTATGAGCGCATGAAGGTGATGTGGGATAAGCTAGCGAATTATGAACCAATACCTGCCTGTCGATGTGGACGGTGCGTCTGTAATATTTCTGTCGAAATTGAAAGACAAAGGGAAGAAGAAAGGATTCATCAGTTCTTGATGGGTCTTGATGATGTAATATATGGAACTTTGTGTTCTAATGTGTTGAGTTTGGAACCATTGCCTGGTTTGAATAAAGTTTACTCTATGGTGATCCAGGAAGAGAGACATAAAAATATAGCCCGAAGTAAGGAGGGACATGGAGAAGTTGTGGGATTTGCAGCACAAGCAGTATCAGGTGCTAAAGCAGCTGTTGTTCGTGCAAAGGACAACAAGAATGGGATTTGTAGCCATTGTGAACGTCCTGGGCATGAAGCTAAAGAATGTTTTCGAATTATTGGGTACCCAGAATGGTGGGGAGATAGACCTCGAGGGTCTGGAAAAGGTGGTAATCGAGGTCGTGGAGGAGCTGGTTTGATCTCTACGAGTCGCGGTCGAAGAGGTGCAACAGCAAATGCCACTATAGCTGTAGTAGACAAAACTAGGAATGCTACAGATGTTGATCGCTACAGAATCCCAGGATTGAGTGATGAGCAACGGGCAAAGTTGCTGGATATGTTGACTGAGACCAAAACAAGCAAAGTGGAACGATTTTCTGGTAATACAAATTTATCATTAAATGATTGCAATGTTCTGAAATCCGGACCGGTCATCGAACCGGTGGCCTTACTGGTTACCGGTTAGACCGGTTCGACCGGTTCAACTACCGGTCGAACCGGTGTGACGTAATAATTATGCAATAATTATATTTAATTATATA
>JANIJH010000001.1:219599-234339 GCA_024520975.1 Erythroxylum areolatum
GTAGTTTCCTTAAAGCTTCAAGGTTGGACTGAAGCTTTTAGCTAATTTTTGTGGACTGCATTTCGGTTGATTTATGAGAGTGTATTTATAAGTTTGATTTTTCTGTTTTGATATTAATTCTTCTAGTATTGTGTTTGGCCAACCACTATTAAGCATTAGTTGTTAATTGAAGAACCGATAGGTGAAAATTAATAACGAAACTCCAAAACAGGGAACTTATAAATTTCAGATTTAGACACAAACTGTATTTATGAGAGAAAACTAGGTTAGCAAAGAACTTAATGGGTTATGCTTGGTTGCTAGTTTACGATAGTAGATTAGGATTATTGCATAACACTCATTTGATACCTTGAAAAAGGATCTAAGAAACTCTAGGCTCAACCTTCTATCAACCAAAATTTGCCTCATCAATTGACCAAGGTAAAGTCCATAGAAAGCGCTAAAAGTGGAACCATCCTTGAAACTTACCACATTCCACTCGGATTAACCCCTTGAAATATTCGCAATTTTCTTTAGCTTAAATTTTGTTATTTTTTATACTTAAATTTCTTATTTTAATTCCCCATTCTTACACATTTGCTTGGTCCAATTAATTGAGTGATCCAAGCCTAGTACTTACACAATTACTCCCTGTGGATGATATTATACTGTACTACTTAAGACCCGTGAACTTGTGGAACCACATCAACCATGTCCTGTGGGACTGCCTAATGGAAAGCATACAGTGGCTGTGAAAGAAGGAAAATTGTGCTTAGGAAACAACATATATGTGAATCATGTTCTGTTTGTTCCACAGATGAATTGTACTCTAATTTCTGTAGCTAAATTATTGTGAGAACTAAAAGGCATTGTCACATTTACTGATCAGTTGTGTGCAATACAGGACTGAGCTTCGAGGACTCTGATTGGAGCGGGTGAGCAGCGAGATGGGGTCTACCTTTTTCTATCAACAGCATTAGTACAAGCGAATAAAGTCAATGGTAGAAATCAGAAGGAATTGTGGCATCGACGGTTAGGGCATCCATGTGAGAAAGCTTTGTCTAATGTTTTTGAGATTAGAAATAAAGTTGTTGCTAGAAGTAGTGATCATGAATTCTGTGACATTTGTTATCGAGCTAAACAAACCCGTGGAGTTTTCCCTCAAAGCAATAATAAAGCTGATGAATGTTTTGCTTTAATTCATTGTGATTTATGGGGTCCTTATAAAGAATCTGCAGCTTGTGGTGCAGTTTATTTTTTGACAATTGTGGATGATCATTCACGTGCTGTTTGGATTTATATGTTGCTTGAAAAGACGCAAGTAGGACAAACAATTAGGAATTTTTGCACAATGATTGAATGTCAATTTAAGAAACAAGTCAAAGCTGTTCCAAGTAATAATGGGACTGAATTTACTTGTTTGAGACCCTATTTTGAAACTCAAGGAATCTTGCATCAAACATCTTGTGTTGAAACACCACAACAGAATGGACGCGTAGAAAGGAAACATAGACATATACTGAACGTGGCTAGAATATTAAGGTTTCAAGCTCGGTTGCCTATTCAGTTTTGGGGTGAGTGTGTGTTAACTGCAGGACACCTGATAAACCGAACCCCTTCATCTTTGCTTGATGGGAAGACTCCGTATGAGGTTTTGTTTGGAAAGGTACCTCAATATGAGTATCTCAAAGTATTTGGGTGTCTTTGTTGTGCCAGACGGGTTACAAGAGAAAAATATAAGTTTGGTGAGCGAAGTAGAAAATGTGTTTTTGTAGGGTATCCTTGGGGCAAGAAAGGATGGTGTCTGTATGATGTGAAAAATGGAGAATACTTTGTGTCACGTGATGTGATATTCCATGAGCAGGTATTTCCATATGCTGAGGATAAAGAAAAAGTTATTGAAATTAACTCTGAACCACCAACAGATATGGTGGTTGATGATGAGATGGATGTAAACACAACCACAGAAATTGCGTCAAGTAATCAAGATGCAAACTTGAGGGAGAGAGTTGACATTGAAGAAGCAAGGGAGAGTACTGACAGAATTGAGGATTTAAGACGGGATGATGACAGGGTAGATGGTATAGAGAGAAATGAAGAAGAGAATTTGGGAAGAGGATAGCGACAACCCAAACCATCAGTGTTGTTGAAGGATTTTGTCACCTATAGTGCTCGGTGTTTGAAGGACCCCACTCATGCTAAACCCAACTCTAAGCAGTGTTCCTCAGGTATGACTCCTTATCCTATATCCAATTATGTGACATGTGCCAATTTTTCGCAAAACCATCGATATTTTCTAGCTGCAGTTAATTCCGTTTTAGAGCCTAAGGGATATGCAGAAGCAGTAAAAGACGAGAAATGGAGGGATGCCATGAGAAAAGAAATTCAGGCACTAGAAGATAATGAAACGTGGACTCTTGAGAAATTGCCTGCAGACAAAAAGGCCATAGGATGTAAATGGGTATACAAAATAAAGCACAAATCAGATGGCAGCATTGAGAGATATAACGCACGGTTAGTGATATTGGGGAATAAACAAATTGAAGGAATCGACTACAATGAAACTTTTGCTCCAGTAGCAAAGATGGCAACAATAAGAACAGTATTGGCTGTGGCGGCAGTGAAGAAATGGGAGCTTCATCAGATGGATGTGAACAATGCTTTCTTGTATGGGGATTTGAATGAAGAAGTGTATATGAAGTTGCCTCCAGGTTTCTCCTCCTCTGATCAAACAACGGTGTGCAAATTGAAGAAATATTTATATGGATTGAAACAGGCTCCTAGGTGTTGGTTCTCTAAGTTAGTGATAGCGTTGAAAGGATATGGATTTCTTCAATCTTATTTAGATTATTCTTTATTCACTTATTGCAAGAATTCCACTTGTCTGAATGTGTTGGTGTATGTAGATGATTTGATAATTGTTGGAAATGATGTTGATGCTATAGATAAACTTAAACAATATCTTAGCTCATGTTTTCATATGAAAGATCTTGGATTGCTTAAATATTTTCTTGGCATTGAAATGGCTCGTGGACCTGAAGGAATTTTTCTATGTCAGAGGAAGTATGCACTTGATAATCTGACAGAAACTGGACTACTAGGAGCCAAGCCAGCTTTAGTTCCAATCAAGCAGAATCATCGTTTGGCTCTTGTAGATGGGACACTTATGGCTGATCCAGAACGATACCGACGATTGGTGGGACGACTAATATACTTAACCATCACTAGACCTGAACTTTGTTATTCTGTCCATGTCCTAGCTCAGTTTATGTAGAATCCAAGAATGGATCATTGGGAAGCAGCATTACGTGTTGTGAAGTATTTGAAGGGAAGTCCTGGACAAGGCATTTTTTTATCATCGGATAGTGATTTGAGATTGCTGGCCTATTGTGATTCAGATTGGGCAAGCTGTCATTTGACTCGCCGTTCTTTAACAGGTTATGTAGTGTTGTTGGGTAAATCTCCTATTTCTTGGAAGACCAAGAAGCAGCATACGGTATCTCGCTCCTTTGCTGAAGTTGAGTATCGTTCCATGGCTACCACGACTTGTGAGTTGAAATGGTTGCGAGGACTTTTACAATTCTTGGGAGTGTTTGATGAAGATTTCGCATGCTTGTATTATGACAGTCAATCCTGTTTACCATGAGAGAATCAAACATATTGAGATTGATTGTCACTTTGTTCGGGATGAAATACAACGAGGAAGTATTGTTACAAGCCATGTGCGTACAAACGAACAATTGGCAGATATATTGACAAAGGGACTTAGTCGTCATCAGTTCGAATACCTTCTTTACAAGTTGGGCATCCGAAATCTTCATGCCCCAACTTGAGGGGGAATATTGGATCTTGTATATATGGAAGGTATTGTAGTTGGTGTAGAATTGTATATATGGAAAGTGTTGTAGTTTAGGTAGCATTGTATATACGGAAGGCGTTGTTACGCTTCTTTAGGAGTCTTGATTCTTTAGGAGTCGTAGGAGTCTTTTATTGTATATATACCAAATTTTTGTGAAATAAAGCAGAAATCCATTCCTTTTTCATTAACTATGATATACATGTATCGTTTCAAGACTCATCAGCATTAATTTTTCTATTATACTTACTTTCATTTTATTGCAACATCGATATAGTAATATTCTAAATCTATATTATTACTTTATAATTTTCTATATACAAGTGGCGAGCTATTGTTGCATTCTAATGTTACATTCCATCAGAAAATAAAAGCTTCTTGATCGATACCCTCCAGAGTCTATCCTAAGAAGACCTGACATTTCAAAAGAGAGGGGGAAAAAAAAAAAACAAGAACTTGATTCCCATCACATGTTCATGTCCTCCTCATCTGGACTCATCCGGTTTTCAATGTCGGCAAGCAATTGGGTCCCGAGATCAACCTCAAAGGAATGTGTATTTAAGTGTTATTATTATTTTTTATAAATACTTTCAGAAACATTTTTCGTGTACATTAACGACCACAACACCAAAGTCTCCTCGGGCTAAAATAGCATAGCTACAGAGACTGGCGATATGACCTGTTTCCACTTACCTATGTAAATTACCTAACGATTCTTGTTTGACTTCCCGAGTTGAGTGGAGTAGATGCACAGAGAGCGTCGCACACACGCACACACTCCGTGTCATTTTCACTCCATAGGCCAATGATATAATTGGCGTTCCTGCAACCTGCAACTGTTCAACTCAGTCGATGGACCACTTAAATATACTCAAATGCCATTTACAAACGGTTTCATTTCATTAACTCTCCAACTTGGGGCATGAGTATCAGCACATTTTGTTGACCTCAATAAATAATATTTATTCATGGGGAATAGGAGAGGAAAAGAGAGCAAATTGTGTTATAAGACGACAGACCTAGATAGGGTTTTGTTAAGTAGTGTCTGAATGAAGCAAATTGCAAATAGTGAAAGGACAACAAGGTAGTGTACAAAGTCCAAGCACAAGGCTTAAAGTTTTTCACTTTATGACTGCAGAGGATCAGATTAGCCAAAACTTGAGTTTGGTGTCAATATTTTAGTTGTTTTCAGTGAGGGACAATACCAAAAACAAAACCCACTTTTTTGTTGTGCTCTTCTGGGAGTAGACCAGACTTGAATAAAGCACAATTTAAAAAGAAAAATGATGGTAAAATCTTTGCTTTTTCTTTTTTGTTTCTTACCATTTGGTGTCAGCAATAGGCAGAAGAGATAAATCCCTGGTTTATTCTTTAACTGAAATAGAGATTGCGATATATCATCTTTAATCTTGATGGGATGTTTATTATTTTTTTAATTTTATGTATTTTAAGGAAATAGCTAGCTATCAAATTCAAAACTAGGTTTTAAGGATGAATCTAACTCGCAAGCTTCTCTTTTGCAATCTTCCTGGTTTGATGGAAGATTTCATGGTCTGTATAGCAGATTTGAATTATTGGAACTTTACAGTACGGAAATTGAGATGTTTAACAAGTACTGTTTCACGCATAGTGTCATCAATTGGCTGGTTTTCCGGGACATGACATTTCCTTAAATCGACCACAAAAATACGTCATTCGTACTCTTCCATTTGTAATTTTCTCAACCTACACCTCCCAACCAGATGGACCATTTTCTTTTCCCGATGAGAAAATTTTAGAAAGTGAAACCAAATCATGGGAAGAACAGAAGCCTTACCAGAATTAGTTAAGCAATGCTTCCTGTGTTTACGCTTGTGCTCTACAATTTTGTTTCGCTGTAAATTAGATTGAATAACTCGAGTTTAAGTTAAAATTTAATCCAATTCGAATCAGTATTACAATTTACAGACTCATTCATTGCACGACGTGACTGAAATCGACATGCATACCGTCCCATGCTTCTATCTTATGAATATGATGCAATGGGTGGTTGAGATGTTAATTCCTTCCATCTGTTCATTTCTGATAAATATGTGTACGTATGTGAAGTATTAAGTTGGAGAGCGTCCATTTATATACTTAGCTGTCCCAGTTGGCATAATAAACATTGCGTCGTGAGAAAAATGGTAGAGGAGGAAAAAAAATAGAAATTTAATTTATAAATGTAATTGTATTTTTCTGTTCTTTTTTTTTTCAAAAGAAGAGAAATCAGGATTAAGTAAATAAAATTACGCTGTGCAAGTATATTTTGTGTTACGTGACTGTCCAATCTTGGGCAGAGCTCGAAACGAGAGGGGCATATCAAGCTGACTTTTTGTCTTCACATAACTCGAGTACCAAACAAATTCACCTCCAAAAACTTCCTTTTATGCAAGAAATTTTTAGTTCTATAACTCAAAAATGTTCCCCAAAAAATCCCATTTCGAGGATTTGGAGATTGAAACACAAGCAACAAACTAGCTAGGTGATTACTCAATCATCACGAAGCTCTTTTGTGGTGCATTTGGTCCGGAAGTAAGTGAGATTTACTTATTTTAATACAATAATGGATGTATTTAAGTCTTAATCACTTATCAGTCACTCATGACCTCATGAGTACGACTGTCCGACGAATGCAAAGTCAGCTATATAGCACATATCTTCGTATGTATATCATAACCTTTGACCTTTGAGTTCTAGGGTTGTTTTGGCATCTCATTTTCTAATAAATCATGCTTAATTAATCCTATGGTCAAAAGCAACGTAGTTCAATGTCAAGCTAGTGTTAGGAAATTTCAAACCGCCGTCCTTGATTTTCATGTTTAACTGAGTAATTAATTGGTTTAACCAAGTCCAAGTCCAAGTCTTGCTTTTCCATTTCTCAATCATTTTTTCATTTGACAACAACTTAGAAATGTAGAATCCTATAATTTTTCATATTCACACCAGAGTTTCCTATACATAAAAACCGTACGGACAAAGGGTTTTAAGTTTGGAGACATGGATTTGGTTTAACCTACGCGAAACACGACCATTGTCCCCAACAACAGCCGCGAGATTCCCGGTCTAAGCTCTTTTTTTTCATTTCTTCAGACGTACACACACAGAGGTATTAGTATTACAAAGTTACAAATATTATTAGTGCCGACATTATTAGGTTTCAGTCAGAAATGGACATCTTATTAACGTTGTGAACCAATGAATGTCACTTAGCTGTAGATATCTAACAGTACTCCATCAGATTATAGGCATGGGACATAATAATGTCGATATCTGTTTGACGAAACACTCTTAAACATATACATACAGACATATATATATATATATATAGACTTGTAAGAGGGATGTTGATTCAGAGTCTGCCATTGATTTTCTCTATCACGTGGGGCCATTGTGAAAGAGTGCATGAGTCCTACATCTATCAATCACACTTTCTCCTTCTCATTACCTAAAACAGCCGTCTCTCTTCTTCTCTTCTCTTCTCTTCTTCATCACTTTGTACACAAGACAACAGAAGAAGATAGCCAGGTCATTTAAGGTAGCAATTTATAACAGAAGTGGTCATAGCTATTATTCCGGGAGATCGAGGAGGGTTTCGTAGATAGATTTGTGTGTGTGTACGTACATAACTGATTTGAAGTTTGTGGAGTTGGGTGTGGCGGTGGGGTTGTGATAGTTTTCAATTTATGTGGCTATTTAAGCGAGTATTATGTCGTTTGGCAGCTCAACGAGACTCGTCTACTCTTCTTCTTTGGTGGTGGTTCTGGTCTTCATTTTGTTGCAGGTTTGGGTGTGTCGTCACTGTGAAGTAGGAGCTATAAGGGTGTTGAGTGAAAGTGGCAAGTCAGAGCTCAAAAACACGAATATCGTCACTGAAAATGTGCGAAAAGAAGACATCTTTCGTGATTACTTCAAAGGGAAGGGTTATAGTTTCAACAAGACTGATGAAAAAGGATTAGAAGACAGCAAAAGAACAGTGCCCAGTTGTCCAGATCCTCTCCACAATTAGTAGAATTACTTTCAAAAGATTTTCATTTTACTTCTTTTTGGTACTTGTCTTGAATCTTGTCCAAAATACCCACGTTTTTCTCTTCATCATTCGTGCTAGGATTGGCTTTTTTGGCAGTCTCAGAGGGAAAAACTGGGGTATTTTGGTGTCTTCCGGTCCCCTCTTTAACATCAGTTATCATGAAGGATCAAGAAATGAACTATCTTGATGTGTATAGAAGCTGGGAAATTTTGCTGTTATAGTGATTACACAGGGATTTTGTGTTGCTCGAATTGAATCTCTTTATTACACTTTGGATCTTATAAAGTCCTTTTTTAAAAAGCTTGTATCTTATTACTGATTGAAACAGAAGCAGAAGATGAGAAGTGAAAGAGAGCGTGACAAAGCAATGTAATTGCAGAGATTCATTCATGTTTCTGTTCCTTTTTTTGTTTCCTTTTTAATCCGCTGCCAGAGAAAGAAAAGAGCCTTTTTAGTGACAGAATCAATGCAATGAGTAAGCTTTTTGGCTTTGGGACTCAGAACTTTCTGGTTAAAAAGTGTTACGGCTTTAATTAGTGTTGAGTCTGCAGTTTTCATTTTCAGATATTTTTTTCTTCTAATTGCTTTTGCTTCACTTGGAAAGTTCCCTCTTCTTCAATTTTTATCTCATCTTAGTTCATTCTTCAACAATGAGTAAATCATCTATATTTCTCAATAATTCACATACTCTCTCATCAATCCAACCCAAATCTGACCCGTCAAATCTATTGACATTTTACATGTGCCAGTTTCGTTGACTCCAGCAAGATTTGATTTAGACAATGAAGCTTATAACTAGGTTATAACTAAGCACAAAAGAGAGCAAGGACATTGTGGTAATTCTGATAAAAGATACAAAAGCAAGAAATGGGATTTGCAGACGTAACAGCATATATCAACACAGAGATTTCATAAATGGTTTAAATATGCGTATATAAAAGTAGAAGTAGTTGAATGTTAGATGGACTCTAGTCCTTGTAGAACACTAAAATATAGTAGACTTGAGGACATTTTGTACAAGCAACGTCCAGTTAGCTTTTTGTCCCTAGTATGGAAAAAGCGCATGAAGACAAGTTATTATCGATTTTTAGGTACTAAAATGCTGATTACTTTCCTGGGTACTCGTTGGATTGTACATAAAAAACTAAAAATTGCATGTGTTTTGTATCTAACGTTGAGTAACAAGAAAAGGGTCTCTCGTTTTCTGGTGAAAGCTTCAAATTTTGGTATTTGGAAATAAAACTGCAGAGAACCCAATGCGAGAAACGGCCACGTATTGTGCGGCGGAAGAAGTTAAAAAAGCTGAGAGATTTTGTTTGTCCGATAGCAATTTGGATTTGGAATCAAATTGAGTCTCTCCTGACAATTCCTCTCATGAAGACAATTTAGCTTACCAATGCGTCTACT
The DNA here is from genome assembly GCA_024520975.1 of Erythroxylum areolatum. Lineage (NCBI taxonomy): Eukaryota > Viridiplantae > Streptophyta > Magnoliopsida > Malpighiales > Erythroxylaceae > Erythroxylum > Erythroxylum areolatum. The sequence continues at coordinate 228,890 of JANIJH010000001.1, forward strand.
GGTTCTTAGTTAATATGTATCAGGAGCTACCCAGGTTTTACGTATATGAAACTATGAAGGTAACTTCATATAGTAGCCATCTTGAACCAACATGTATACATTGATATAGGTAATAGTTGAATTGGTTAGAATTCAAGAGAATGGTCCTTGTTTATGAATGCAGTTAGAGCATCAGCACTTCACACTTGAAAACTTATAAGTTAATCGAGTTCGCTTGAGCTTATGAATTCACTGTTCTTGTTTAAGGGTGTTGATTTCAATGTGTAATATTGTGCTTAGAGCTCACTCTTCCATGCATATGTCCTATAGTACTTCCTTGTTTAATAACAATGATTTACCAATTCTAAAATCCAACGGCATGAATTTGCTCAAGTACCCAAATTATTTTTGCTTTTTCGTAAACAAATTGAAGATTTAGAACTTACTCTTAGTAATTACTACTGATTTCGGTCAAAACTTCATATTATTTTTGGAAAAACATAACGGGGTTCGATAGATAATGCAGAAATATGGCATGCTGGACTTAGACATTTAGGTTATTATCAGATAGTACAAATTAATATCTTAAATTAATATGAAAGTGTGATTTATTAAGATTTTTAATATGAAAAATCACAAATTAATTTGTAGATATAATTTTTAAATACAAGATTTCAATAAAAATATTATCTGATTTGATCAGAATTATTATCACTTTAATAAACTAATATATTTATATACATTCCATTGTCATTATACTTTCAAAAAATTCTTTTCGAAAATTTTGAAAGTCAGAAGAAACCTCAATTAAAAATATAAATTAAAAACTCAAAAACTAATTTTTTTTTACTAAATTTAAAAACAAAAATAGAAAGCGGAAAAAAAGGAAACAAATAGACCTTAGCTTATTCTTCCTTGTTGTTGACAAAAGAAACAAAATTGATTGGATAAAGAAAATGCAAAGATCAGAAGCTGTGATGAATGCTAGTTTTCCATCACATCAGGATTTTCCAGGAAAATAATCGACTTAAGTGAAATCCAAAAAAACTGGAGGGACTGATCCAATCTTCAGGAATCATTTCAGGCATTGCAGACCAAAGAGCATCAGATAAAGCCCCAGAAACTTAAAACAGTTGTATAAAATTCATACGTGAACATGGAATTGCTTATGAAGAATTTGTCAATTGAAGGGATTGTTCTTTTCTTCTTTCTTTTTTTTCCTTCATGGGCTTTAAAACCCAACAAATCTAAGAACTGCCAGAAAATGGCCCCTGGACTTTTAATATATAACCATCTACGTAACAAGACAAGTCACGAGTCGTTCCGTATAGTCTTCACTCACTCTAATTGCCTCGTTGGTTGAATTTTTAGAGAGTTAGTAAGTATTTAAAAGTTTTTTTAAAAAAATATGGGTATTTGACTATAAAATAAAAAATATTTTTTTTAGTAGATATAGCTTTTTGATAGCTAAAATATAGCTATTCAAGAAGCTCAATTTTGGAGCTTCTTAAAAAAGTACTTTTTAATGTAGATTTTTCAGATCAATTAATGAACCTATTTTTAATTCTTTTTATCTTTATGTTTTACATATAATTCTCACAATGCCTACAAATACATCTTCACGTTTATTTTGAGATTTATATAATATTATTTGACTTTTTTATATGTTTTAAAATTTATTTTTATATTAATTTTACTTATGCTATAATCCATATGAAAGATTTGGTTAGATATATTTTCATCTATGTTTCATATGGTTTAAAATTATATAATAATTAATATATTGTGCTCTGCATATTGTTTAATATATTTTAAATAATATTTATATGCATAAATAATTTTTATTAAGAATAAAATATAGTTAAAATTTAAACAGTCTATTGTATGAAGCTTTTTTTAAAAAAATAGTTTTTTAAATAACAGTCAACTAACTTCTTAGAAAAATTCTTCTAAAAAAAGTTCTACTGATATAGGCCTATCCAAACAGACACTAATTACATTTGAACATATATTATATTTATTTTTAAATATTTTTTAATGTATAAGTCAAAATTTTAACACAAAAACTTAGTTGGTTGAAAAATGTAAATGACATTCTTTTTATTAAATTAAGCCAAATTGGCTTGACTAAAAAATAAACACAAGTAGAAGAACTACATAAAAAAATAAACAGATGTAGAAGGACTACACAAAAAACAAACTTCATTCCTTGAAGATTGAGCGTAATCTTGATGTTTATTATTATTACTATTGAGGAAGAACAAAGAACAAATGGCTTTTTCATTAGATCAAAGGATCAGATCCATATTTCGTATGGATGTTGATTGATCGGTCTTTCTAGCGCAAAGTTTAGTGTTTTTAATTGCATATATAGACAAAGTTATTAAGTGGATTGTCGGGTTGTTTTTGGGTCATTTGAAATCTCAGATATGACTACCCATGTTCCTGTGGGGACCTTACTATCAATTATCTAATGTACAAAGGCCAAAATTGCTACTTAAGTGCTCACTGGTGATCCAATTCTAGAATTATTTTAATATTGAAAATTTAAAAATTCTTTATTTTGTTTTATATTAAAAATTCAATTTAGCGCTTCAATTATTTTAAATGAATAAATTCTTTGTTTTTTATCGAGGTATTAATTTCTTATTTCATAAATAATAAATTCAGAATTAGACCTATTACTTTTCTATTATTATTTAATAATAAGATAAAAATATATATACATCGAAAAATATAACTAAGTAAATACGATGATGATCAATTTTTCTCCATAGAATCTTAAGCTAACATTTAGCATAAGATTCCTTTTAATATCAAGTTTGTATTAATATTTCTATCATGTATTGTTTCTACTAATTTATAGTTCAAATTTGTTAAGAAATTTTAAGAATCCTTATAAATGAGATTATATTCTTATTTTGGTATTTCCTATATCAAGAACTTGTTTAACTTTTTATGTTGGATAATTTTGTCATTTCTCATAAAGTTGGGTAACTATTGATTGTATTTTTTTTTGTTTTTTAATAACTTATTAGTTAATCCAAATATAGATAATAAAGTGACTCAATAAATGATATAAATAAATAAGACGAAGTCTGTCTGAAAAATGGATCCCAATTAGTGTGGACCAGACCCATATCGGTCTTGTGATGAGAAAGTCTGATATAGACGCTATATATAAAGGTTAGGGTCTCATGTAGTTGCTCATATATCAATCGTAAGCATAAGGATTCTCTGACCTATTAAGAGAGCTTACGTTTTGAGAAAATTATAGAAAGTCCTTACTCGCGTCCCGGAGCGTAGTTCCCGTAAAGACGGTGGTGGATTCACGCTCGTTCCGGCTTCGGAAAGCTCGTTTGAAGTTATAGAATCAAAATCAGATATTTTCTGCATTTCTTCATTTCATGCCATTTCATGTTCGATCTGGGATATGTGACTAAGGTACTGTTACGTATTACACGTGATATCAGAGCGGTGACGTGATTGGGTGGTTAAAAATGAAGATTTTTCAGTTTTCTCTCGATAAGATTTTCAGAGATTTAACTTCTGTTTCTTAATTTTTTCTTACTTTTTTTGCATAAAAGTAGTATACATGTGTTTAACCTTGATAAATGGGGTGAAAATGAGCTCGAGAGGGGAAAAAATCAACCCAAAACTCATCAAAATTTGCCATTTTCGAATGGCCTGACGACGTGCAGTGGGTAGTACGTCTAGCTTGTGCGACGAACGTGCCAAACACGAATCAACATGTAGGTGGACCGTGTCGAGCCACATGTCGACGTATGCTACGCACGAGCCATCGAAAAAATGCATATGGGCTTGCGTCTGGCGGGTGCTATACACACGCCGTTCACTATTGAGATATAGCTAGGCAGCACGTGCAGTACATGCGCTCACTCTCTACTCATAACTGACTTCATAGATGACGTTAGCAGATGATGTCAGTGTTGTAGTGCGCTCACGCAGTGTTGACATCAACCGTATGAAATTTCAACAGTAATTAGAAAAACACACAAAAATTTCAGATTTTCTGTAAGGGTGTCTCAGGGAATTTTGGATCAGTTTTTTGGTTCGAGAAATTCATAAAGTAAGTTTTTCCATTTTTTGGATTTATTATATTAGTAATAAATTAAAGTTTAACTCTAGAAAAAAGAATTAAGGCGTTCTGAATCCGATTTTGAGTAAATTTTCATGTTTGGAACATCACTTAAGGGAGATATTTCAAATTTTCGTATCTCAGGTCTCATGTTCAATGTTCGGGATCACATGATAGTTACTTGGAAAAGGAATTAAGACATTCTAAAGTTGTTGAGTGAATTTTCGTGCAACTAACTTATCATAAGAGAGATACATGAGGTTCTCGTGTCTTGAATAATCGGTTCAATGTTCGGTGATGCACGATAGTCAATTTATTGAGATTTTTCTTTTACGAAAGTCTCAAATAAAGTTTTCAGATAATGTCTTCAGCACGAGTGTGTGACAATGAGACAGTGCATTCGAAAGTACAAGATTCAATGCAGCTAGGTAAATCCACCAAAGTGATACGACCTGCTATCCCATCTGATTACATAGTCTATCAAGTGTATATAACTATGATATTAGACATGTTTTGAATTTAGTTATTTTTACAAAAACTGTTTCTGGACACAATGCAGATCTGTGATGGGATGCAATGACTGATGAGATGCAAGTCATGAAGCATAGTTAGGCCTAGGAGCTAGTTGATTTGCATTGGAGTTGCAAACTCATCAGTTGTAAATGAAATTTTTAGACATAAAGAATTTCGGGATAAAGTTCAGCGGTTTATGGACTTACTCAGTTGCCTAATGGTCCATTCAGAGAGAAAGGTTGACTTTATGTTACCTTTTCATTGATATCCTCGTACAATACATTTTGAGTGATTAAGGCAATTGTAGCTTATGATGATATAGAGTTACATCAAATGACTGTCAAAGTTGCTTTTCTAGATAAAAGATTTCAGGCTCCAAATGGAATTGACATGGTTTGCACGTTATGCAAATCAATATATGGTTTATATTAAACCTTCTGAAAGTGATACCCTACAGTTGATGAGGTTATGACCTCTTTCGTGTAACACCCCACTCCCGCGTGACCCGAACCCGACATGGATGGTGATATCCAGATCCTTGCCCTGCGAGGGTAGCGTGCTACATCACTCAGTAAACTCAGAATCAAATTTTTTTTTTGAAAACATTCATACATGCGAAAACAGTAGACAATCGAGCCCGCGTTAATTTGTATGTCATGCCAGTCATTTCCAATCATTACAAACATTCAACAATAATTTAAAATAGCCATTTAATGTATACCAATCTATAACCAAATTGGGCCCGCTATAAATACAAAGTATTAATTTACAGAGCTTGCGATATACAATTTTATGAATAACAGAAGGATGACACTAATGCAGACGTGGACTGATCCCGACCTCTATTCTTCATTTGAAT
>JANIJH010000001.1:242055-257515 GCA_024520975.1 Erythroxylum areolatum
AATCATTTATTAAATAAGAATCGTTTAAAATATAATTTTATAGTAATATATGAATTAATTCTAATTTATCATTAAATTAAATTAGATAAATAAATATAATTTTTATAATTTTAATCAATTAGAATATAACGTTTATATAAACATTAATTAATCTAGAACAATTAGTGAATAATGATTGTAAATTAAAATAATTATAAGTTATTTTATTAAGCTGATTTGAAGCGAATATTTTTAAATGTTTTATTTAAATAAAATCCTACTTCTTTATTTTTGAGATCTAATTTCAAATTCAAATTTGAATCATTAACTGATTTAATTCTTTAATTTTTACCATTAATCGTAAAGCTAATTGAGTTTAATCATTTTATAAATATCTAACAAAAAGTGACATCAAAAGTTGATCAGAAGGGCCCAAAGTGATTGAGACATATAAATTGGGCTAAAGGACTAACGTACTTGGACCAATAACCCCTAAAATGAGACAAGGACAAGGAGAGTACTTCGAGTAGACCAACTTTGAAACGAACGTCATTAATCCTCTACCAGTCTAGCTAACCAAACCATCCCTTTTGTGACTTCATTTGTGGGCTTGACTATAAATAGCTCGATTCTGAGTTCGATTGAATAAACTTTAATGCAATATGATTATATGAATGATGTGTACATTTCAGATTAGTTATCAGTAAAAACAATAGGAAAAACAGGTAGATATCTATCTGTCAACAGGGGGCAAGTTTCCAGGCTTGTTGGACGATTTTACTTTCAGGATTTTCGACATGGCTTGAATAGTGGAAGGTGTTGTTCTGCAACAACCTCCAATAAGGCTAGCTCCAAGATCATGCCATCTTGTTGCAAACAACTCGATCTTATCATCGTCAAAACATGTCGATGGCTGTCAACGAAAATTTCAGAAAACTTCAATGAACAAGGCCACAAACTTGTCAATAAAAACAGCACTTACCAGCCACTTTTTAGCTCTGCCATCCCACACCTCACCGCTATTTGGATAAATAACTATCAACTTTTCAGTCAACTGTTGCAGATAATCCAGATCAGGAAGAGAATAGAATTGTGTTTGTGTGTTTTTAAAGAAGCTTTAAACAGTGTTTTTTTTAAAACCTCTTTAAATTGACAGATGAGACTTTCAACGAAATGGGGTGGGGCACAATTGATTCCTACTGCGTTTACTTTGTTAGTTCTATTGATTGTGTCGAGACATTCCATGAAACTCTCTCCCGAAGGAGCATTGACACCATCCATGGAGCTGAAGCAAATCCAAGATGGGATTTTAACATTTTCTTCTTCAAGCAACTCAACACAGGCCTGTAGTTTCATATCCAGATTCAGTTCACAGATTAAAACCTACTCAAAAACTTGTTACACTCCAAAACAGAAACGTAGAAATCAGAACCTGAGCTTCAAGTTTATTAGGAATCGTCTCAAATGCCAGCAAATCTGGACCTGCTTCAACAAGAACTTGCAGTCTACGTCGATGAAAATCCTTCAGTTTTTCCAGACTCACATTTGGTCCATAATTCCCACTGAAACCAAACACATTTTCTATACAATCAAATATCAGTTCTGTACCAATCGCCGGTCACGAAACTTTGTCGATCGAACATATAATTTCAAAGAACAAATAATGAACCTGTACTCTGACCCATCAGCAAGATAAGCACCATAGCTTCCAATTGAAGCAGCAACCAGAGCTCGATTATATGTTGTATGTTCAGGACTCCTTTTCACAGCATCCCAGAACTCGTCACGAGATTCAACAGCTAACTTAACGCTCTTCTTTAATAACAATTCTCCTTCTTCAGTAGATAGCCCCTTGGAGAGAAATCCAGGAAGAGTGGCCTATGAACATAAAAGTAAAAAAGGCTACATGATGCAAAGCTTAAATGCACCGCAGGAAAAGTTTGAGAGATACTTTAGTTCAATAAAAAGTTAAGATTTTGATCTCTTCCCTTTCAGGATCATAGATTGCCAACCAACAAAATTGAGAGATCTCATGAAATTTTCTGGGGAAACAAACAAAACTTGTTGGAAAAAAAAAAACACGAAAACTTCTTTGTACGCCAACAGACCTGGTAAGATGAAGTAACCAAAATATCAGCACCAGCCTCCAGATATTCCGAGTGCACCTTCGAAAAGATTAAACAAGTCAAAATCTTGCAAAAGAATCTCAATTCAAAGACCGATCAAAATGTGAGGAGCAGCGAAAAGGAGAAGACCTTTTTGATGAGAAGAGGGTCTTTGATAAGATAAAGAGCGCTCCAGAGAGAGTCATTGAAGGAAGCGCCATGGCTCTCTAGCTGCGTGGCGAGTCCACCGTCGACCACCGCACAGCCTCCGGCCTTCTCAATCAAATCCTCCAACAACGTCTCTGCCTTCTTGAATCCCATGTCAAAGCCCTCACCAGCAAAAAGGGCTCAGGGCTTTGTTGGTTGTTAAAGCATTATATGAAGAGACGAGAGTCGTTTTGTTTGTTGTGTGAACATAGACAATATAACGTACAGGTTCAAGTTTAAGGAAGTTGGTCCTCATGGCCCATAGCATATGAATCTTTAAAGTAAAAATATAATTTAAAATTTAATATATCATCGCCGTATCCCGAATTTCAACAGTAAAGCGAAATTTGAAACGTCTGATATCACACAAACTTACCTCTATACAGTAGAAAGATTGTTTCTAATAAATCCATTTAATCATAATATTCAAAATAGATTTTTAATGAATAAAAAATTTAACAAATTATGTAAATTATTTATAAATAATTTCTCTGTTAATTAGAGCTAAGGATGCTTTCCTTATCTATATGTCAGCTGTTTTTTTTATTATTATTATTGTTGTAAAAGATTCAACAAATTTTAATTTTTAAATAATTTTCATATTTTTTAAAATATGTTAATAAAAATTATTTTCAGTATAAATTATGTTTAAATTTTATTAATAAATTTCAAAAAATATAAAATTGTCATCTTACATAAATAAGTGATTAATTATCTAAAGTCAAAGCTTAAGAAAAGATTAGGAAAAGCACCTCTTTTGCTTCGAGGTCAAACATAAGTGATGGGTTTGAGGATGGGTTTGCCCAAGGTCTGGCCCGATTTTGTTTCGTATTTTGGGCCTTTTTCAAAATTGCTTATGTGCCTCTTGGACTCGAACAGAATATTCAGTCGAGTCCTGGCTTGTAGGCGTTTCAATACTTAACGATTTCTTATACACTTCTAATTATTATATAATATGTATATTATTTACTAAATATAAGTATTAATAATTTTTTAATATATAATAAAAAATATAAATTACCAATAAGAGTTTAATAATATATATTATAATAAGAGCAACAATTTAAACTTACACGAAAACGTAAAGAAGTTTCTTAGACTCTCTTCACTCATATAAATTGCACTTATATGAGTGAACAAATTTAAGAATTATTTAAAAAATTACATGTATAATTATTAATTACAATGTATAATATTAAGATATATATGAAAATGTATTAATATAAATGAAACAAATGGAACTCTTTGTCCCTGCTTCAGGGTCAGTTCTGACATTTTTTCTTTCTTTATGATAATCAAGAGTGAGCTCTTATAAAGAATAAAAGAGGTAAAATAGAAGTCTTTTTATTGTTCTTTATAAAAATTAAGACTTTCATAAAGAACAAAATGAAATAAAATAGGATCTTTTTTGTTGTCTATTTTTTCTCATAAAATTAGGCACTGAACATGTGTCCTGCCTGTCCTTACCAAGGGTCGAACCTGCCCTACTTCTTCTTAATTTATGTCTCGTACGTAGCAATTGGAGGTAACCAAGATCATCATTCTCGCAACCTCATACTTCATGCTCGAAATTAATATATTCAAAGCAATATATCAAACTATTCTCGCAATAGGTTACCCAAGATATCGACCTAAACCTACCTTCCACATACAAATGAAATTAATGTCAACTTGCTTAAGTTTTATAACGTTCGATACAAGCAAATTTACAAAAAATATATACGAGTATTTTCACTTGGACAACACTTCAAACTTGCAAAAACCCGTTGCTTGACTAGATGGAGAAGAACAAACAATTACAAGGTGACATTCTCAAGTCGAACAAAACATTATATAATTCGTCATACGAATCCATTCCGAGTTGTTTGCTTGATTTATGAAGTGTTATCAAAAAACAGTTGAAACACAGTTAGCTCTAGCTACCTTCTTTTGTGGCTAGTATCATCTTTACGTACGTATATGGAGTGTAAAGGGTCGGTGATGAGTTTTATGAGTTATAACGATGGTTTTGTAGAAAAACTGGGTAGAATTTGTTTCTTGGAATTTATTTTATAGTTGTGATATGATTCGACAACCGATGAAGGTTCTGAAGCCCAGACATTTCGTGGAAGCAAATGATACACGTATTGTATTCATAATAATGAGATTGAGTTCACACAACAACTTTGTCATGAACTACTAGTTCACCACCTACTTTCAATTCTGTCAATCCTGAATTTCAAATTGGAATAAAAATTACATTATATTAATTCAAAATTTTAAAAAATTGGGGTAAGATAGTGTTGCTTGTGTATTTTTTTGGTCCCTTTACTTGAACAAAAAGAAGACTGACTAAGAATCGTACGTCAAGTTATTACAGAAACTGGGAGTTGGTGGTTGGATATACATATAGCAAACATCCAACGACCAACAACTGTCTGGAAGTACTTATGTGTATCTCATTTCTTAGTCAATACACGGAACCTTCTTAATATGGTTAGACTGAAAAGAGGAAGTTAGTCTGGATAAGCTATAAATTGCAAGAAGTATCATTTAACAAAATGTGATCATTCGGATTAAATTGAAAGAAGTATCATCGTGAGTACGGCAAGCCTGCTCGATGGATTAACAAGTTGCAAATCCATTTCCTCTACTTCAAATTCTTAGTCAACTCCTTCACTAGCTAAATGTTTTTGAGCTTCCCTAGTTCCACCCTCAAGCAACTCAATATATGAAAATTTTCAAACCTTTCCATACTCAACAAAAACACGAACTCTACAAGGGTAATGTGATCGATATCTCTCCTAAATGCTTCTGTTTCTCATCCCTCTTTTGTCATTTTAGGTTTGAATCTAAATCCTCCTCCACGATGGATATCAAGTTTAATTATCTACAGCAAGTATTAAATCATGAATGTTCATGGAATGTAACTAACTTTGATAAAGATTCAACAATGAAAATATACCAATCTACTTAACCTTACACACCTTCATTTGGATGAATCAAATGGTAGAATTTTATGATTATGAAAATAGAAGAAAATGATATGCTATGACGTTGAAGTGAAGAACACTTGCCACAATAAATCTCGAAGGGTACACCTTAATTGATTGGCACAAATCACTTGTTTGGTGTCTAGCCATCTATCTATCTAACTACTTTCGAGTTGGCCACTTTAAAATTTATGGCTTTAGCATAAATGTACGTATGCTAGTCAACTACTGGGTTTTCGTAGTTATGGTTGCGTGTCAATCGAATCAGGAAACTTTTTATCACGGCCACCTTGTCTGCTGGAGGATTGAAGAGGTACATGTCAAGAATTCAATTTTGAGCAATTAAAGAATAATTTATAAATGTATAATAAAATCTCTCTTCAAAAATGTCTTTTTTTTTTTTGGTAAAGTTAAACTTAAATTTATCATAATATTAATGACCTAAACTTATCTTAATAGTTTGGGATTAGCTTGACTTGTTGTAGCCTTTTGTTTAATATATTCATTAAATGTCCAATCCTGCTTTTAAGTGATGAGAATATGTCAAGAATCTCATATTAAACATTTAAATAATATTAAAATATTTTATAAACGTACGACAAACCTTCTTTACAAATTACCTTTTAAGAAATAGTTAGACCAAAATTTATGAACGTGAGTTAGCTAAATTTGCAAAATTTTAACGTTGATAACCTGAGATATGCCTTCAATTTAAGGTGGAGATTAAAATTACATAAGTAAACCAGATCTATATGGGACATGGAATCATATGAATCAGATGATTGTGAAGTCAGAATCACACGGATGTCACTATCAAGAGTTGTCAAACGTAGGACTTGTCTTGGTCACATAAAATTTGAAGACGCTCTAAACTAAAATTTTACTGGCATTACATATTTGTGAAAATAGAAATTTATTTATTGTTATTAACATCTTACAGGTAATCATAAATTATAAATACCTTGAATAGGGTAATTATCATAGTATTTTCTATATTAACTGAACAATATAAATTTCTTATTTTTCTTTTTCTTTTTCTTCCAATATTTTCTGTTTGCGTCACCCTTACTAATTAAGGAGATACATTGACCAAACAATAGCACAAAAATACACTGATTGGTTGTCCACGATTCATCACCGAAAACGCTGCTCAACTGTTTGTGACGCCTTGTTTTAATTAGAGCATATGAACTGATGAGTCGTCCATTTAGGTATCATGTGTATTTAAAATTGAGAAATGAGTAGCTTTGCCCCTTTGAGGTGATCCGTGTAGGTGACATTGTAGCTAATACATTAATTAGGTGACCAACTCTAATCGCCAATCAGTATCGGCTTTATTATTACAGGTCCTTCTAAACTACTTTTTGAGGCAATTAATGTCTAGTGACTATATCATAGAGTCTGGATCATTCTACTAATTTTATAGTATCTTATTCTATCTCATTAATCTAAACTATTTATTTATATAAATTTTTTGTGAGTCCCGCATAAATGAACGTAAAACTTGTATAAATAAATAGCTTAGATTTATAGAACAGAATAAAACACCATAATATTAGATAGAAAATCCGCTACTCGCACCATATTCACTTGTAAATTGTAACGGTACGGTATAATTAGAATTTCTCGTATCCTTCACCTTTTTGTTGACTGACAAATCTTCTGACACGGATCGATCTTCTTTCAACAGAGGATGGGCGTCATAAGAAATTCGTCTGAGACAAGGAATTTCGAGATCACATGCTTTTCAGACTAATGGATGGTTCAAATAGCTTGTGTTGGTTTCTATGAAGGCATCAATTTGATGGATTATAATCCGAGCAAACAGAGAGGAATAGGATGTATTGAAACTTTGTATAAACTAGCATTGCTTTTAGTATAGATACATTAACTCAGACCACAAGCTTCTTGTCATGTACAGACCTCACCAGAAGTGAAAAACCTGGCAGACAAGTAACAAGAACATATATACCATGAACCGTTACTTACATTGGAACCTTCTAGGATTGACTTTGGAAGTGAACATAACCAAAAATTGAAATGCAAAGGAAATACTACCTGTAATTGATATGACCATTCCCCAACTTTTTGAGAAGTCTTGTATGGTGAGGTTTGAAAAAAAAATGGAAGGAGAAAAGGATTGGTAATAAAAAATTTAAAAAAATCATTATTGGTGATTGATAAACTAATAACATGTTTTGTGTGATTGAAACAGTAAATATATGGTTTAATTAATTGTATATTAACTTGCTAAGTGCTAATTAAGATGTAATTAATTAAGAAGAAGTCAAAGCTAATCGATATTTTCTTTCATTCACGAAATTTACACTTTCAATACATTTCATATACTTATTTCCATGCCCAAAGTGATTATACTTCACTTGTTTTTGTTCGTGAATCCCAAAGAAAAACAATAGTTTTGATCTGTTTTCCTTAAACATTAATACATTTAAGGGCATACCTAAGAGAGAGAGTGTGACATTTAGGGTAATATAGTGTGAACAGTGAAATGAGCACAAGATTACACAGAAGAGCAAACGAATGTGAAGTTCAGGCTCCAGAAGACCCTTTAGCAGAAACCAAGAAGCCGTGAGAACCAGGACCCACCAGTATTTGAAGCTTCTTCAGAGCTTGACAACTTCAGGAATATGAACTGGGTACCTGTCGATACAATCAGACCAAGGTCCATCTGATAGTGTTTTGATGCTTCTGTTACACTTCCAAACAGCACTGTTACACTTGAATCCACTTCCGAATGCTATCTGCCAAACCCTATCTCCTCTTCTCATCCTTCCTTTGGACTCGATGTAACTCAACTCGTACCAGAGTGAAGACGAAGAAGTGTTGCCGAAACGATGCAGTGTCATTCTCGAAGCCTCAACGTGCTCTGCTGATAGCTGCAAGTTCTTCTGCAACTCATCGATGACTGCGCGGCCGCCGGCGTGAATACAGAAATGTTCAAAAGCTTGCTTGAAGTCTGGGATATATGGTTTCCATTTGGGGTTGAAGATTTTGCGTCCGATGAGTGATACGAGAAACAGGAGCTGTTCTGATGCTGGTAGGACTAGAGGTCCTATGGTTGTGATGTTAGACTTCAAGGCCTCTCCGGCAATGGCCATCAAATCTTTTGAGAGGTTAATGCCAACTTTGCCTTCTTTGTCTTCCTCTTCGTACACACACCTGTAAGCTTTGTCATCTGCACCTTTATGGGTTCGCACAACGTGAACCAAACGATACTTTGATCTCCGGCGTTGGGATCGGCGGTTGGACAAAAGAATTGCGGCGCCTCCCATACGGAAAAGGCAATTTGGAAGAAGCATGGCTCTTTCATTACCTTGGTAGTAATTTGGCGTGATGATCTCTGTGCTAACAACAACAGCATTTGAATTGGGATGAACTTGGAGAAGATCTCGAGCTAAATCAATTGAGATAAGACCAGCACTGCAACCCATCCCAGAAAGATTGAAGCTTTTAATGTTGCTTCGAAGCTTGTACTTGTTAATGATCATGGCGGATAGAGATGGAGTAGGAGAGAAGAGACTGCAGTTGACGATGAGAATGTCTATATCTTTAGGTTTAAGCCCTGTTTTCTTGAAAAGAGAATCCATGGCAGAGAAGATTACAAGCTCAGCTTCTCCTCTCGCAGCCTCCATGGTTGGTTTTGGAGGGATATAATGAATTGCAGGAGGCAAGCAAGTTTCTTCTCCAAGACCAGACCTTTCAAGAATTCTCATCTGAAACTCCACACTCTTTGGTTTATCCTTCAAAATAAGCCTGGAATGCTCCATAAATGTGGAGAAAGGAACTCGGCAAGTGACCGGAGGCTTATAACAGGCATAATCAACGAGGTAGATTGTCCTAGGCTTAGACATGAAGTAAACAGTAGCTATAAAGATGATGAAGAAAGAAGAACAAAGAATCTGTATGAGGTCAAAATGAAGTGATCTCCATAGGTTCAAGATTTCATCAGGACCTAAACGAAGAACCTCAATTGAAACACCAACCATTACAGGTACTAGCAGAAGATAAAGAATGTGATTAACAAGATACTGGTACCCAAGTTTAACATACTTGAGCTTCACAGAGCTGGAAAATTCCGGCAATATTGGAGGCATTTTTGCAACCACAGATGCAACAAAAGATAGAGAAATGTTACAATAGTTGTTTGGCCAGAAAGAAAATTGAGGATTGAGTATAGTAGGTGAGGAGAGGAAGCGAGTGGAGGGTAGAGATATAAAGCCGACCTGACTAGGGCAATGAAGGAGGCAGATGAGAGGAGTTAATGTGAGACTCGCATCGCTCAACGCCCACTTAACTTTTATTAATTTTCCTTACTTCCTTTTCTATCAATTTTTTGTTGCAACTAAACACTTCTTATAGCCTTCTACACTTCATCAATAGGATCTTAAGCTTCCTTACAAGTACTACACTATTCTATTCCTGAATACTAATGATGTCTTTATTTATTCTCCTAAATCATAGTCTTCTTTCCCCAATTTATCTCTATGATCATCCATCTAATCTTGGTTCAGATATGTTTTCACTTTATCTTATTTAATAAACAGGGTAAAAACATAACTTCTTCCATTCTTTAAAAACTTCTATGATTATTAAAATTCTTAAAAAAATTCCTTCCAACTTTAATTTAAAACAAAAATTCATTCTCTTAAACTTCGGTAAAAAAGTAACGATGAAACTCTTATAATATATGAATATTAGATGTGAACTAATTAAATACTACTAATATAATAATTTATATCAGCTCTTAAATCTGATTCGAATTCATTAAATTTGACTTAAATTAATAATTTAAGATAACTATAATAAATTATTATTTTAAGTTAAATATAATAATTCAGTTCCAATTTAAGAACTAAGGTTGAACATTGTGTAAATAACATTTAATTAGTTTATGACTGATATTTATGTTATATGTGTCTCAGTTATTTTTTTACCAAAGTTTAAGGGGAATGGTTTTTTTAGAAAACTAAAGATTAGAATGAATTTTTTAAAAATTTTAAAGATTAATAAAACTTTCTAAAGTTTTTTAAACTACAAATGAGATCTAACCCACTTAAAAACTCCAACCATGTGTTATATTATGCTATATAATTAGGAATGATTAATTGTACAGCAAAACTTATTCTATATCTGCTAACTTTATTGGTGATTCTAGAAGAGAAGTAACTTGTAACCTTGTGCAGTAAACTAACAACTGTGTGCGACAATTAGTGCGTGGGAAGTAATGGCAACATAGGTCTCTCTTATCATTGGACGGACAAGCTTGAAGATGGCAATCACTCATTGATCATTCAGACACATACGTGTATGCGTGTGTGCATATTGGAAATGGAATGATATAATCTATTTCCACGTATCGAAAGTGTGAACACAAAAGGAAATAAATCAAAAGACATCGTCGAGTGACATATGTACAATTGACTTCAACAGCTGAGGAGTCCGATTAATATTCCCAGGGTTCATTAAAAGCACCAAAAGATGAAGAAAAGAAATGTGGAAATGAAGGTTATATTGTTGTAGTTTTTCATGGATGTTAGAAAAGTGCAATTTATGACTGACTAAATTAACTTTCGCTTACTCATGAATCATGATGTGTCAGCTCCTTACAACCTTTTGATTTATGGGTCCAAGTTGATGCAAGAAGAACATGCATGCACTTAATTAGCGATTTGTCTCATAACCAACAGTTTTTTCGTCACATTTATTATAGCCTAAGATAGTTATGATCAGTATTTAAAAAATAGAATCGATTCGATCGGTTTGACATTAAAAATCGATCAATTTTTCGGTTTGATTGTTAACTTTATGGTTCAATTTAGTTTAATAATTAATCAACTTTTATAAACTAAAATAAACCGATTAACTTTTATTTAATAATCTCTTTTTTAATTAAATTTTAGATTTTTCGATAAATAATGACGATTTTTTTAATTATTTTTCAAATTCTCTAATTTATTCAATCTCTAACTAGTTTTATGACGTTTTTAATACTGACTAAAGTTTTTAAACCCTAATTCTCTTGTCTTATCGGTTTAACTTTCAATTTAGCTTTTAAAACATTGCCTATGCTGAGTCAAAACTATAAAATAGCATAAAATTAAACTGATATTCCGTTACTTCGAAATCTTTGTATGTTATAAGTTGCTGTTAATAATATAAGTAAACAACACAACAACACAATTAGTTCAGAAAAAGAGTAGAAGATAGAATAATAATTATTCAATATTTCTGAATTAGCTGATTTTAAACGACTTAGGCATCGATTTTGGGGGTGAAACATTAACGAAAGCAAGATACCAGGAATGGAATGAACGTGAACTTGGAATTGGACTTCTTGCGAAATAAATTCTATGAATCTGTTGAAATAGAATGCTAATTAAATATTCATGTTTATCCATTTTCTGGTCTGTATTGCCAAGTGTCATATGGCACGTAACTATCAACTTCGATTTCCATTATCTACACCACCAACTATATTGTCATTAATAATTAATATTATTAAATAAAAAATTATTGTATAAAATTAGTGCATTATTGATTATTGATAATATTGGTAACCTGTCACTCATTATAAATCTTTCTAAGTATCAATAATAACGCTAATGTGAAATTTCCATAAATGAAATTAAGAAATCTTAGGAGGTTTAAAGATTTATTATTTACGAGTTAATTTACTTGCATTATCAAAATAATTAAAAGAATTATTGAAATTAACAAATTTTCAGCCTTGCAAGTGTGTTAGGCATTTTCTCCTGATGAAATCGTTTGCCCTATATGTTCTGTGCCAACTCTCTAATTATATTAAAGTATTTGGTCCACATATTTAAAGGGGCAAAAAGAAATGTATAAATCAGATATTATGGTACAAGATTAACATTTAACATTTGGTACAACGATCTCAATCCTATTTTTTCAGCAGAGACACAAAATTTCAACCACACGAGCTTCCCATGATCGATTTATCATTATGATCTGTAAAAGTCATCATGTGATCATAATAATATTTACCTACGATAAAGGAAACTACTTGTTTTAGTAGAGAAGGCAAGCTTATCAAATGTACGGTTTTTATGGTTAAAATAAATGTCGTTTCACATCAAAAACCCATATTTTGAGTACAAGATGTGATTATTAATCGATCTATGCACGTTGCTTCTTGATTTTCTTTTCTCGTGATGAAGAGATCAAAATCTTCAAGAGGAATTGAACTTTCTTGGTTTAAGTAAACATCCCGACTCCGGTGGATATATCTTTCTTTCTTACAAAACCACAAGATTTTTGGGTCAATTAAATATCCCGCTTGGAATTATAATTTAAAATTAGCTATAAAAGTCAGAAACTAGACTTAGAGTTGAACTTATTAATATATGTATTTTATTTCTATAGTTTTCAGTAACCTTTTGTATCAAATAATACTAACTATATAATAGTAATTGCAATTCTAACATCAGAATTTGAACCGATCTTTAAATTCTTTTTCCATGAATTCTAAATTTAAGTATTTCTGATAGATATTGTCGGATGTCATATAAGTTATCAGGTATGTGTGAGTCAACTCGTTTAATTAAGTCGGGTTGCTACTTATCACCATAAAAATTAGAGTTCATGTGGTAAACTTAAGAGAAACTACAAAATTACAAGGTTTGAAATAGTGGATTTTGTCCCAAATGTGTTTTCATTTTTCATTTTGTTTCGTTTCAATGTTTTCGTATCTTGCAAGTGACAGTTGAGTAGTTGGAGGTTAGATCACTCTGAAAACCCTTTTCTTTATTATTCATCTCTTATTATTATTTTCCTATAGATGAAAGTCAGTATCAGATTACGTTTATAAATGCAAGGTTAGAAGAGATAAGATGCGAATGTGTTTGAATAAGATAATTCTGTTTATAATTAATTCCTACGGATCACCAAACTAAACATCAATCTTAAGGCTTCAATATCTTACTTCCAATTTCTAAATTGCGTATGGTATTAGGTTTTACTCAATCTTTGGTGTTCAATGAGAAATAAACCAATTGGCAACAAGTGAAAAGTCCTGTTGTATGATAATTCCTACACGGATGGACTTTGGTTGGAAATTTAACTAATATAATTAAATTAATCACCAATTTTGTAATGATGATGATAAGTTAATGTTTAAAACTAACAAGATAATTTAATGCCAGTGTTTAAACTATATAGATAGAAACATGTACTTGTGAGTTGATTTAAAGAAAGTGGGCATTACTCATGTTAGCAACAAGTTGGAAGTTTGGAATGGGAAGTGGGACTAACCAAAACCAATTCCTTAAAGAGATGAGAAGGTATCTGTTGGTTGTTGGCTCATTTAATAAGGTTTTATTAAAAAAATCCCAATCCAATCCAATTCAATTGCCCTTAGCGTCAAGTTGTGGGTGTAACAGTATAAATATTGTTGTGTGTGCAGTTCTATCTACATTACGTACCAAAAGATGATGTTTTGCGTTGTGTAGGAGCTAATCGAGTTGTCTTTAATTAAAGCTTTGGTTGAGTGCTAACAGAATTTAAGGGTCACTGCATACCTATGTATGAATTTCCAGATTTTTATTTTGTTTGATAGTATAACCGTGACTTTCCCTACAACATCTTGCCTCTCCTCATCTTTTGCTTCTTCATCATTCATATCCGGTGCTTATTTAATGCAACGTGAAAATTAAGAAAAAATAAATAGAGAAAATTTGAATATCTTCTTATTTGAGTTTGAATAAAAAGTTACAAATCCTTAAATACCTCCGAAAATCTTTAAAATATAAAAAAGTAGCAAATTAGAGTCCTAATAAGATTGCAAGTAAATTTTGAAAAAAAAAAACTTTTGACAACCCTAAACAATGAGAAAACATGGAATTTTAGTTCGAAAATCAGATTATAACCAATGTTTTAAAAATCAGACCTGAAGTTAAATCAATAAGACAAGAGATTTAAGGTTTAAAATATTCAACTAGTATTAGAAAATCATAAAATTAGTTGAGAATTAAATAAAATAAAATAGATTAAAAATAATTGAAATTTGAAAGAAATTGTTCTTATCTATCGAAGAATTCTAAGTTTAATTGAAAAACTTACTAATTTATGAAAAGTAACTGATTAATCAATAAGACAATCAATTTTGAACACCAAAAGTTATTAAAATAAATTGAATTGAAAAATTAAAAATTAAGCCAAAAATTTAAGATTTTTACAGTTGATTTGATCGAACCAGAAGGATTTTTAATCATTACTTATAAGTACAATGAATTGATTTTAATCTTACTAGAATAGACCCAAATCTGTATCTTTTATATATTATAATTCTTGTAATTAACGTTAACAAAAAGATTTAACCCATCAAAATTGATCTATCTTTCAAAATGAAAATTCAAGTTTATTTGAATTTTTAGCGATCTAAATGATCCATAAACTCAAGGCTCATAATATCCGCATCATTATAGATCTCGATCTCAATCCAAAACTGAATTTGATAATGCCGAGCCTAACTATGAACCAGAATGCGGATCTATTTGTATCAGCGTATGAACCTGCAAAAGAGACAACAGGTTAAATGGCATTGAATTAGATGGGGCAAGAAGTTCTTGGGATAGTAAGATATTAATCTTTAGATATGTATGTTGAGTTATACATATCTATCAGAAAGGTTGGTGGTAAGATTAATTTAGTGCAAGAGTATACAATTGTAGATTACAACTTATAGTCCTAATCGTGTTTACGGTATATTTCAAGTGGAAGACCACAAAAATCTGTTTTTGCATTATCAACTATGACTCATATTTTAATGCTTATATATTTAAGACTTGAAATTAATTTTGACAAATATGAATACTAACTTAACAGTGTTCGTAGAAATCATAATAAATAAGAAAAGATTGATGAGTTCTAGTTTGATAATTAATTAATTCAGTGAAATATTACTATTGGCATAACAAATGTAATACTAATTAAAACATTATGAAATTTAACTT
Source organism: Erythroxylum areolatum (assembly GCA_024520975.1). Classification (NCBI taxonomy): domain Eukaryota; kingdom Viridiplantae; phylum Streptophyta; class Magnoliopsida; order Malpighiales; family Erythroxylaceae; genus Erythroxylum; species Erythroxylum areolatum. The sequence continues at coordinate 257,314 of JANIJH010000001.1, forward strand.
CACTTCATGAACAAAATTATTATAAACACATTTTGTTTAATTATTATGTATCAAAAGTTAATCAAAATGTCCAGAACCTTATATCGTCATGCACCAAAAATAATTAAGAATTAATATATATATATATATATATATATATATATATACATAAAATAAGGTCCTAGTCACATTACTAACATACTAATTATTTTGATAAATAATG
>JANIJH010000001.1:289802-301825 GCA_024520975.1 Erythroxylum areolatum
AACAAAAAATCGCAACAGAATAAGTCAAACACGTTTTACTTACCTGTTTTTCTTTTTACAAAAACGATAACAAAAAACGGAGAAAAAAACAGAAACAAACAGCCCCTTAATTATGCATAATTCATGCACTCTACCGATTTTGAAGCTGCTTTTATAATTCTCATAGCTAATGTTTCGTATATAATAGCTGACATATGAAGTTACTCTCCCTAGAGTCATTCTAATTATGTTTTTTTTGGTAATCTTAGTATTTATAATTTGTAAACTAGTATCTATATTTATTATTTTGTTTATAAGGATTGTTAAACTTGTAATTAAAATTTGTATACGAAATTTTTTTTGGTATAATTTAATGATATTTTATTATATATATATATAATGCTTTAAATTATCAATTATTTTTGTATTATATTTTTGTTTAACAAATTAACACAAAAATCTAAATATTATATACAATAATATGGATTAACAATATCACAAATAATTATAATTAATATGATATAACATTTTATTAAAATGTATACTAAAAATTGACTACATTTTATAAAACATAGCTAAAAACATTTGACTACATTTTAAAAAACGTAGTTAAAACTTTTTAGCTACGTTTTTAGAAACGTAGCTAATTGTTTTTAGCTACGAAACTTAAACGTAATCAAAATGTATTGGCAACGTTTTCTTAAAAGGTCGCTAATAGTTTTTCGCTACTAAAATAAAGCGTAGGGAACAACTAATAGTGACAATTAGTGAAAAACGTCGCTTATAGTTTTCAGCTACGGAGATTTTGACGATAAATATAAATCGTCACTAATGACTATTAGCGACGATTTTGAGACATTTAGTAATGAATTTTTTCATAACCAAATGTTGTTTTTGTTGTAGTGTGTTAATAGAAACATTATTTTCACCCATAGATTTTAAAGAAATATTTGCATATAAAAGAAAACAATACTATAATATTATAACGTGTATATGAATCATGCATAATGTGAGATAGACTTAAGTTTAGCAAAAGTGTGAAATTCTAAAAATTAATCAGTGTTGGACAGTGATATAAGAATAAGGTTCGTGTCTGTCTCCTATGGTTTCAAGAAATTTTCAAGTCAACAGCATACCGATGTTGTTGTCAAGCGTGAGATATACGTTGGACTTATGATACGATTTTTAAAGATTCGTGGAAATAGAATTTCAATAATGTTAAGTTCTTATAAAAATAGAATATCTGTAGCCTTAATTTTTATAATAAAATTTCACTATAATTAATTAGACTTTTTATAGATAATCATAATTTATAAATAATTTGAAAAGAGTTTTATAAAGTAATTTTTAATTTTTTTTAATAGAATTGTGTAAAATTGTTGTTGTGATATTTCTTTTTATTGTCTTTATGATAATAATAAAAAAGTTTTTTGGCCAATATCTAACCAATTAAAATCATAACACAACTTTCAAGCTTACTATGAACAGATCATATATGATCAAAAATTCTTATAAATGTCGATACATAATTAAGTAGATAGAAAAATATTAAAAGAATCATTATTGTAAAGTAGATAGAGGTGCAAACTAATAAGATACAAGCTTATAAGATAGCGAAAGACACCCATAGGGGTGCCTGGATAAACAAGATACAAACTTAGCATAACAATGGTGCTCTTAACTTTTACCATAATGTTCTCAAAGATGGGGTGTTAACACCTCCGATTGATCTTCTGAAAGTTAAGGCAACGACCTTAATTATGTTTTCTGGTCCAAATGTCCAATCCCCCCTGTAATGAATGCTTGGGAAAAGGTCAGATAGGGCAAGAAAGGGTTGCAAAAAGTTATGATGCACGAAGGTGGTACATTATTGTTCAAATTTTATGATGACTCTTGCTTAAATGAAATTGTGGACCAAGGACCATAGCATTTTGGGGACCAACCTGTGTTTATATAGAAGTGGAGGATGGAAATGGAAATGATAGGGGGAAAATTGATGTTATCCTCATATGGGTTAATTTTCACAAATTATTGGAGGAAATATCGTGGTTAATGGGATACTACTCATATCACTCCCATCATGCTTGTCTGTATATAGCTAATTGTTTATATTTGGTATAGAATTATTACATATCCCTTAACTGTGGGATCTAAATTAGGACCTGTGTAGTATATATATGTTGACATCTCTTAATAGTAAAATACAAGAGAGAATTATTTTCTGATAACTTTTATCTTTTACAACTTACCAATAGAATTTTGGGTAGTTGAGGGTCTAAACTTCTTTGCAAGTTCATTGGGAAAGTCGGTGTGTATGGACTCATAAACAACCTCAATGGAGAGGATCTGTTATGCGAAATTGTGTATTGAAATACCAAAGAACGCCCCACTACCAAATAGTCTTCCTGTTCTTCGGCTAAGGAATGATGGGGATTTGGAGAGAGCTGAAATACAAATCAACTATCCATAGAAGCCTGGCAACTCTACTAGGAAATGGGTTCTTATGGGTAGAGTATTTAAATTAGGGTGACATGATGAACTCGTGAATTTTGCAAATATCTGTCCTCCTATGGAGCATGAAAGTGTCGAGGAATCTGAATTAAATGGTGACGATTATATTCACATTGTTGCTGCAGTCAATCCACTGGTTTCTGTAAAAAAAAAAGGATCAAATAGTAGCTCATGGTGAGGAATTAGTTATCTTCAGGAACGATGAAAATACCTCCAAGTCGAAGGAGAATTGTAAAAAGGATTGTGATAAAATGATAACTCCATTAAAAGATATTGGGATAACTGAGAATGTAGCAGATAAGGCATTTAGGATCGAATTGAGACTGCAGGTGAGTTAGAAATAGAAAACTGCAGAGTTTACTATGTGAAAAGTCTCGAAAATGGGGAAAATAATTCCTAAAATGCAGAACATCCTCTGGCAGCTAGCACTTATCTAGGAAAATAAACGAATGACTTTGCATTAAATTGTAATTCTTCTGATAATATGGTACTAGTCACCTCTCAGACTGGAGGTTTAGAATTGACAGAAGTAGTTATACAAGCTTAGAAAGCTTATTACGATGCGCCATAGGATTTTACTCTAAGATCTACTGAAGTGATTTGTCTCCGAGAATATCTAAAACCTATTAAACTCTAAAAAACTCTATTCTTAAGCAAAAATCTAGATTGAACTAGCTGAAAGATAGGGACTCAAATACTAAGTTTTTTCACACATCTCTACTAGCTCGAAGGAATACTAATATAACTTCTATGTTCCTAGACTGTAGGGGACACGGGTATACAAAGCGGATACACTTGCAAGAACTTGCCAAGCACCAACTCTATTCTTCCAAAAACCTTGGGAAATTATGGGTAAACTATACTCTGAAGTTGTGTTGGTATTTTTTGCTTCCTCAAAGGTGCTCCCAGAAATGAACCATACTTACATATGCTTAGTTCTTAAAAAACACAACCTTCAGATTATGAATGACTTCAGACCAATAACTTAATCTATAAAGTCATTTCTAAACTCCTTGCTGAGAGACTCAAGCTGGCTATTTTTAACATCATCAATCTTGCTTCGGGGGCATTCATTCTTGAGTGGAATATTAGGGATAATATACTTCTTTTATAAGAACCGTTGAAGGATTACAATCCTAGAAAAAAAAAGTCAAATTTTGTTTAATCAAAGTTGATTTTTTAAGGCTTTTGACAATGTAAGCTGGAGATTCATTCGTATTTGTCTTGAGACTCTGAAGCTGCCATCCAGATTTATTAATTAGATCATGTCATGTATCCAATCTCCCTCTCTAAGTATTCTTATGAATGAGGTTCCTTCTAAACCGTGTAAGGTTGCTAAAGGTATTCACCAAGGTGATTCATTGTCTCCTTATTTATTTACTCTTGTAGTGGAAGGCTTTTCACGATTGACAAGTTAACTAATCTCTTGTAACAGGAGATTCCAATTCCATTACAAATGTTATGCTCTCAATCTTACACACCTTATGTATGCTGATGATCTATTGATCCTTTGTGGAACTGATATGCATTCTATTTCTATGATGATGCATGCTTTGAAATTAATTATTTGTTGATTGGTCAGCTTTAAAGCATAACCTTGAGAAGAGTTTTTTTAATCACTCAGTTGGGAAAAATGTTCATTATGCTCCATTCTGTTATTTGAGAGTCCCGATCTCTTCTACTAAACCAAAGCTTTATGATTGTTTACCCCTTATAGAAAGGATGAAGTCAAGAGTTAATGCTTAGCAAAATAGGTTTGTTTCCTATACCGCTAGGTTAACACTTACCATCTTTATATTAAGCAACTTACATCTATATTGAACTGCTCACATAGCAGTGCTTAAAAAAGTTCTTAAGGAGGTTGACAGAATCTTGGAAGCTTTCCTATGGTCTGGTATAACTGATAATCCTAAGAATGCCATGATAAAATGGAGTGAGGTTGCCATATCGAAAGATTTGGAGGACTAGGGATTATTTCTATTTTCACTATGCAAGAAAATCTTAATGTGTAAAAGGCTTTGGTGGTTATACACTGAATGAGTATCACCTAAAAAATGCAAATTTTTGGCAAGCTTCTTATTTTGGGGAGTTCTCTTGGATTCTTATTTAAATGATCAAGTTGTGTGATGATTTATCCATGTATTAAACACAAGATTAGCAATGGAGACAGAACCTGAGTTGGGCATGATAATTGGTTGGACTCGAGCCCTATTATCCTCAATCCTCAGGTACATCACTTGAGAAGCAGAATTTCTCTTAAGCTTTGATCTATAATGGTCATTGGAGAGGGAATTTCAGAAGTTTTGACACTTTGACTCAATTTTTCCCATAACTAGATAATGAGCTATTAGATGATTTAATCATTTAGAACCCTAATCTAAGTGGCAAATTCTCAAACAAACAATGTCATCGGCTGTCAGCAAGAGATTTAACTATGGTACCTTAGTCTTCACTTTTATGGCATAATACCTTTTAACCCAAAGCCTCTTCTATTTCTCGGCTTGTTATTAAAGACAAACTGAGGACTAAAAGCCAACGGCATGACACTGGAGATACTTCGTGTACTCTATGTAAATTAGAAATGGAGGATAAGGATCACCTCTTTTTTATCTACAGTTTCTCAAAAGCATCTGTAGCATGATCTTACATATGATACCTACGACTATACTTATACCTGGGAACAATCTCTGAACTAGGTCATTAGAAACTCAAAGAAGGTAAGCCTAACACAATTCTATACAAAGCTGCTTTCACGTATACCATTTACTAACTCTGAAGGGAGAGGAACTCCTATAGGTTTACTAACTAGGAAGAAGGGAAATATTAATTAACTGACAGGCTCATTAATTGGATTAGATCTGTATTAATTTCCAAAAATCTATAGCTCACTCTCTCTACTGACATGAAAAGTACATGGAATCTTTAATGCAGTTTTATGATGTTGTTATAATTAGTTAATTTTCTTTACTTATTATACATGTATGTATAGTTTCAATTTGAACTCAGCGTAATGTTCTTTCAATTCTGTCTATAGATAGTACAATATTTATTTTTCAAAAAAAAACTCTGAAGATTAGATAGTACAATAATAAATGCATGTGTGTGTATATGTGTGTGTTTATATATGTATGTATTGCAAAAATAATTCAAGCACTTGATCTATTTCGTTTTCATGTTTTAGATAGCTAGAAAGTGTTTTTATAACATTGTAATTTCATTAGTAGAGGTTATATATAACGATAAATAATATTTTATTTATATTTTATTGTATTATATTATATTGTAGATTCCTGTAGAAATATATGTGTTAGCATTCTATAATTATGTCAAAACAAAATAAATATATGATCATATCAAAATCTTTTATTTATTCTAAAGTCATTTTCATTTTATATAGTTATGCTCATCATCAATATTTCTACACGTGCAATTTTTTTATTTTTCTTTTCAAAACCACCCTACCCCAATGTAAAATAGAGATCGAAATGTTTTTGTTTTCCCTATGTCCTTACTAAAGAGAAAGCCTGTAAATGTTGACAATAAGCCTTTAATGTTATATTATATTGCAAATGAAATAAAAAGATCTTTATCCAAAAAAAAGTTATATTAGTGTTTAATATTCTAAATTTGAATCGTAAAATTTGTGCAAGGTATTGTCATGATTTTACTTTTTTATTACTTTAAGAAATATGGAATTCCTATTTAAAGAAATTGTAAAATGTGGTTAACAAAAATCATGATATATAAATGTTATTACCTTAAAAAAATCATCATGTTATGATTTTTCATATGTAGAAATGTTATTTATGGAGGTAAGGGTATCTCTTGGCTTATTAAGATCCAAACTTTTAGGTATATGAGTATGGACAAATTCTACTAGTTGGATCCTTACCTTGAGAAGAAGAAGAAGAAGAAGGGATGGCAATTCTTAGCATGGGACTAAATTTAGTTGTTTTTAATGGGTTGGCCAATGGACTAGGTTCAGGCCCAGGCTTTAATTGACTCGAAATCCAATTATTCTAAGCAAAACAATATCGTTTAACTTAGAAAAGTTGAGTCTCGGTGTAAGCTTAGGCTCTAATTCTTTTAAAATTAGATAAGCGGGCTACCCATTGCCATGCCTAAGTAGTAGGAGGATAAGAAGAAGGAATCACACCCTTTAATCTTTCTCATTTACTTACTGGTCGGGTTGTCGAAGCCTCAAAATAATTCTAATTCTCCAAACTTCTTGTAGTAGTCGTGGAACTAGATCGAATTCCAAGAGAATTGGACAATAGTTTCTTAATTTCAAATAATGAAATAAAAAAGAAGGTTTTTTGATTAAGTAACTAATTAGCTAAAATTAATAAAAAATCAAAGTAAATCAACCAAATATAAAAGTAAGAAAGTCAAGATTACCAAACTCCGATTCAAGGGAAAAATCTTACCTAATTGTGACATTAATCATTAGTTTAAAAAGAATACTTTTACAATTCAAGCAGTTAGTCCAAAACATAATAGGATAGTCGTAATAAGTCTCAAAATTTTCTAAATTAATTGGTTCAAACCTAATATCCAAACTAAAACTTATTATCTATTGACTGGGTGTGATAGCAATAAACTCTGTGAAAAAGACTAAATCCTAAATTAAATAACCAAGATAGCTGCAACTATTAAATTTAATTATCTTGTTTATCATAAGTTAAACATGGAAATTCATAAATAACCTATTTGCTACTTGTACCAATCTTTCATGACAATTACAAATCATTAAATTTCTAGATAGCAATAAAATAATCAATATTAAATTAAATTGTCAGATTAATCAAATATTAATCATTCATGAAATATGAGAACTCAAAACAATAAATACTTTAATTAAAACGTGAATAAAAGGTTTAGAATACAAAACCTCATAAAGTGACAACTATAATATCGAATCCCCTTAAATCAGAATAACTGAGTTTAGCTACAGATGGCTTTTGCTCCAATAACAAAAATAGAAGAAAGATAAAAAAAATTCAAAAAAAAAAAGAGAGACCCCTTTTTATTGTGAGGAATGCCCCTTTTATAGGATTTTCTGATTTAATCCTAATCTAATTCTAATTTTGAAACATATTTACCTAAAACAAATTCAAATTCCTACATGATAAGGATAGATGAAAGTTTCCCAGTTAAACTCCAACTTTTCGAATGATCAACCTTATCCATTACAACAATCTCTTAGCTTCATCCAAAATTCGTTATTATCATCAATAGAGTCTCAATTTGATCCAATATCCACTTTTCATCTCCTAAAACAAAACAAACATTAATTTTAATATTTAAACACCAAAATAAATTTGAAACAAAGGTGATAATATCAAATAATATGTCAAGATAAGATCTTATCAAATTTTCCCACACTGGACTTTTGCTTGTCTTCAAGTATACATTAATTCAATACATTAATCATCTTCACAACAACCTCTCATCTCCTTTCAGGTTATCCAAAAATATCCAAAAGCTAATTCACATTTAACGATTAACGAAAAATAACAATCGAGAGAAAAAGCACTCATAGGACACATTGTTAAAACATAACATCTCATCAGTTCCATCAAAATCAAATGAACAAGACTTGACACTCTCACAAGGATTTCACTCTATGCGCTGAAAGTGTTTAGGGTTCATTAAGCTCCCAAATCAAAATGTAGCAAGTTATTCCAAAAACTTACTCAAAAATCACATATCCAACATTGAACAAAATGATCTTAATGCATCAAAAGACTTTGTAAAGGTTGTAACATGGCTTAAGTAAGGTATGATAAAAAGAAACTTTTTGGCTAAATAGATTGAAGGGAATCATTCAAACTTATCCACACAAGTTTCGACTTAAATGAAAATTCACTTGATTCAAATAGCATCTCTTTCAATCATTTCTTCTTTTCTTTTCTTTTTTTTTTTCCCTTTTTTCCATTCTATAAAAAAAATCAAAACAAAGCAACTTGAATCATCTAGTTTACTTTTCACAGAAATTGTCAAAATCCTATGCGAATAAGCTAATACAATTCCTTCAATTTGGGGGTTCAAAATCGTTAAGGATATCAACAACAAAAAGGATAAACTTGGCTTGTAACAAGGTTATTATGCAAGAAAAGAAATGGTAAGACACAAATTGCTTGTTTAGGGATAAAAAGTAAAGTATGCTTGTTTAGGTCAAATATGGTTATCTTAAATGCCCTTATCATCTTTACACACAAATTCATAAAAAATATGGTCTCAACACATATTTAAAAGCAAGTTCTAGCATCAACAAGTTATGTTTGATAACACACAACAAAAAATATGACATATGTGATGAATGCTTTTAGGTTCAAATATCATGTAGGTGTCAAAAATGCATCAAGTCTTGCACACTTTCATTCAATAAAATCAATGAGATATTTGAAATAATTTAATGAAAACAATAATCATATTTGTTTCTCTCATGTATTAGATCTTAAACCAAAAACGTATCATAACTTAAGAATTATTCATGAACAACAATCAGAAAATTATGAAGCTATCAAGAGGAATAATTAATATATAAATCAACATATCATGAGTCCAAGCATAAATCACAATGTTCATCATAATATAAACATTCGCTCCCCCACACCTAAATCATGCATTGTCCCTAATGTATGCATAAGATACTCAAGGCTCAACAAAAATAATCAAAGAAAATAAATAATAGAGGACTCCCCTAACGTGTGAGCTTCAGAAAGTAGATGTGCTATGGAGGTGCAGATGTTGTTGGACTGCTTGTTTAGGTTTCTGGTGTGGGTGAGAAGTTGTTAACTATGTAGGTTGGTGGAGAGCTATACAAGGTGGGTGGCTACGTGATGTTCTTCTAGTTGGTCTGCTAAAGGAGAACTAAGCAAATTAAGGTTGTGGGGTTTCTTTTTTTAAAATAATAAATGAAAAATAAAAATAAAAATTGTTTTAAAACGTTTAAATAAAGAACGAAATTAAATAATAAAATGAGATGTTAAAAAAATTTTAGAACACTAAATCACATAAGGCTAGATCTCGCCTTATGAGATTTAGTAACATGGAATTCTAAAACCCTAAATTGCATAAGGCGATATCTCGCCTTATAAAATTTATTATTTTGAATTTTAAGGTCTTCACTCTAGAGCACTAAATTACCTAAGGCGAGATCTTGCCTTATGAGATTTAGTAGTTTGGAACTTAAAGACTCTCTTTTTTTAGGCCAATAAATTAATGTTTCAAAAGCAATCTCGTGTAAGCTATATATAAAGAAAACAAAATAAAATAGAACTTTCATATATTGGGTTGCATCCTGAAAAGCATAATTATTTAACGTCGTTATACTCGACATGACCTTTTTCCTCTCCAACTTTTATGTAATTGTAGTTTTGTACTCCTTAAGTAGTGCTACTAGTCCTCCCTCTTACTCTTTAGTCAACCTTTGTAAAATGATTGTAGGTAAAGACTTTCCATCATCTAAATAGACATACTTTAGGCAATTAGGTAACACCTTCAATTCTATCTTCGAAGCCTGCAAAATAGAAGGTAAGATTTTCTAGTGAGTTATAGTACATTGACCATTCAAAGTTTTCGAATCTATTAGCATTGCTGACAATGATTCTACAACTTAACAAGTTTCATTAATTTGCTTGGTCACTTCCGATTTAACCTTACATTCCAACTCATTTTCAACACTTTCTTCTTTAAACATATCCTGAACAAATGAATCCACAATATCTATATGATAAACAAATTGAAATCATTCAAATAGTTCATTGCTTCAAAAATATTGAACTTTACTATCTCTCCATTAAACTCTACAAAAAGAGTACCCTCGTGAACATTGATTATCGTCTTAGTCATCTTCATAAACGGCCTACCCATCAAAATTGAAGATGAATGTTCAACACTATCTCCATCCATTATCAAGATGTAAAAATTCACTAGAAATACCAAACCATTAACTTGGGCTAAAACATCTTCTACAACACCAATAAGGATGCACATATGAACGATCAACTAGTTGAATAATCACATTAGTTTCTTACAAAGAATATAGGTTTAAAGCTCAATAAATTGAGTATGGCATGACATTATTAGATGCATCTAAGTCTAGGATGGCACGCTCTATTTTCTTATTACCAATAACACATGGAAATATAAACATACAAAGATCTTTACATTTTTCCGATAATTTCCTATTTATCACAGCTGTTACATTCTTTCATAAAATTATTCTCTCCTTTTTCTTCAACTTTCTTGTATTTATGCACAGCTCCTTCAAGAATTTTGCATATTTTAGAACTTGCTTGATGGCTTCAAAAAGTGGTATATTGATTTCCACCTTTTTAAACCTTTCCAAGATCTCTCTTTCATACTCTTTATCTTTTAGTTTAACCAATCTTCTAGGAAAAAGAGGTAAACTAATTGATATTGATGAAGATGAATCATTTTTACTTTTGTTGATTCTTGAGTTGGAAGTTCTTCCTCCTTTTCTCCATCATCATGCTTTTCTACCTCTATTGGTAAAGAAGTTTCAGATTGAATTTTCTTACCACTTCTCAAAGTCATTACACTCAGATTCTCCTTAGGATTCACCACCATTTAGGAGGGTAACTTTCCTTATGCTTGCGCTTCCAATTTACTTATCGAGGTGGCTAATTTAGTGATTTGATTTCATAAGTTTTGAAAGCTTGCCCTTGTTTCTTGTTGAAATTGTTGGGTGGTAGTAGCAAGTACCTTAACAATTTCATATAAAGTCATACCTAAATTTAAAGATTGAGGCTGGGCATATATAAAGACTTGAGGTTGTCTATTAAAATTGTGAAGTTAATATCTTTGTTTCCCTCCTTATTTCCATAGCTCAAGTTTGGATGATCCCTCCATCCTAAATTGTAGTGATTGGTATATGGATCATATTTTCGGTGAGGTTGGCTAAGAAATCCCTTTATCGCATTAGCTTCTTGAAGAGAGTCTTGTTGTAATGTAGGACACATATCCATAGGATGTCCAGAAACTGAGCATATTCTATGCACTCTTGTTGATTACAATTGACCTACAACTAATTGACGAGCTTTTTATCCTCAAGGTGCGTGTTACTTAGCTCATTCACATAATTAACAGCTCCATCCATCCTTATCCCAAATTGTTGATAATTTCAGCCATAATTGATATCAATTGTCTAGTCGCCTCAGGTGTTTTGTTTACTAAAGCTCATCCACTAACTACATCAACCATACTTCGATCCATTGGCAATAATCCTTCATAAAAGTACTGAATCAGAAGTTGATCGATAATTTCATGATGTGGACAACTGGCATGTAACTCATTAAACCATTCTCAATATTCATATAATGTTTCTCTCATAATTTGACTTATCTCACACATCTCCTTTCTGATATTCATTGCTCTTGATACAAGAAAGAACTTCTATAGAAACATTCTTTTCATCTCGTTCCATGTTGTTACTGAGTCAAGTAAAAGATAATATAGTTAATGCCTTATCTTTCAATGAGAACAAAAAGGCCCTGAGATTAATT
>JANIJH010000001.1:344125-355956 GCA_024520975.1 Erythroxylum areolatum
TGCTAACCCACTAACAAGGCCCAACCAACAAATGATTTTATTTAAACCCAACGGCTACTTCACTACCAGTGCTATCACTATTAAAAGAATAACAAATGCGTAGGCTGACTAACGAATTATGCAAAACATTTTGATTTAGGAGCCACCTACTTTGTAAATATACCCATTGAATGTCACCTTATCCTCTTTGAAGATATGTTGGGAATCTGTATCTCTAAACTTGTCGTGTAATCTATTTCGTTTCTTCCCTTTAATGTATTAAAAAAATATCCACCGTTATTTACTTTTATTTTATTTTTCAATTTTTCAATGATTTTTATTTATATACTTAATTGTTTTATTTTTTAATTTTTCAATGATTTTTATTTATATACTTAATTGTCTATTATTATACTAATCTTAATCGAATTTCAAGCTACCTATATTAAATCAAGTTGAGTGTCGTTTGTCCAATTTTGAGTTAGTTTCGAATTAAAAAAAATTAAAACCTAATTTATTGTCATCTTTAAATATGATTTCTAATTTTATTTCTTAATATTTAACAATAAAATTCATCAAATATTATTTTTTTATTAATATAAATATTATATTTAAAATTTATAATAAACAAATATAAAATTTTTAATTAAGGTGAATTGAGAAAATTCATATTATTTTTTTATGTCAAATTATGTCATATAAATAAATGAATAAATGTAATTTTCGGACAATTTCAAAGGAATAATGAGCATGATTGTAAAAATCGTCACGTAGGAGAAGGAATCAACGAGGAAACGTGAAGGCAACGGCAAGTTGACGCAGAAGTTGACAAATAGTATGGATTCGTAGGTGGCGGCTCCGGCATTTAGTGAGAGGCCAGGAACACGGCAACGTTGGACTTGGAACAAGGTTGGAACTTGGAAGATATGTATGTAATCTAGAATTGTGATATTAATACTTCCACGTCAATGTTAAGCAAGACAGCTTGGTTAGGTTTGGTGGTTTGCTTGTGGAAAAGGTTTTTCTATGCTTAGTTTTAACGTGTCCTTTCTTCGTGTTCATAGGCGTGATACGCACAAGTTTTTGTACGGTTGTTTATGATATTATTATTATGCATTATTTAAGATAAAAGTAGTAAAAAAAAGAATAAGGTAAAATATGTGGTGAAATATTAATTTTAAATAATTTTTAAAATTATTTTAAATTAAATTAACCTTAATGAATTTCAATTACTTAATTGCTATATCAAACAACCGGAAACAACCCATCTATTATATAAGATTAAGGCTACGTATCATCAGATTTTATCAGATATTGCTTTATTATAGAATTTCGAACTGGATGTGATGATGATGACGATAAACTGCTATATTAAATAAGTTAAATATTAGAAATTAAGAAAGATCATAGTTTGATTAGGTTTAAATCTTATCATATTTTAAAATATTAAATATAAGGTAAGGTTTGGACTTTTCTTGCGGTTAAAAAAATTTCTAACATTTAAGAATTTCAATTTTTTCATACGTGTTAATTTTTAAAATATTTATAATTATTAGTTTAGGTCTAATTTAGTAGTTAAATTGAATTATCATAAAGCAACGTATACGATACTTATATCGTGTGTATTTTGTTGTGTGAATTTCAAGAAAAAATGTTTTTTAAAATTTTAAAAATTTCAAGAACTTTTAAAATTTTAAAAATTTTAAAAATATATAAAAATCTTAAAATTACAAAAGTTTGTTTAAAAATTAGAATTTTTAAAGTTTTTCTGAAATTATAAAACCATATTTAAAATAAAATTATACATTTTCTAAAAATTAATAGGGACGGAGACGGCAAAAGGACAGGGCTAGGATAATGCTTAATGATGATAGAGATTTGTGTGAAAATGTGGTGGGGCCGGGGCGGTCCATTGATTAAACATATAGGCGTTGGGGGTTGTACGACAACTTATGGAGGAGAATAAGGAATGAGTGTACCGTATTGTCTAGATTTCGGACAAGGTGGAAAGGTCAAGATTGATGATAGATTGGTAATGAACGAGATTGGATCTGGTTGTCGACCATTAGATACAACTCTTTCATATCTTTTTTATTTTTATTTTCTCATAATTACTTTTTAACCAAACATTTGGACAGCCATGACCAGATGGGAGGTGGTTGAGAAATGGGATGTGGCCTGTGGGCTCGCGCGCGCGCGCCTGTGTTTTTTAATAAATATTCTTCCCACCTAATCCACTTTAAAGTTTAGAATTTTAAATTTAAATTTAAATTTTTAGTAAAATATATGAGATTTTATGTGGTTTAATTAATATTTTTATAATTATTAGAAATTATGATAATTTTCATTTTCAATTATATTCTCTCAACATTTTGTTAAGTATATGTGATGTTAATAATATATATTAGTTAAATATTAATAGTATGACTGGCCAATTTCTTAATTTTAATTCAGTTTATTTAAATCTGAAACTTTTTTAAAAAATATTTTTATGTAAATTTTTCATATCAATTAATGAGCTTATTTTTTAATATCTTCTGTCTTTATATTTTATACATAATTTTTATAATACTCACAAACTCATCTTTACGTTTATTTTGAAATTTATATAATATTATTTAGATTTTTATATGTTTTAATTTTTTTTGATATTAGTTTTACTTATATTATAATCCATATAAAATATTTAGTTAGATATATTTTCATTTATATTTCATATGATTTAAAATTGTATAATCATTAATAAATTGTGTTTTGCATATTATTTAATAAATTTTAAATAATATTTATATGCATAAATAATTTTATTATAAAATAAAATATAATTAAAATTAATAAAAGTATTTTTTATTTTTATATCACCAAACAATCTATCGAATGAAGCTCTTTAAAAATATTATTTTTAATTGATAATCAAACAGTTAATTGACTTTTTTAAAAAACTATTCTAAAAAAAATCTACTAACAAAAGTTTTACTAATAATAGCTCTGCTGAGATAAGTTTATCCAAACATGCAATTAATCAAATGACACCATGTTATCAATTCTAATCATGTTTGTCAAAATTAAATATTATTATTATTATTATTATTATAGTTGATGCCATCCAATTCACGTTTGGAAATTGTAAAGAAACCAACGTTGTCTGCTCCGCCTAAAAAAGGCAAAATCACGTTCATAGCACACATTGCTTTGCGGATCTTGTTGGCCTAGTCCTAAGAAAGGACGGAGAAATTTTTATATAGAAAATATCGTTATTATTTTTACAATTTTTTATTTTTTAATTATATTTTTATAAGAATTATTTATAAACAACCTTCCTATTTAAAAATAAGGTTACGTGTTGTTAGAATATCTTATATTAATTAAATATGAAAATATTAAAAAATTTATAAGTGATAAAAGTTAATTATTCAAATGACTAGTTTTAGTTATTTTGACAATAATTAACCTAAGTTTAATTCTTATTAATAAATTCTACAATTTACCTATATTAAAAATTCTAATATGGTATCAACCTAAGTTTTGTCTGGATTATTAATTTTCGGTTGTCCGTCTAGATGTCCAGCTCTTATTGCCCGATCCGATGACTACTGCATTTATTTCAAATGACAACTAAATGTTCAGTTCCAACGACCTTATCTGATCATTATTGTATTTATTTCAAGTGATAACTGAATGTCCAATGTCAATTGCACTTGAGGAGAAATGTTAAAGTTGTTAATTCTAATTATTTTAATAATAGTTGTCTCAAATTTAATTTTTATTAATAGACAGTACACTTTAAGATCGGACGATGCAGTAATAGCGAATTATTGCATTCTATTATTGATACAATAATATAATATTTCTTCAGAAAGTTTCTAACTTTTGGTAAGAAAGTTGGGAGATATTTTTCCAATAAGAGAAGCTTGACCCATAGGTAGCTTGAGAAGGTGTGGATTGGGACCACAGAATTCGACAAGCTTATGTTAAAGCCGAACCAAAAATCATTCAATATTTCAAAAAAATTTATAATATATAATTCGGATTGAAAAAAAAAACATCATGAAATTTTATACACACTAAAGCATCATTACCTACTACTAATTATATATTAACCAAAACCAATATATTACTCTTCATATAAATAAATCCAAATCAAGGTTTAGTAAAATGCAGATCTTTACACCCTATAGTTTTATTATTAAGTGTCCGTTTAAAAAGACTTTTGGAAAGTTAATAAGTACTTTTTTTACTATAATTTTTTTTAAAATAGGTGTTTGACTGTAAAATCAAAACTACTTTTTTAATAGATATAACTTTTTTGGTAGTCAAAATATAGTTATTTAAGAAGTTCAAATTTGAAATTTTTGAAAAAAGTCTCTCAATTGACTTTTTCGAGTATATTTTTCAGATAAATTAATGAGTCTATTTTTAGTTCCTTTTATCCTTATGTTTTGCACATAATTCTCACAATAGTCATAAACTCATCTTCACTTTTACTCAACTTGAAATTTATTTTGAGATTTATATATTATTATTTGACTTTTTTATATGTTTTAATATTTATTTTTGTATTTGTTTTGCTTAAGTTATAATCTATATAAAAGATTTAGTTAAAAATATTTTTATTTATGTTTCATATAGTTTAAAATTATATAATAATTAATATATTTTACTTTGTATATTGTTTAATATACATATTTATATGAATAAATAATTTTTATTATAAAATAAAATATAGCTAAAGTTACAAGTATTTTTTTTTTTGTTGTTAAACAGTCTACTGCATGAAACTCTTTAGAATTAATTATTTTTTAAATAATAATCAAATAAACACCTAACTTCTTATAAAAGTTTTTCTTACACAAGTTTTACCCAAAAAAAAAATAATCTAACCTAAATCCAAGCCCAAAGCATCTTTTAAAAAGGACCTTATACTAACCATTGCTCCTCCTTACACAACTTAAAATTAATAAATTAAATTAAGTTTATAATCTTATCTAACATCATCTTAATTTATATTTTTAAAAAACAATATTATCTTAACCAATTCAAAGGAAGAGTTCGAATCCAAAAGTTAATAGGTCACAGGTCGGCTAATCTGCAATTAATTATTGATTTTATCTAAATAAAGAAGTAATCATAAATTAATATCCAAAACTTACTCACACATATATAGAAAAAGTAAAAAAAAAAAAGGAAAAAGAAAGTCGAATCTGGAAGCAGGCAGAAAAAGGACCAAAGAGGCCGTGATTGACGAGTCTTGTGGGGTCCACCCTCCGATTCGGACCGCGGACTTGAACAAAGGTTTCAAACCGATTAAATTAGTTAGTTTTCTTTTTTATTTTTAAATAAAAAAGAAACTCCCCCAAAACAAAAACTTAGGAGTTTAATTTAATTATTAAAAAAAGACAAAAAAACGGGGTGACGTCCGTGATTGCCTATGTATCACTCTCCCTCTCCACGCGCCTCCTCCTTCTCTCTACTTTCTCTCTCTACATTGTCTCCACTATATAACCTTCGCATTTCCTCTCCGACAACACACACTCCTCACTTTTACCTCCGACAACATATTATCTCTCTACTGTTCCGCGGAACGGAAACCTTAATTCCAAGTGAAGTTGTTGTTTGTTGTTAGCATTTTCTGTTATGGCTATTGAAGAGCCCTGTAATAAGAAGCGAGTCAGGGATGAGTCGGACGAGGTAGGGCTGGACTTGCCCGAGGTTAAGAGAATCAGAGAGGACTTGTTGGGGATTCTCGACGACTCAGATTCTGACCCGGCGATTCAGGATCTGGATTCCGTCATGAAAAGCTTCGAATATGAGATATCGGCGACGGCTTCTGATGCTTCGCCGATGCCGGTTATTGACCTGACGTCGGAAACCGCTGACTCCCAGCCGGAACTCGCCCACCTTCTGGAAGCTTCTGACGATGAGCTTGGGTTGCCGCCGACGTCGATAAGTTCTTCTAGCGAGGGGATTAAGAAGAAGGAGGACGAGGTAGTGCGGCGTGACTCGGTTGAAATTGGCGGGTTGTGGGGGTTTGAAGACCACATCCCGAGTTACGACTCGTTCGGATTGGCAGTTGGTGACAATTACGACAACACCGGTTACGTGGATTTCGACGACGGGTTGTTCGAATATTCCAACGTTTGTTTCGATTCATCCGAATATTCCGATTTCTCTTACCGGCTCGGGATCGCACCGGCGGAATAAATTTTCCCTTGTAAAAAGCATTACCTTTTTTTAATTTTTTTTTCCAAAGAGATCGAAATCACATATGTAGGAATAGAGTTATGTCGGAGAATTCCTGGCCCGCTTGAAGCAAGAAAATTAATTATAATTAATTAATTACCAAAGCTCGTTGATTGTGCTAAAATTTAAAATAAAATGTAATTCATGTCCGAACCACAATCAGATGACCATATGACAGACCATAATGACCATCACGATTAAAACTGAAGTATGGTTGATAAACCAGTTCGGTGGTTGAAACATTAAAATGATATTTAGTTTGCCTCCGTAGATTACGAGGGTCTGAGGTTAGCGGTATTTGTTCTGCAGCTGAATGCCTCCGGTCAAAGTTGGGTTTGAAGGGTTGGTTTTGAATCTGAGGGCGCTGGATTTTGATAATTTTGAAAATAGTTGTTTGTCTAATTTATTGTATGTGCGAAAATAAGTTTTGAATAAGACTTTATATTATAGGATTTTTTAAATTTTATTATAAAATAATGTTATTATGAATTTAAGGGAAGTTTTGATGTTGGACTATAGCTCGAGTTCGAATTTGACCCGAAAGTCTAAACTATAGAGAAGTTTCGTTGTTCGTGTTTAAATTTGACCCCAAAGTCTAAAATATGTTGTTATGATTCAAAATTTGATCAAACAATTCAGAATTAACCTAAAATTTTATTATTGAGTTCAAATATTCTGATTGAATTTGGGTTTTTTTGAGTTAACCTAAAATTTTATTATTGAGTTCAAATATTTTGATTGAATTTAGGTTTTTTTGAGTTGACACTACCGATAGCCGAATCCATTGGCCGATTAATCTAATTCGGGTGTATTTAGTGGGAGATCAAACCTGATTGAATTTGAGTTTGATACAATCATTTTTTATACCAAACTCAAATTTGGTTAATTCCATGGAGCTTAGACTCGATCTTTTTGTCATCATTCCTACTGCTGAAGAATTGCTTGTATGAACTGAAAAAGAAAAGCCTTGATACATCCTATCATGCAAGTGGATGCCTCTATTCTCTGCATAAAAAAAGAAAATACAATACAATATTGGAACTTCCGAATCAAGTTGGAATTTGGAATCCAACCAAAATGTAACCATCAAACATGTCAAGTGGTTGGTTTTTTGTCATTATCTCTCGCTGAGGTCAAGATTATCATCTAAACCAAATCCATTTCGAATCGGTGGAATTCTACCTTACTCTATTTTTTTTTTCATTAGTTAAGAATAATGTTTGGTAATATTAAACTTTCTCAGACTTTAAATTTTATTGAAGTCTCTACTGATAAAAATTGAAATTAAAAAATTAGTTTTTCAAATATTATTTAAAAAAAGAGATTTCGCAAAATATTTCACAAAAATTAAAAATTAAAAATAAAAACTACAACAAAAATAGAAATATAACTAAACGGTCCCTTAATTTATATGGTCCATGTTTGGAGCATTTATGACTTAGGCCTATTTATGATGGATCAAAATTCAAATGAGATTTGGGCCTATTTATCAAAATTTGATTGGATTAAGAACAAAACGGTATTATTTTAACATACTAAATTTAAAATAAATCGATTTAAGTCAGTTCTTTTAAACTCCAAAATAATTCAAAATTTGATCACATATTTTACCATAAAACTATCATAAACAAGTAAAGTACAATCTCCAATGTTATATTCAATATAAAAGAGTATATATGTATTTTTTTGGGTGCAACCAAGGTATTCTTTACCGGATGCGGAGACTAATCCTTTCGTCAGGGAAGCTCGCACTAAACGGTAAATGGCTAGCCACGAGATGCGCTCCATTCTTGTAAGTGGGGGATCAAACCCTCCATCACATGATTAAGGAACGAGGTGAGCTACCGCCACGTCATATCTCGTAGTTTTATTTTTTTAGAAGAGTATATATATATATATATGTAGAAGATTAACAAGGGCCTGATGAGCTTTTGACCCTTTAGTCTTTGTAGTGGCCTATTCTTTTGTTCTTTGGGCTTTTGATATTTGAGTTTTCCTGTTTTGGGGTCCATTAAAAATATGTAGTTTCTCCGCTATGCATTTGAATTTTGAAAATGAATTCTTTTCATTTGATTACAAATACGATTTATTATTATTTCTATATATTTTCGATAATATTTTAATACATAATTAAAACATAACTACAAATTCTACTATTATATAAAAAGAGTTTTAATGCTATTAATTGATATTTAAAATTTTAGAAAGTGATTATAAATGCCCTTTTAAACAATGATTACAAAACTTGGTCCATTAGATCGGTTTAATTTTGAATTATTTAATTTTTTTGTTTAATTTATTTTAATAATTTTTATTGTTAAATACCGATTAATTTATTAATTAATCGGTTAATTTTTGTAAATTAATTGGCTCTAATAAACTAAAATTAATTAATTAATTTTTATTTAACAATTTTTTCACTTAAAATTTAAATTAAGTGATAAATAAAAAGAATCTCTTTCAATCATATTTTAAATTATTTAATTTTTAGTCAATTTTATAACGATCAAATACCGATTAAACTTTTTAAATCTTAAACCTCTTGTTTGAGTTTTAGAACATTTACAAACTATAAAAATACCATAAGTTAAGATTTATTTATGTTAATAATTAAATTTTGGGGAAATCATAAATTGATTTTTTAGAGACACTTACAAGTTATAAAAATATACCACAAAGTAAAATTTGTTTATTTTCTGTAAAGTTTATAATTAAAACTTATATTTTACAATATAAGTTATATTAATAATTTTAAACAACAAAAAACTTTTAACGTGATAAAAAAATATAGCATTCTGATTTTAAATAAAGTTAATATTATTTGAATAAAATTCTTAATATATTAAATAAAAACGATTATACTTAATATAAAACTATACAAAAAGTCTTTTATCCTAATTTGTCATTACTTAATATTCTTTTTATATATAATTTTTAATGCAAAATATTATTAAAAATAATTTTTTACTATTACATCACCGAACTCAACTTGTAATATTTTATTATATTCTAAATAATAATGCTCTTAAATATGTGTTATATGAACTAAAAAATGTTAGAAAATATTTTTATGTCATATTAAAATTAATGATTAAAATACTTATTTGGTTCGGGCTGCTTAACCGTAAAAAGCTTGAAACATTTAATTTTTTTTATTTGGTTTTCAACTTTTAGGTTAATTTATTTTAATAACTCTTTCCTTAAAAACTGATTAATTGGAAAATTTTCGTAAATTAATAATTTCTTATAAATTAAATCAATTAATTAATTTTTATTTAAGAATTTTTATTTTAATTAAATTTTAAAATTTTAAAATTATTTAATTTTATTTAATTTTTAATCAATTTTATGACGATATAATACCAATTAAACCTTTTAAATTTTAAAATTTTTTGATTTTCAGTTTGTATTTTAAAACATTAACTAAAATATTAAATTAATTTATAAATTAAAAAATTAAAGTTTTTTTAATTCCAAAAAATTAAAGTTGAAAAACAAAATATCGCTTAAATTTTATCACCTTATTATAATCTTAAAAGAAAAAAAAAATCAAAGCTCGATGTTACTTGCTTTGCTTGTTTTCCTTTGTACACCTTTACAAGTTCGTTCCAATTTATTACTATAAATACGCGCATAAGTCGAATCGTAAAGATAAAAAGGAAAGCAATAGCGAAGTGAAATCGAGAGGGGTTGAAGCTTGAAGGTGACAGAGATCGGCTAGTAAACATGAAGATTTTTGTTAAGACTTTGAAAGGAACTTCCTTCCAAATCGAAGTGAAGCCCGAAGACACGGTTCGCCTTCTTGTTGTGTTCTCTTTATCTGTTTTCGATTAGTGGGATTAAACACAACTCGGCTTCTGTTCTTGTGATTGATTGTGTCCTCTTGTTGCTTGTTTAATGTTTTGATTTTAATCGGTTTAGGTTTGGGCGGTATTAGTGGATTTTGGGTCTTTGAGTGATTGAATTGATATTTAAAAGTTGTGTTTTTGCTACTTGAGCTTGAATTCGTAGTGGATTTAGGGAATTTGGGGCTTTGTAATGTTTGGTCAACTTACACTATAGAAGATTTTTCTGGGTATTCAGTGTCAATCGTTATCTGGTTTTTCGAACACATAAGAATCAGTTTGCTTCAATTACAAGAAAAATTCCTTGTTCTTTGCTCTACTTAAGAAGAATAAAAAATAACAAGAACGAGTAGTCACCCATTTGAGTAGGGTCTTGGTTTTTTGGAAGGATGTTTATAACAAGCTTGTCTATTTACTGGGATAATTGAATAATTAATCGGTTCATGGAAGTCAATGACGATTCACTTTTCATGATATCGGACTGGTCAGGAGGCCTATTTCTTTGAAACATCAGGATACAGCTGCTTTTTTGTTCATGTGACAGACATGGCAATTCTTTGTGTCAAACATCAAGATGTCTTATTCATCATAGTTTTACTTCAGCTACAAGTGTCTTATATTTAATGCTGTTGTTTCTTTTGTGTACCTTATAAGAAGTTAAACCTGTCATTTTTGTCTTCAGGTTTCTGCTGTCAAAAAGAGTATAGAAACTTCTCAAGGGCCCGATGTCTACAATGCAGCACAACTGATGCTTATTCATCAGGGTAAAGTCCTTAAGGATAACACTACATTGGAAGAAAACAAGGTTGTTGAAAATAGTTTTGTTGTGATAATGACGTCAAAGGTGCGTTTCTTTTCTTCTTACAGTTGAACTTGTTGGGGCCAGTCGCATAGCTTATTCTCCTGGGTATCTTTTCATTAACACAAAATGTGTGATTTTTATTGGATTTACATACGGTTTCTTGATTAATAAATCATTTGGTTGTAGTTGATGTGACTAGGTAGCATCTTTTGTGGTGTTACATCGTATAGAAAATTAGTTATCACAGTTCTCATTAGTTAGCTTGAAGAAACTCCACTAAATGCATTCATCAGTCTGTTCCCCTCTATGTCTTTTATTTTGTTGCTGCCGTAAGCATAATGGCTCGTGGATTATAACATAGTCTCTTTGCACTATAACTATGGCAGACTAAAAGCACACCTGGTGAGGGTTCAACTACGTCAGCTGCAGCTACAACTAAGGTAAGAGTGTGATTTTGTGTTGTTTGCAACTGTTTTATAGCTTCTGCTGATACAGAGTTAAAGTTCAACGTCATTAATTCTGAAATCAGTGTTAGTATATTACTTGGTTCCTCATGTGTATGAATTGAGAATTCCTGCTGAATTACTTGTTGGGGATATCTTTCTGGGTTTAAGGGAGAACCTTAAAATTCTTAACCTTTTGTGCGTCTCTAATTGCTTCTTTAGAATATATTGCTGATTTGTTTAAAAAGTTTCAAATTTACAATCTTCTTACTTTCGTAAATTTTGGCTTCTTATTGTTGATTTTATAGGCACCCCAGTCAAGTTCACCGGCATCAGCTGCACCTCAAGCTCCTGTAACTACACCAGCTAGGTAAGTGTATATCTTTTACATCATGTTTTTGTGTAAAAGTAATGAACTTGAGATAATCATGTATATTGCTTTGACATATTCTGTTTGCATGTGTTGTTTCATAGATCTGCTGCTACTCCTACACCTGCGCCTGCCCCTGCCCCTGCCCCTGC
>JANIJH010000001.1:355985-367622 GCA_024520975.1 Erythroxylum areolatum
CCCCTGCCCCTGCACCTGCCCCTGCCCCTGCACCTGCCCCTGCACCTGCAGCTGCACCTGCTCCTGCTGGGTGTGCATCCTTATTCTCTGAGCTATTTGTTCTTGTTTGAAAAAAATGATTCATGGCTGTTAAGTTTCCCCTTGAGAACCATGGCTATAATTTAACGAGTTGGAGTGATTTCTTTTCTAACTACTCAATGTTGTTTATTGAATCAGGCCAGTAGCTGATGTCTATGGCCAAGCAGCGTCAACTCTTGTTGCAGGAAATAACTTGGAAGAAGCAATCCAGCAAATTATGGATATAGGTGGAGGGACCTGGGACAGAGATACTGTTGTTCGGGCTCTTCGTGCTGCTTACAACAATCCTGAGAGAGCCATTGAATATTTATACTCAGTAGGTTCTCCAATACTTGTACCATATCCTTTGAAATTTGTTGCTGTGAAACAGTAGTTAGAAGTTCAATTTGAGATAAAACATGGAGGAATTGTTAGATTTTTTTTCAAGTGTCATTGATTACTCTCTCTCCATGTTGGGGTGTTGAAAGTTTTGAGATTTTTCCAGTTTGAAGACATCTGGTGCATTGCTATGAACTGTAGCTTCTGTTATAGATAGCTAGTTGAAATTTCTAAGTTGTTATGATGCATGATATATTAGTTTATTAAACCAATTACTGGGTAGGATAAAGAGAATTAGGGAGATGCAATAAGTGTGTACTCTTTATGTCGAAGATTACTTTCTCTCCTCTCTCACTCCCTCCCTCTCTCTCCATGTTGAGGTTTCAAAAGCGGAGAGTTCTGGAGTCTGAACTATATTCAGTTCATGATTATGGATTCTAGTTTATGTAATACAGACCTAGCTTTAATCTCTTCATCCTTCTGTATGGTTGTGATGCCTGGTCTCCCAGTTTAGTTACCTACTTACTAGGTACAATTAAGGGGCTATGATTTGGTGTTTACTGTTTGTAAATTATTCTCAGGTTATCTTTGATCTCTTTCCTTCTGTATCATATCTTGCCATATTCTTCATGCAACAAATCATTTTTGTTTTGGAGTTCAAACTTAGTATCGAGTTGCAAAAATTATCCTTTCTTCATAAACATCTCTCTCACTTGTAATTCATGTCATCATGTCTTTCCTACTCTCACCAATCTTGTGAAGGTTTCTCATTTATGGTCCATTGCTTATTAACTTCTGTATATTATGCCATTTTCTGTCCCCCAACTATATTGGGATTACAGAATAAAGCGAATATTAACCAAATTGAATGTATGATTGAGAATTCATAACTGCCTTTACTTTTTTTTCTGTTAAATCCCTGAACTTATAATTATATACGTACATTAGGGTATTCCTGAGCAAGCTGAGGCTCCACCCGTAGGCCGTGCCCCAGTGATTGGCCAAGCTGCCAATCCCCCAGGCCAGTCTCAACAACCAGCCCAACCAGCTCCACCTTCTAGTGGACCTAATTCAAGTCCTTTAGATCTCTTTCCACAGGTAGTATCTCCACAATTTGTACTTTCTGATCTGCTGAAGGTGGACTCACTCTAATTTCATGTTTTTGCTTTCAGATTTACCTCAAGTTGTTGATCTTTTGATTTTTTACCTCTTCTCTAGGGCCTTCCAAACATGGGTTCTGGTGCTGCTGGTGCGGGGACTCTTGATTTCTTGCGTAACAGTCAGCAGGTCTCAATTCTTTAGGTCTTGTATCTTTCCTATGGTTGCTTTGATACTTGACCATGATGAACTCAAACATTATTTTCTGATTATTTTCAGTTCCAAGCCTTGAGAGCTATGGTTCAGGCTAACCCACAGATATTGCAGGTTCTTTTTTTGTATCGATTACTTTAGTTATTCCATATCTAGAGTATTTGGTGTAATTCTTCTCTTTTTTGCAGCCCATGCTTCAAGAATTGGGAAAGCAAAATCCTCACCTAATGAGGCTTATCCAAGAGCATCAAGCTGACTTTCTGCGCCTGATCAATGAACCTGTTGAAGGTGGAGAGGGGTAGGATTTGTCATTGTCAGTTCTATTATTCTTTGAACTTGCGATACTTGTTTCTCATTCTGATTTGTTGTGTTAATTGTTAAAGGAATATACTGGGGCAGCTTGCTGCAGCAATGCCACAGGCAGTATCAGTCACACCTGAAGAGCGTGAAGCAATAGAACGAGTGAGTTCTTTTGTCTTAACTCAAACTTAATTTGGTGCATACCTCAGTTTGACAAATTATCGTTTTAAGATTCCTATACACTATATTTGTTTACTCGGATTCTAAAAATCTGTGCATAGATTTGGTCATAATACATTATACCTTGGATCCCTTAATACATTCTCAATAATGGTATATGTAAGGTTTCTTTTCTCGTTTGCAGCTTGAAGCAATGGGTTTTGACCGAGCAATTGTACTAGAAGTCTTCTTTGCCTGCAACAAGAATGAAGAACTGGCTGCCAACTACCTTTTAGATCACATGCATGAGTTCGAGGAATGACTGGAGTTTGTGAACATATTGCCAATCCTTTCATCCAATTGTCATATTCCTTTTCGAATATATTCCCCTCAAACTTCTTTTCATACCAAGTTTGGAGTTTTTATGATGTGAAGTCTCTAGACAGGGAACAAAGATGTAACATTCCTCCAGTTTCTACATGTTAGGATGTTCATATACATGCTGTCTTTTGCAATTTCTTTTATTGTGTATACTTTCACATACTTGGCATGGACGTTCTAATATAATCAGTTTCTAAATTTTATGCAGTACCGTTTGTTTTGTGAAACCGTATTTTCCTGTAATTTTCTGGTTTGAACGTGCTCCTGTCTCTTGATAGTTGCTCTGACGACATTCCTTCAAGTTCTTGTCCAGCCTGAATGTGCAAGAGGATTGTTGTGAAGAGGACGCAGACTTGGAAAATGATCAGTATTCTGATTAGGGAATTGTGCCAAGCGGGTTGACGGAGATTCTTAGTTTTTATATCTTGTAAATGATAAAATATCCGAAAACGAAAGGTGGAGTCTTAGTTGGGGACTCGAGGAATCTCAACCGGGTCCGAGATGATGGTTTACCTTATGTCGGATGTCAATGGGCTTTCATGTGTAAGTGTTTAGGTACCGAAGAAATGGTACTTAATCTACACAGCCCCGAGTAGTAAAGGTGGTATTGAGTTAAGTCTGATTTCAGCCCAGTCGAAGGCTCGAACAGGTTCAAGACTCATGGCCTGATCTCGAGCTTGATAAAGTGAAAAAAAAAAAATCACTTTGTCTATTTGGGTCAAAAAGCTTAAATTCAAGTCTAACTCAAAAATATCTTCATTACATAGAATGCTTTATAGAATTAAGTACATTTAAACTCTTATAGAGTGGTCGAATTGGTAGAGTGGAAGAGTATGAAGTCAAAGATTCTGTGTTCGATTTCCTTTACTTATTTTTTCTCAATCAATCTTGTCGTACAAGGCTTGTTTAGTGTAAAATATTTGATCGATATAATTTGCAGGTCATTGCGTCAATCTACAGATTTACTCAGTGCGCATCCAAAAGGTAGCAATTGTAAATATCTTCGAAAAAAATAGATTTGAGTTCACAACAAATTGCAATTAATAAAATATGATCAAAGTTGTCATAAATTATGATAAGATGTTTAAAAGTAGTCATAATATTTTGAGTAAAATTCTAATTATATTAATATTGAAATTATAAAATTTAATTTATAATTTATAATTTAAAATTTTGATTGATAATTACATACTATTGTTACTTTAAATTAAATTGTGTTGTTTCAATAAAAACTACGTTATTTTAATTGAAAATTTGCTAAGATGTGAAATTTAAGGAGATCTAAAAATATATAGCGTTATCTCTTTATGAGAAGGTTTAAAAATATGCAAACTTACCTTTAATTAATAGAAAAATTATTTTTAATAAGCTAACAAAAAAATAAAAAAGGTTTTGAAAACGATTAAAAATAATAATAAACAAATACATAAGTAAATGAAAATTAATAAAAATAAAAATAAAAGTACATAATAAATAAACAAATAAGTAAATTTAAAAATCTGAAATAAATAAATAAAATAACCAAAAATACGAATTATTAAGTTAATTAAAAAATAAAATTGAAGAAAAGTGTTCAAAATCTTATGAAAAGAGATTTTTTAAGAATATTTTTAATTTTTCAAAATTGCTTATTAAAAGAAAAATTATATAAATGAATTAAAATAATAACGTTTTTAGATAGAAACGTTTCAACCGACCTAATTCATTGTCGTCCCACGTGCTTTTCCTCCTTTCCATTATTGTCAGAAGTGTGAAAGCTTTTCCATGTACGAATTTTAGCTTCTTCTCCGCTGGATACCACAAACCAAAACCCCTGTTTTGAGCCATATATGTGAACTGAAAGCGAAGAATAGCCATTACAATGATGGGAAGATGGATCAAAACCAATGAACCTGTATCTTCTTCCAAGGACATGTGCATTCTTGTCCTTTCCATAACATGATGCATGTTTTGTACTCACACACTGTTCTTTCGCTCAGTGAAAAATAGGTTTCCATGGAGGACCACTCTCGGTTTGGAGATGCTTTCTTCTTGCTTTCCAGCCATATATAGTTTGGACCTGAACTTCATTTCCATGAAAATTATTCTGTCACGTATGTTTCTGTCATTTCGTCAGAGTAACGAAAATTCTAACGAGTCTTCTAAGTCTTTAACATAAGAAATTGATTGGTGAATGATATTATAAAATTTTGTTATTTAATAATAATAATAATAATTAGTAATAACCGTCAAATGCCATGTCTTGTTCCGCATGAGAGCTTGAAATTCATAGTCCATTACTTGACACTAGAGATGTTGTGTTGCGACTTCAACGTATGTAATTGATGTGTTAGTGGCAGTGACGAAGCCAAAAATTTAAGATGGGAGGGTCTGAATATTTAATTTTTTAAAATTTTGAGGGGCCCAGTACACAACTAAACTTTAAATAACTCATTCCTTATATATATATATATACATATATATATATATATATATATATATATATATAGTAAAAATAAAAATATTTAATTTTTTTAAATTTTGAGGAGCCCAGTGCACCACTGGCCTCCACCTAGCTATGTTTATGGTCAGTGGAAATAGCAGCAAACCCCTTTTGGTTGAGTGGATAACGAACAATGCCATCTGTAAATTGTTTTGGATTTAACAATTATTCTGTAATCGAGTTCTCATCTGATGTCCTTCATTTTGAGTCATGTTCACTGGTTCAGAAGTAATGAGTTGATTTCCTTCAGAAATAGAATATATAGTATCATCTGAAAAACTTGAACTAGAATTAGTTGTATTTGTCGATGAGGGAGTGGGAGTGCAACTCTCCACTTGGTCATTAACTAGAACTGGTTTAGTGGATATGGAGGTTTAAGGATTGAGTTGAGAAAGAAGGGTTACAAGGTTTGGAATAGTAGAATTGGTGTGCTGAAAGTTGTTTTCAGTTTTGGTAAAAGGAAAATTGTTTCATCAAAAATGACATCCCGAGTAATATAAACTATGCCGAAAGATCTATGTAGATATTTATATCCCTTGTGTATATCAATGTATCTAAGGAAGACACATTGTTGAGTTCAAAAATCAAGTTTTCTTTTGTTATATGGCCTAAGAATGGTCCAAAAAGCGCAATTAAAAACTTTTAGCATATTGTAGTTAGGTGAAGTATGAAACAGAATAGAAAGAGGAGATTCATTATTGATAACTTTGCTCGGCAATCTGTTTATAAGATAACAGGAGGTGAGGATAGCGTCATTCCAAAAACGAATAGGTATAGATGCTTGTGCAAGTAGAGTGAGACCTGTTTCAACTAAGTGTTGATGCTTCCTTTCAACAACATCATTTTGTTGGTATGTGTGAAGGCAAGATATATGACGAAAAATTCCTACATCTTTGAAATATTTATGTAATCGTTGGTACTCTCCTCCCTAATCAGACTGGATATAGTGAATTTTGAAATTTAACAGATTCTCAACATGTTTTTGAAAATGCAAGAAGGTTTGCTCAATATTAGACTTACACTTTAAAAGATAAACCTATGTAAAACGACTAAAATCATCAAGAAAATTTACATAATAATTAAAACCTCTGATTGAGGGAATAACAGGCCCCTAAATATCGATATGAATAAGTTCAAGAGGTTGAGAAGTTATATGGGTAGATAAACTAAATGGCAGTTGGTGTACTTTGCCTTGCTGACAGGCATCACACATATGGATTGCTTATTGAAAGAGTAAGAAAGATTATTTGACTAAAGGATGCTTCAGAAGCTAGACAGGGATGACCGAGACGTGTGTGCTATTGTTCTGGACTGGTTCTGGTAGAAGTGAGAAGATGACGAGTAAGCTGCTTTATTAGAGAATCGACACCTTTGCATGTTCTGAGAGGATAGAGTCCTCTCTTACATTTGCCTTGAAAAAGAATTTTCTTCGTTGGAATGCCCTTTAGGTAAAAAGAGTTAGGATAGAACTCAAAATAAGCATTGTTATTAAAGGTAAATTTGCGGATAGACAACAAACTTTTGGTAACTTGGGGAACATGGGAAAAATTGGTAAGATAAAGAGGACGAGATGAAACAGAAATAACTGAGTGACTAAGATGAGAGATTTGCAAACCTGTCCCACTGGTAACTTGAACCGGTCTGATCCAGTGTATCATTCCTTCATGGTTAGCCTATCCAAGTTATTAGTAAGGTGATCGGTAGTGCTTGAGTCTGCATACCAATTGGTGTCAATTGAATATGAAGTGGTTGTAGCAGCTGCAGTATGTCGGTCTTGAGCTTGGAACGAATGATCGAAGCGATGATAGCAGCGAAGAGCATCATGTCCTTGTTTTCCACACACTTGACATATGGGCTTGAAATTGTTTATGAAGGAGTTGTTGTTGTTGTTATTGTTGTTAGATTTTCCTGGATAGCCACCACATCCACAGCCTCTTCCTCGCCTATTTTATCCTATGCGCCCTCTGTGGAAACTTCCCCATGAGACTTGATTTGCTGATGAAGACATCTGAAAAATAGAGTTGTGATGCTCAAGTCGTAGCTCATAGCTAACGAGGTAAGCATATAAGTCATTAAGAGTTATTGCATCTGGACGTGTCGTCACTAAAGTGACGGGGGATTGTATTCTGAACCGAGCCCAGCAAGCATGTAGGAGACTGTTGGAGCAAACTAAGAATTAATAAAGAAAGAGAAGAATATTTCAGTGTAATGTTATATTTTTATTAACTGCAAATGTGCTTAAATACAGCTCGAAAAAGAAACAGAAATTCCTATATTCCAGCTCAACCATGGAACATGCCTCCATGTTTAACAACTTAGCTAGAAAAATGGAAATAATGACTGAAATGCAGTAGAACAAGTCAATAAATAAAAAACATAACAGAAAAAGAAAAATTACAGAAACTAAATAGGAAATGCAATAGCTAAGTCAACTTCTTATTACTCCTCCT
Source organism: Erythroxylum areolatum (assembly GCA_024520975.1). NCBI lineage: Eukaryota > Viridiplantae > Streptophyta > Magnoliopsida > Malpighiales > Erythroxylaceae > Erythroxylum > Erythroxylum areolatum. The sequence goes on from JANIJH010000001.1 coordinate 363,465, forward strand.
TAGCTTTGATGCTGCAAACTCCAAGTTTTTCCCTTAAAAACTCAAATTTGCTTCTTACCAAAGGTTTGGTGAAGATGTCTACAACATTGTCATCAGTTTTGCAATATTTCAGAACAACAGAACCTTGTTTCTACACATCTTTAAGAAAAAACAATTTGATATTAAAGTGCTTCGTTTTTCCATGAAAAAGGGATTGATTGAGATAGTTATCGCTGCTTGATTATCCACAAACACATCTGTGCCTTCATTTTGCTTCAGGTTTAGATCAAATAACACCTTTCTAAGCCATAAAGCTTGATTTGCAGCAGCTGTAGCTGCAATAAACTCTGCCTCCGCAGTTGATTGTGCAACAACTTCTTGTTTTTTACAACACCAAGAGAACATTCCTGACCCCAGATTAAAACAATAACCTGAAGTACTCTTCATATCATTAGAACTACCATGATCACTATCAGAATAGCCCTGCAGAACATGAATCTGACTAGCACAGAACTTGATTCCATGCTTCAATGTTCCTTTCACATATCTTAGATCTCTTTTAGCAGCAGAAAATGAGTTTCAGTAGCACAATTCGTAAATCTAGATAGCAGACTCATAGAATGTAAGATGTCAGGTCTTAATGCTGCTAAATACATCAAACAACCCACTAGACTTCTGTAAAGAGTTTCATCAACCTTTTTCGCTACATCTTCCTTGCTGAGCTTTTCATTTTTACCCATAGGAGTTGTAGCAATCTTGCACTCATCCATTCTGAATTTCTTCAGAATTTCTTTAGCATATTTGGTTTGGCAAATGAACACCTCTTTCTCCTTTTGTTGAACCTCCATTCCAAGAAAATATGCCATTTCCCCCAAGTCAGTCATCTCAAAGGTCTGTTGCATATCTTTCTTGAATTTATTCATAAGTTCCAAGTTGCTTCCTGTAACAAGTAAATCATCCACATACAGAGAAACAACAACAAAATTGATCTCATCACCTTTGATGTAGAGGGTAGCCTCATTGAGACTTTTTTTGAATCCCAGCTGCATCAAATGCTCATCAATTCTACTATACCAGGCCCTTGATGCTTGCTTCAAGCCGTATAGAGCTTTTTTGAGCAAATACACATCTTCTTCTTGCTCTTTCACAACAAACCCCTCAGGTTGTTCTACGTAGATCTCCTCATCAAGAAGACCATTTAGAAATGCTGACTTGACATCTAACTGGTACACTTTCCAACCCTTTTGAGCAGTAATGGCCAGCAGCAACCTAATTGTTTCAATTCTGGCAACAGGAGCAAATGTATCAGAAAAATCAACACCAGCAATTTGAGCATAACCTTTCACAACAAGCCTTGCTTTATGCTTGTTTATAGAGCCATCTCCATTCAGCTTTGTTCTAAATACCCACTTCACTCCAATCACCCTTCTGTCATCAGGTTTTTTAACCAGTTGCCACGTTTTATTTTTCTCAATCATGCTCAACTCCTCCTTCATTGCAGCTACCCATTTTGGATCTCTTTCTGCCTCCTGAAAATTTTCTGGTTCCAGGACTGCAATGTTGCACTTCTGATAGATTTCAGAAAGTGATCTTGTACCTCTAATAGGTTCATCATAAACCAAATCAGATTCGGACAGCTCTAGCAACTTGGAATTGTACCAGCCTGATCTCCTCTCCAATTCCATTTAGCATCTTCCATAAAATGCACATCTCTGCTTATCAGAATTTTTCTTGTATCAGGTTGAAAAACTCTATAAGCTTTTGAAACTAAGCTGTATCCCACAAAGATTCTAGGCTCAGCTTTTCTGTTGAGCTTGTCTCTTTTAATCTGAGGCACATAAGTGAAACACAAGCAGCCAAACACTTTTAAATTCTTTAAAGAAGGTTTGTAACCATACCAAGCCTCAAAAGGTGTCTTCCCATCAACTGCCTTTGTAGGAAGTCTGTTTAGCATAAACACAGAAGTGTTAGCAGCCTCTGCCCAGTACTCTTTTGGCAACTCCTTCTCATGAAGCAAGCACCTAGCCATCTCCATCACTGTACGATTTTTACGTTCACTGACTCCATTTTGCTGAGGAGTATATGGAGCAATGAGTTGATGCTCAATTCCAGTCTCTTCACAGAACTCACTGAAAGTTGCAGACGTGTACTCCTTCCCATTATCAGACCTCAACGTCTGAATTTAGCAGCCACTTTGTGTTTCAATCCAATTCTTGAATTTCCATAACACACCAGCCACTTTTGATTTGAACCTGAGAAAATATATCCAGCACATTCTGCTATAATCATCAATGAAAAGCAGATAATACTTACTCCCATTAAGTGAAGGAGTTCTATGTGGACCAGCCACATCAGTATGAATCAACTGAAGCTTTTCTGATGCTCTCCAGGTAGCTTTCTTGAAAGGAAGCCTTGATTGCTTTCCATATTGGCAAGCCTTGCATTCTGGCAGTTTAACTTCAATATTAGGCAAACCTTGAACAAGTTCATTCTTTTGCATATTCACCACTGCTCTATGATGAAAATGACCCAGCCTTCTATGCCACACTTCTGCATTCACTGTTGTTGCTGAGTAGACTGATTGCTTTGCCTGTAGAGGATCTAGTACAAAACTCTTCCCTTTCATGCTCACTTTGAACATATCTTCATGTTTTGAGTTTTTTATTAAGCAATGATTGCCCTCAAAAACCACTTTAAAACCATTTTCAAGAAGTTGGCCAACACTTAGCAAATTTTGGTTAATGTTAGGTACAAATAACACTTCTCGGATAAGCTTTGTACCTTTTGAAGTTTCCACTACAATTATGCCTTTCCCTTTCACTACGATACATTCTCCATTGCCAATCTTCATTTTGGAAATGAATGACGTATCCAGCTCCTTGAATAGATCCCTGTCAAATGTCATGTGGTTGGTTCAACCACTGTCAATGAGCCACTTATCACTTGAATGACTTGCTGCAAGACAAGTAGCTATGAATAGTTGCTCCTCTTCATGATCAGCTACTTGAACAACATTTTTCTGCTGAAGATCAACTTAAGCTACAACCTTCTGAATGTTGCTCTTGCATATTTTCTGATGATGTCCCATTTTTTGGCACTTCTCACATTTCACATCAGGTCTCCTCAAGCATTTTGATGGTGGATGACCCTTTTTGTTGCAGTGCTTACAAGGAGGAAAGTCAAACTTTGATGAATCTGAACCTTCGTTCTTGTTTCCTTTGAACTTCCCTTTCCCTCCTTGGTTTGTTTGCACCTTTGCAGCCAATGCTTCTTCAACAGAACCTTCACTTCTCATGAGCCTTCTCTGTTCTTGAGCCTGCAAAGCATGTATCAATTCTGCTAAGCCAATCCTTGACAGATCCTTAGTATTTTCCAAAGAAGAGATGGTAGCTTCAAATCTTTCAGGGAAAGTAACAAGAATTTTTTGAACTATTCTTGTATCAGAAAATTCAGAACCAAATAATCATACCTTGTTTACGATATTGAGAAGTCTATCTGAATACTCTTTAATAGTTTCAGATTTGTTCATTTTCTGCATCTCAAATTCTCTAACCAGATTCGGCACTTGCATTCCTTTGATCTTCTCATTTCCCTCTTACTCCTTGAGATAGTTCCATATATCAAAGGCTGTTTTCAAGGTCAAGATTCTGGTGAAAATTGAAGATGAAACTGCAACAAACAAGCAACTTTTGACCCTGGACTTCCTTGCTTTCCTTTCTTTGAAATTCTTCATTTGAGCCACTGTAGGATTGTCGGGTAATGGAAGCACTTGGTAGTCTTCCTCAATAGCCTCCCAAAGATCATTTGCATCCAGGTAAGCCTCCATTCTGATTGCCCAAACTTGATAATTTTTTCCATTGAACACAGGAGGTGCAATGGCATTGAAAGGAGTTTCTGCACTCGAAGCCTCCATTTTGGTGGATATACACTTAAATTCCTCACAAGTCCCTTAAGAAGACAGCTCTGATACCAGTTTGTTGGAGCAAACTCAGAATTAACAGAGAAAGAGAAGAATATTTCAGTGTAATATTATATTTTTATTAACTGCAAATGTGCTTAAATACAACTCGAAAAAGAAACAGAAATTCCTATATTCCAGCTCAACCATGGAACATGCCTCCATGTTTAATAAATTAGCTAGAAAAATGGAAATAATGACTGAAATGCAGTAGAACAAGT
>JANIJH010000001.1:367722-387088 GCA_024520975.1 Erythroxylum areolatum
AAAAATGGAAATAATGACTGAAATGCAGTAGAACAAGTCAATAAATAAAAAACATAACAGAAAAAGAAAAATTACAGCAACTAAAAAGAAAATGCAGCAGCTAAGTCAACTTCTTAACAGAGACAATCTCATCTTCCTTGAGAGGATGTCCAATGGCAGTGGTGTTACTTAAACTCTTCACTTTGTGGAAGTAGTCAGTTGCTGTCATTTCCTTCTTTTGTAGGTTGGAAAGTTGAAGTTGTATTTGCATAATTCTTTCCTTTGAACAAGAGACAAACATCTGTTCAAGAGAATTCCATACCTCAGTTGATGTGGTGAGAAACAAAACATGCCCAAGGATCTCCTCGATAAGTGATGACAGTAATACACTCAAAACTAGTTGATCTTGATGATGCCAGATGGTATAAGTAGGATTTGGAACTTGAGGTGTTTCACCATTTGAAGTTTCAACAACCATTGTGGGAGGAGACCCGATAGAACCATCAACGTACACTAGAAGGTGTTGAATTCGAAAATAAGGGATGATCTGGGCTTTCCAGAGCAAATCATTGTCTCTAGTGAGTTTAACATTGATGAAGTGGCTAAACTGTGGTGTAGGAAGAAGATCAGTAGAGGAGGAGATGGAAGGGGTGACAGTAGAGGTGGAAGATGAGTTGGTGGAAGACATTGTTTTTTATCGCCAATAGCTCTGATACCATGAAAGAAGAAGAGTTTCTGGAAACTATTCTTATTTAGACTGCGTAAGGACACAGTTGGTCCAATAATAAATTTATGTATTAAAGATTCAACAGAAAAGATTTCATCTAATAGAAAAGATTCTGTCTAATAGAAGACGTTAGAAATTATAACAACTCAACAAACAGTAAGATTAAATCTAACATTAGAATCTATATTCGTGATTTGTATAATAATGTTATATAATTTGAAGCTTTTGCATAAACTAATTTAAGTAAAAGACAGGAAATTTTCATATAATTTAATTAATTTTAAGAAAAATCTATTTTTTCAAAATTATCGAAAAAATTTTACTTTTAAATTTTAAAAAATCTTAGACTTTTGTTATAAAATTAATGACATGCAATCAAATGCTTGTAACATAAGAACCTAACTGAGCCCTTAAACTTAATTTGAAATTTAATAATTTGATTAAGAAATAATAATTTAATATAGTTAGTATAATTATTAGTATGTGCTCGATTTAATTAATTCAAACAAATTTAAGAATTTTTTTAAATCTTCGTGTAGGTAATATGTATTATTTACGAATATTTCATTATTATATTTTAATAAGCCTACAAAATAATTTTTTGAAAAAAAAATTATAATAATTTTTTAAAATAATTTTAAAAATTAATTAAACTTCAAAAAGAATCTCATATCTCTTTACCCGTCAATTTAAGGTTGGCAGTCCAACTTCACCTCTTCCACTATAAATATAATGGTTCTTTAGAAGGTTGAGATACTTCCTCCATTAAAAAACTTGGCCGACTCAAGCTTTAATTGCCTGATACACACAAACTTTGACAGATTCTGTGGACATCAGCTGGCATCTCAAACTTTGCCTGATACACACAAACTTTGACAGATTCTGTGGACATCAGCTGGCATTTTTCTCACATGCATTCAGCTCAAACCGATAAGAAATTACAATGTTTCTTTATGAACATGATCTTGCTCTTCGTACCAATTGCCTACCAAAAAGCAGACCTCCACTATCTCTATCTATACCTTCCATTGCCATTTTGTTTAGAAAGTTACAAACACAGACCCCTTTTTACGACATTTATAACAATCACTAGTTATTGGTTTAGGATTTGAGATTGCTCAAAAGGAGCTCGAAACCATCTAGGTCACATCACAAAAAGATCATAATCTTTTAGACGGCTCTATGTGACTATGTGCCCTTTAGTTAGGCATGCATGATACAGTAACACCAACACACACAGACAGGTTGCTTAATTAAAGCTGAAGATTACCAAAAAGATTAAAAGTCATGGCTTCCGGAAAATCCAAAACAATGAAGACGTTAAGGAAATTGCATATAGTGTGTTCTTTGGTCTTTTTGTCCCGTCACCAAGGACCATTCTTGTGTGTTGTGTTTGTCAGTCTTCTTCAATGGCCCTAGGTATCTCTCTTTCCACTTGCCCCATGCTTACATGACAATGCCGATAAACCAGAAGCAAGCAGGCAAAGACAAATAAGAAAAAGATAAAGACTTGTTAGTGAGGAAAGCGTCACATTCATGGAAGATGATGCAAGAGTGGATCAGCATGCTAAATTAACCGACAGCTCCAAGAGGTGGAAGTAATTATTAATATTATAAATAACAAAAAATAAATAAAAATTTTATTTTACAATAATAATTTATCAAACAATAATATATAAGTGTGATTATGATATAACAAAATACATTTTTACAAATCCAAATTCACCAATTAGGATTTTGCCCTTTAATTATTAACTTTGCTTTCACATCAAGTAATAGTATTATAATAATAACTATCAAATAATACCGACATGATAAATACACTCTAGCATATCCATATCCAAATCCACCAATTGCTCCATAGTATAAGATAGGATTTTTAGGGTTTTGCCCTTTTAACTATTAACTTTGCTTTCATCATCTCTGACATCAAATGGGATAGTGATTGATAATATTGACATTATAAATGATAAAAATATTATTTTGTGAAATAATATTTTATTTATAATTGACGTATATCCAAATCCACCAATGATTTGATTCCATAGTAAAACGACAGCATTTTCAGGGTTGTTTTTTAGATACAACTTCACTTCTTAAGATTCGATTAGCACCCAAAAAAAAAAAAAAAACCCATAACTTCGCTTACATCATCTCTGACCTCAAGTCAGTTAAAGGGTGCAATTGGAAAATTCTATTGGGACAGAAACGCCTTATGGATGTGTCATTTATTTCGACCATCTTGTTTTACTTGTATCATGTTAAGTATAGTTTCGTTATAATAACTTAAATTATTGTGTGAGGTTAATTTAGTGTTTATTTGGTTCAACTTTTGAAAATTAAAAAAGAGCTTTTTTCACTGCAAAAATTATTTTTAAAAAAATGAGTGTTTAGCTGTAAATTTTAAAAATATTCTTTAAATAGAAATAATTTTTTTAGAAGCTAAAATATAACTTTTTCAAACGCCCAAATTTGAAACTTTTCAGAAAAGCCCTTAACTGTTTTTATATATATATTTACTAATATACTCCCTTATGTAAAAGCTTTTTTTACTTGAAACTTATAGAAACTCACCCTATCTTATGCTGAATAATAGATGGGTGATAGGATCTGAACTTATAACCACTTGGTCATAAAAGTCCTGATACTATATTAATTGACTGTTTCAACACAATAGTTTAAGTTATTATGTGAGGTCAGCTTAATTGGTTTTATATATTCAATAATATATCATGACTTCACGTTAGCAAAAATAACATTTTAACTTAATTTAGGCAAAATTTAAAAGATTTGTCATTTATCACTATATTAAGAAAATTTAAAAATTAAGTAATATTTAATTTGTTAAAATCCTTAATAAATGGTTTCTTTTGTTAACCAAAAATAACAATTTCCATTAAAAAAAAAAGAAACCAATACTATTGTATCACATTCACATATGTCTTGGCTACTGTCTCACGTTTCCGATGGTAAAATTATCATAGACATGATTGCCGATGAAATCCAAAGACGTGATCGTCTTGTTTTCAACGTTAACCAGCGATGATTGTCCATTAATGATGAGTGAGCACTCCCACTAACCTCATGTCATTGTTACTGAAATGATATGTGCTCTCTTTCGATGACACGTAATATTAAAAGGCAAGCTAAGTTGCGTGTGTTCTTTATTTTTGTTTGCTGTACATCGTAAATACGTGTTTATATCATGTTCATATGAATATAATAAAGTTTTCTTAAAGTTCTTTAAAAATCGGGTCTTGAAATAATTGGTAAAATTACAAATTTGAATTAAGACTTATTAAAAGTATGGATTATGGATTCGGACTTAAGAAATCAGTTCATCTAACAATATGTTTTAGTGGACAAATCTGCATTATGATATTTCTCGATCAGACATTACGTGAGTGTGGTTTTAATAATCTTCCAATCGATCACAACAACGAGATAGACCACTAAGCATAGAACGAAACTATATCATTTTTTTTCCAAAAAGGAAAAAGAATAAAAACATAGACAAAAATAAAACAAAATAGACAAAAGAGTAGAACCGCTAAAGACCTAAATTTTGCGACGATATCATAAAACGAAAAGCCTTATTTTTAGTGATAAATTTGTAAATCGTAAATAAAAGTTAACTTTTAGCGATGATATTCAAATCGTTGTTAAAAAAATAGCTAAAAGTCAGTTTTATTGTATCGAAAGAAAGAAACATCCACTCCAATAGACAAAGGAGAACAGAGGACTAAGTATTAGAGAAGGAAGCATAACATATGACGACTTATTTTTATAAGAAAATATTATTTCCAAGTATTAATTGAAAATTAAATTTCCTATATAATCATATTTTTGCAAAAAAAACATTTTTCTTGACTTATCTGACTAGACCTTAATATTATTGACTTAAAGTTGCGTATTACTAATCTTCTCTAAACTCTTCATTTTTACTAATTATTATTGTTGATGTTGTTGATGTATAATATTAAGTTAGATCTTAACATTTATAAAATTAATATTTATGATACCTTCAACTTTAAATTTATTAATTTAATTGACAAGATTGTTATCATCTAAATAATGACAAAAACTAAATTAGACTTTTTATAAAATTTTAAAGAGCCATTTACACTTTTGGCCTTGTGTACATATGTGACAAATTAAGAAGCTAAAACATGTGGACAAACCCTTCATATCAAAGATTCAAAGTGAGTAAGTTCAAAATTTTAATCTCTATCTGATATCTTGCAAGCAAATGAGAAAGTAGAACATGAGGCTAATATTGCAAGTTGCTTCCAGCTTTCCATCCCAAGTCTAGCTCTCGATAAATAATAATGCATGATAAGACTAATGCGGCTTCCACCTTTTATGATGCCTTGGATGATTAGGCCCTTACTTTTCTTTTCTTTTTTTATTTTTTGTTTTGAAAGAGATATCCTTGAACACAAAATTGTTGAAAATTCGCCATGAGATCTGATCTCGATTGCATTGGACTTTTTTTCATAATTATTTGATTTTCTAAAAATCAAGATCTCTTTAATTATATAAAACGATTAACACATGATTATAATAAAGCATAAATCGAAATTTGTATCTTATTCTAAAGCTTGAATTTTATCTTATTGTATCTCTCGAGTTGTTTTTAAAATTGATTCGTCTCAACTATCGTAACTGCACAAGTGTACGGTCTCCAACGATATCCCCATAATGAGTTGGAGTTGAGAGATTTTTGTAATCTTTACAGAGAGGGTTAAGCAAGTAATACTAGCTCTATAGAGCTTAATAATTCTAAAGAAATATCAATTATGCCTAAATTAAATCTAATATCTCATATTAATCTTTATTTATTAAATATCTCAAATTTAATCTTAAAGTTTCTCAAACTTTACAATCAAGTCTAACTTGATTAAAATATATTTACTCTATTTAACTCATTCTTTATATGACCTCACTAGGTTCCCAAATATATTGATAATGATTATAAATTATGATTCTAATTCATAATTAGAATTATATAAATTAAAATTCATTTTGGTTTATGTTTAATTCTCCTCTTAAATAATTTATAATTATAGATGAAAATTGGCGTCTAGCAACACATCATGACCACTCAAATATTTATGAATGTTATGGTAGTTTTGACTAATCTTTTTATATATGATTTTTTCATATAATTCAATACTTTCATCATACAATATTCTGATTAGACATATAGTATGAAATTAATGGCTATTCTATTTTTAGTCCAATCATATTAGTTCTCTGTTATTAGCTATTGGTTCAATTAATAAAATTTATAAACTATTTACAAAACATCATTCCACCTTTGCTAAGGATTTTTTGATTCTATACTAGTCGAAAACAACGAAACATTCTTCCTAATTATTTTATGGTGATAAATTATATCTTGATCACACAACTGTCTCTATATAGTTCATACTACATCTAATGATTACTGATTGACTGAACTATGATTATATAAGTCATAAGTAGTATCTAAACATAACAATCCCTAAACAAGATAACTTTGTTGATCTAAAGTCAAATGATTATTTATATAATCATTACAACGAGAATTTCACAAACATACAAGTAATGTTTCAAATAGATTTTTCATATCGAGCTTGTTCAGTTAACTTGTTCTCTAATAAGTATCCATATGTTTATTTAAGTATCTCTATACTTTAATCTAAGAAGTCGGTTATTTTTTCATAAGAAAAAATAAAACGTGTACTATTCTTTTTATGTTTTATTAATGTTTAATCTTAATAGAACAAATGACTAGGAACAATTTAGGGATAATACATAAATGCAATATGAATCACTTAATTATAATATTATTATAATTTCATTTGTATGTATAATTGTCCCATGAATTTTATCATATACATCTATACATGTACAGGATAAAGAATGTCTTTAAATATTTTGTCACTAAACTGCAACTAAAGTGATTGACTGTAAAACATAAACCAATAAAAACTTCCTCTTGCTAGATGATGTATATTTGTGTATGCAAATATAAGGAGACAGCTTGCAATATTGGCTTTTTTTTAATCTTCCTGCCTATATATATTTATTTGCCAAAATGGATCAAACCTAGAATAACCTTGTAAAAGATTGAAGATTGGAATCTAATGTAGAAATGATAATGACTAAAGTTATTCAACATCTTTCTCGAAGAAAGGAAACATAATACAAGGAAGGATCATGGCCAACTATATAGACCTACCGATAATGGCATTATTCTCTAAGTTGATTTTGATCTTAATAAAATTAGGGCCTAATATATCATAATTATGATTGTCAAATAAAAATTTTTATTTAAAAATATTTTTTACTATTTATAATATTATTAATTATCGATATTCATCATTCACGGACTATGGAACTCTTTTCCTAAAATTATTAAATTGTCTTGAAAGATTTATGGGCATAAGTTTTCTTTATTCTTTCAACCTTTACCTTCATTTTTCTAATTAATTTAATGTCCTTAGGCTTGAAATAATAAAAAATAATTACTTTCGGTAGGCTTGTGTCCTATTCATTCGAGTTAGGGCACTCATCAACCAAAGCTTTTACGTCTTCTAGATGGATAGAAATGGCTCTTATATGATGCCAAAGCTTCCCTTCTTCTCCTTTTATCTTGTGATTACATATTTAATTACTAATCATATGATCATTATTTAATTATTATAAATAAAAGTTGTTTTATAAAAATAATATTTTTATTATTTATAATATTAATTATTATCAATATCCACTATTATCATTTAACCATTGATATAAACCACATATAATCATAAGATTGAATATGAAATGTCGTAACAAGTCCATATCAAATACGACTACTAGATCATAATCCACACAATAAGCCTTCACATCTATTAAGAAAATTCCACTTGAATTAATTACAATACAACACAAAAAGAGCCACCGTAAAGGAGGAATCATTGCTTGATGCCTATCCTCAGTACAATAATACTGACCAAGAAGGAGAAAAAAAAGCTGATTACCACTTCATGGTACCACTTCATGGACCTCTAATTTGTTTCGACTCTTATATCTTTCTCTCCTTCGATTTTGTTTAGTGGAAAAAGGTTTGCCTAGTAGAGTATGCGCCTATCATCTGTTGCCATCAATGCAGCAGAATCTACAAGTAAAAAAAAAAAATCACCATTATTGTTACTGTATCTTTGCATGCGAACTAGCTTATAAATACTGGCACTTGGGGACGATTTCAAACCAGAAAAAGATAAAGAAACAAGAACACAGAAATGGTGGAGATGGAGGGCAAAGATGGCCATGCGAAGAAGAAGCAGAAGGGTGGCATGGTTACAATGCCTTTCATATTTGGTAAGCTTCCTTGAAGAGTTCATGTAGAAATTTAATTAAAGGAAGAACACTGTTTTGGTTTGTGGGTATGAACTAGATTTGATTGATGTTTGTGTAGCTAATGAGGCTTGCGAGAAGTTGGCTGTGGTTGGGTTCAACACCAACATGATTAGCTACTTAACATCGCAGCTTCACATGCCGTTAACCCAAGCAGCTAATACCTTAACCAACTTCGGCGGCACATCAAGCTTGACGCCGTTGCTCGGTGCCTTCTTCTCCGACGCATACGTCGGCCGGTTCTGGACCATCACTGTCGCTTCCATAATTTACCAGATAGTAAACACTAAACACTTACTCTCTTCTTTGACTCTGTCTCTTGTCTTCTCTCCTTATCCCTTATCTCTTTCTTTATCATTTCAGGGCATGACAACTTTAACTATATCGGCGATACTTCCAAACTTCCGGCCACCGCCATGTAAGAGTGACCAAGTGTGTGAAGAAGCTGACACAGGACAACTAGCGATACTATATCTATCTTTGTTACTCACAGCTTTAGGTTCAGGTGGTATCCGACCTTGTGTGGCAGCATTCGGGGCGGACCAATTCGACGAAACGGATCCTAACCAATCCACAAAAACATGGCGTTACTTTAACTGGTACTACTTTGTTATGGGGGCCTCGATATTATTGGCAGTGACAGTTATTGTCTATGTTCAGGACAACATTGGATGGGGATGGGGACTTGGAATTCCAGCCATGGCAATGTTTCTGTCAATGGTTCCATTTATTCTCGGGTACCGGCTTTACCGGAATTTGGATCCGGCAGGAAGTCCGTTCACCCGACTGGTACAAGTGATGGTTTCAGCTTTCAGGAAAAGGAAGGTTCAAATGGTTTCAGACCCTAAATTACTATACCAGAATGATGAGCTTGATGGACCTATTTCAATGGGTGGAAAGCTTCTTCATACCAAGCACATGAAGTCAGTGTTTTTCTTCTTCTTCTTCTTCTACTTCTATTTCCCTTTTTTTTTTTCTGTTCTTTCATGCAGAAGTTTACGTACCATGCTATTAACAAAGATGATTACTTAATAAAAGAGGGTTAAGGGGTCTTAATCTTAATCTTAAGTGTGACTTCTCCAGCTTGATTGTTTAGTGGAAATGTCCTATTATGTAATTTAATCTTTTTTACCTCAATTTTTATATTTAAATTATCATTTACTTTTTTTATATGGAATTACTTATCTATCAAATAAGTCCTTTCATCATATTTTAATTAGTTTTTTATACTTTATTGAAAAAGGGTATTTATGTATTTGGAAATACATTAAAAAGATTAAGATAATCTGTACAAAATCATTAGGTTAGATAGTTGTGGTAAAGTTAAGAGATACCAAAAAATGATTTCAGATCTCATTTATTATTATTTTTTGATTTTCTATTCATTCAATTATAGTGGTGGTTGTAAGATGCAGGATAGAGATAACATAACGTAGGAGATGATCTAAAGTATTGTCTTTATCTATAAAGTAAGTCTTTAGAGGTCCACAGCTCCACACCTTCCTTGCTGTAATGGTTGCTGCTTAATTAGCTAACAAACAAAAGCTTGTGTCCAACTTCCTGTCTCCTCTGTCCTTATCTGAAACATCCCATCTTGGATACAATATCTAAAAGCTGTGAATACAATCGTAATTACGATAACAGCTGGCTTAGACACTGATCCCGGTTTCATGATGCAGGTTTCTTGATAAAGCTGCCATTGTTGTGGAAGGAGAGGATCTTAAACCAGGCCAAGCACCAGACTTGTGGAGATTGAACACAGTACATAGAGTTGAAGAACTCAAAACTGTTATTAGAATGGGACCTATATGGGCATCAGGAATCATTTTAATCACAGCCTATGCTCAACAAAACACATTTTCACTCCAACAAGCCAAGTCCATGAACAGACATATCACCAACTCCTTCCAAATTCCTGCAGGTTCAATGTCTGTCTTCACTATGAGCGCAATGCTTACCACAATAGTCTTATACGATCGAGTATTTGTCCACATCGCACGTAGATTCACTGGCCTTGAGCGTGGCATTACCTTCTTGCAGAGGATGGGAATTGGTTTCGTTATATCAATCTTAGCAACTCTTGTTGCCGGTTTCGCGGAGATTAAGAGAAAACATGCAGCTTCTGATAATGGTTTGATCAATTCTCATCAAACTATTCCGATCTCAGTCTTTTGGCTTGCCCCTCAATATTGTCTTCATGGAATAGCTGAAGCATTTATGGCAATTGGGCATTTGGAGTTCTTCTATGATCAAGCACCAGAAAGCATGAAAGCCACTGCAATGGCTTTGTTCTGGACTGCAATATCCGCTGGTAACTACGTGAGCACACTACTGGTAACTTTGGTTCACAAGTTCAGCCATTGGCTTCCTGATGATAACTTGAACAAAGGGAAGTTGGAGTACTTTTACTGGCTCATTACGTTTTTGCAAGCCATCAATCTTATATACTACTTGTGGTGTGCAAAGTTTTACACGTTTAAGCCAATCCAGATCCTCAGTGGTAAAGAACTTGGAGACTCCATGGAAGATGGAGTGGAACTCGGAAACAAGGTTTAGTTCAACCATTTAACTGGATTTGGCTCGCCACGATTTTAGGTCTTCTTCTTTGTTTAGGAATGCGTCAGTCTATATTACATTAACCGAGCTCAACTCGAATAAGAGATATGTCAGAAATCATGTAGAATCAAGATCATTTTGTGTGTAATATTTAGTAGAAATAGATAACAGAAAATCCTTCAAATTGATCGATCGGTTTTTTTTTTTCATTTTAACCGAGTGCTTTTAAAATCGCACCAAATTGGTCGATCGAACTGAAAAATTGGTGAATCGGAGTATAAAATGGTTCGATTTAGTCCGTAATTTTTGTGAGTGATTGGCTCGTTCATTTTAAGGTCGGATCGGTAAAAACCACAAAATCGGTGAAAGAAAGGACCAGCCGATCCATTTAAAATGTTTTGATTTTAATAATTTCAATTTGAATAAGTAATGATATTTTTTAATCTTTTTGATAAAATATGACTAGTGACTTTTATTATCTTATTTTGTGTTGTGTTGGTGAACTTAAAAAAATGTATATTTTGAAATTTAAAAGTTTAAGTTAAGTTTACAATTAGACAAATAATTAAATAGTATATTTAAAAATTATCTTATATATAATATATAAAATAAAATTTTATATATTTATTAGTTACCGATTCGATTACGATCGAATTCTGATTGGACTACTAACTTTTGAATGAGTAACTTCTCTAGTTTAATTATCGGTCTGATTTTTAAAATATTTTTTTACCTAATTGAACATGGGCTCACTTCCAACAATAATTATATTATACCGGCCCAAACATCCACACCTAAAAGTCAGACAAATTGCGAGTCAGCTCCGAAAACTGAGGAAGTAGCGAAGAAAAGATCATCCCAAAACAAGACACTTTGACTTGTTCGGTTTTTTTCCCTCGACACGACCTTTCCAACCAAACACGTCTGATTTTTTCTGAGAAAACAAAACCTATTTACATAGACTTGTCCAAGTTCCAGCTAAAGCTTCTGTTGTTTGGTCTTATTTTTCTGTCTTACGTTTTTTCTAGGCAACCCGTAATAGTCGGTGAGCTTCTCAGAAAGCTTTATTCAGATCATTGCCTTACAATTCTCATGCATTTATTCTATCAGAAGAAAAAGGAACTGATCGCAAAGTAAAAATAGAAACAAGACACGCAAATCCTATCTTTGACCGTTCAAGAATAGTCATAGATTCGTTGTTTTCGAATCTAGTTGGTGTTCTTTGAGTTCATATTCGAGGGTTTTGAGGATTTCAAGAAAAAACCCAGAAAGAAAAAACAGAGTGTGTGTAGGAAGAAGATTAGAAGAAGAAGATTAGAAGAAGAAGAAGATGATAAAGAGACTTCTCTATAACAGCACAGGCCAGCTTCAGGCGCTACAACAAGATCGTCCACCTCCACCGACGACAGACATCCTGGAAGACACCACCCCCGCCGCTATGGTGGCGTCACCGGAAAAGGGTCATTCCAAAACGCCGCTATCGGCGGTTGCCGAGTCATTTGAGGACATAGCCAAGAGGTTGAGTTCAAGGAGGAACAATGGCGAGGCTGTTGCTAATAATGATCATAACGTTAATGGTGAAGGAGAAGAAGAGTTGCGTTTGGATACGTTTTGCGATGCGTGTCGTCTGGTTGCGGTGCTCTTTAGCTGTCTCGGTCTCGCCTTCAAGTTTGCTGAATCTGAGTATGTCGCCAAGGTCTATTCTCATTCTCCTAACCCTTTTCTTCATCTTGTATGATAAGATTTCCAGGATTTTTCTAGGTCGAATGTGCTATTTTCATCTAAGCTTTCACAAAAAAAAGGTTTAAACTTATAATGGTAATGGTAATTGTTTACTTAGGTATTTTACAGAACGTTAGGATTTAATTTACAATTTGGGTCATTTTCCTTCGTTTATCAAATGTTTCGAAAATGCAGGAATAGAAAGAGACATCCAAATTTAGCTTACAATTTGAATGATTCAGGTGGGTGATCTGGTTGAAGCATCCAGGTGCTTTAGCAGCTTGGAAAATATATTGGACCTGGATGTTGCAAATGGAACTGTGAGAACTCCGGGAAGTCATTCGCGCAATCTTCGTCGAGTCAGGCAGGGTCTTGACCTTATCAGAGCCTTATTCCAACAGTTTCTGTCAACTGAGTACGTTCCAACCTCTCTAAATTGCATAAAGTTCTGTTTCACTTTCAAGTCAAATCTAGCTTATCTGATCTGCAATTTATTTGTAGTGGTGATTCTTTAAAGGAAGCTGCAACTACAGCTTATTCCCAGGTTTGTGCTCCATACCACACATGGGCAGTCAGAACAGCTGTTTATGCTGGAATGTATACTCTTCCATCAAGGGACCAACTTTTGCTGAAACTCAATGAAACTGGTGAGTCTTGAGTTAATTTTACATTATCCTCAAGATGTTCTATATAATTGTCTCTTGTATGAGTTTCTATGCAAGTAGAATCTATTCATAATCAGAAAAAACTTGTCAAGACAACTTAGACAAAACAAATGTTGGATGTCCAATGTCATAGGGATATCTAACACTTGTTACCCATGTTGTTGCAGATCAGACAGCGGAAAAGAAGATGAAAAGGTATATCAATGCAACACTTCCAGTTATAGAGTACATTGACAAGCTTTACATTTCCAGGAATATCACATTGGACTGGTAACTTCAGCGTCTTAAAAGAAAGGTCATATGATTCCTGTGTTTGAAGAGGGGATTCATGAAGCATCTTCCTGTTTTAGGAAGGACTCAGATTTGACAAGAAACAACAATAGATGATCTGTACATACATGTTGATACCGACAAATAAATTTTTACAGCCTTTTAAGCATAAAAATTATTTTTTGGTAATATCAGAGATATTTGTTAAGCCTTAAGCACTCAGGAAGATTTTAAAGCAGTAATGTGTTACCTTCAAGTTGGTTTGTTCTTCTTCAACCTACCTCTGATGGTTCATAAAGCTTGAAGAAATACTATCTGGTGTTTAACTTGCAGGTGGTCAAGATAATATTAAAATGCTCCAAAAAAAATTACTTGCAATGATGTTATGACAGTAACAACAGAATATATCAAGTTCTGTAAAAAACTTCCAAGATCTTTGTTATTCCTGTCTAAAATGTTGTGCTCATCCATGTGCGTTACTTGCAAATCTTTGGAAAAGACTAAGAAAAGAACAAACACCGGAAAATATAACTTCCAAAAGAAAATGTAATATGCCTCAGGAGGATGTCCTCCAAAACTATGTTGTTTAGCAACGCACTCTTTGCAAGATAAACCATTCTTTCCGGGTCCTCCACTTCATTTCAAGAACATAATCTACAATGTCAGGCTTTCTGGGTCCTCAACAATCTTTGCAAAGGTCTGAAGGAATGCTGCCAGGTCAGCACCATAAACAATTCGGTGATCGGCTGTTACATTCACCTGAACAGAACAAAAACATTTAAGTAGTAAGGGTCACATTGGATGTCTGCCAGATATGTTACACCTTAGGTTTCACAATTAAACTAGAAGGAGAAACTGTGGGAGAATCTACAGTGAAGAGCATTTAGAGAATGCAATACAGACAGGACCTAGCTTATAACGTAATTAGTGATAAGAACAGCGCCACTGACAACAAAATCCCAAGCCATGAAATAACAATACACACCGGAAAGTGTGAATCACAGACACACCACGCCCCTTAACACCAAAGGCAAAATAATGGAGTTGCATGAATATGTATATGAATCAGAGAGCAACCAGTGCATGAATTAGGACCAGTTTGCCTCCAGCAAAAGATGCAGGCAGACTAGCCTTTGAGATTTGATCAAACACACCTTACCAGACATTTCCCTTTTTGCTGGATCACAGTGGTTAGTTTTCACCATAAAAAATGACATTTGGTGATTCTTTAAACATATTTGCTAAGATTACGTGGTGAACCGAAAGTCAATGAGTAACAGTTCCAGGTCACATGTAACAATCCTGGATGAAAATTTTTTAGATCACTTGGCATGATATGGCATTGCCATGGATTGAGCTTGATCTCAAAAATGAGGTAAAATGTTATAAAGATGAACATTAAAGAGAGAAGTAGAAGTGTTTCTAAGACACTTTAAGTGGCAAAAAGGATTTTTTTGGTTTTTTAGCACATACGAAGATTTAGCAAGAAATAGGCAGAAATCCCTTCAACTATTACTAGAACACAGGGTACCAAAAGACAAACAGATATTCACACTAAAACCGTATTCATAAAAGACTATATGTGTTTTATCTTACAATACCCCAAGGCTTGCAATTTTTGAGACATCTACATGATCATTAGTTACATGAACAATCAACACAACATCTAAACCATGGATAAAGGGGATCATATACTTTGTATGACCAACCCAAATACCTTGGACCTATAGCAACTCCATATAGCACGTCAACTTAGAGAGAGTGGCATATGTATATTGCAACAATGCCTGCCTGAAAGAAACTGACCTTTCTAGAACAGCAACAATCTATGCAGTTAGCACTGTGTTACGGACCAATTGTAAGGTATGGGACTTGAGTCTCAACATTGATCATATGGGGGGCTGATATGGGGTTTATATAGGCTTATGGGTTCTCTCATCCTTTGAGCTAGCTTTTGAGGTTGAGCTCTCTCATAAGACCTTTATCAATTAGTATTAGAATCAACACCACTCCTCCGAGTCCTTGTGTCATGAGTGGCGATGCCGGTATTACAATGTTCGCTTGGGGCTAGAAAAGGTTTAACGGACAGCCAGCCCGTAGGTACTGGGCTGCAGAGCGTGGTGGAATGTTACAGACCAATTGTAAGGTATGGGACTTGAGTCCCACATCAGTCATATGAGAGCTAATGTGGGGTTTATAGGCTTATAGGCTCTCCTACCTTTTGAGCTAGCTTTAGGGGTTGGACTATCTCGTAAGACCTATATCACATTGGGAAGATTTTATCACCTATAGCCGCAATCCAAAACAAGTTTTCTTATGGATCTAACAAGATTCTTCTTGAACAACTTAACATTCTAAGCAACACTTGGATACAAATCACAATAATATCATATTGAACAGATATTAGCAGTCAATTTGAATATAACCTTCAAATTTTCTTCCATTTCGCTAAATAACAACACTATTAGCAAGCTAATCAAAAAGTTGAATCGATCAACCAATAGCTCGTGTAATCAGAAAGGAATAGTTTATACCCCAACATCAAGTTGAGGTGAAGGGTATTATTAGGCCCAATCAAGGTTTCATGCTTTGTCTTACAGAATTGCAAGTGGCGTAACTGGAACAGAAGTGCTAGAATGGAAACAAATAGGTTGAAATCTTCCAAATTTTGACCATGTTTAAATACAGTACAGAATGGGAACCTTCAAATACCAAGGTTATATGTTAATTGTATACATTTTATTGCAACATATAATTTATCAGTTGCATTGACATAGGGTAGTCAGATGAATCAGAAGCAAATGGGTCATGCAATGAAGATCTAACGTACCAGCATTTTACTTTTAACACTGAAGAATCCATCTGCATCGGCCACCACTGTTGGTTTTGATGCTCCAACAGCCATGATGGCTCCCTAAATAGCATCCCAAACATAAGCAAGTGGCTAAGCGAGAGCAAATTAAATACAGAGACAAAAAATCTACTGATAACAAAATACCTGGCCAGGAGGAAGAATAGCATCAAACCTATCCACTCCAAACATTCCCAAGTTGGATACAGTAAAAGTCCCTGCAAAGAAGTCCAATATAATCAATGTTCACTTACAATCACGGACATTAAACTAGTAGAGCATGTACAATAGAATAAGCCATATGGTTCACCTGAATTATACTCATGGGGCTGAAGTTGCTTTGCTCTTGCTTTCTCTACCAACTCTTTCCACTTTTGAGATAATAAGTACAGGTCCAACTACACAAATTGCACACTTTAGTTAACTTGAACTCGGGAAAGTAAGCACGAAGTGATCTAGATGAAATAGTTACTTGACTCAAACAATACCTTATCAGCATCCTGCAGAACGGGCGTGATTAATCCACCATTAATTGCAACAGCCACCGCAATATTGATGTTACTGTTGTACGTAAAACTCTTTCCATCTCTGCAGCTAGCATTCACAACTGGGTGTTGAACGAGTGCCATTGCAGCAGCCTTTGCCAACAAGGCAGTCATTGTTACACCCTTTGGTTTCACCTGGTAAGAACCGATCAAGTTCAGCCATTACCACCATATCAAGAATATACAGAGTATCACATTCAAGAGATCTATGTACCGTCAAAGTTTGATCTTTTTACTTGATTACAATCAAAGAAAAGAATTTTATCCAACTGAATATAATCTAACTGAATAGATAGATAGGCAATTAAGCTAACAGAATCTAAGTATTCAAACACAATGCACCTTCTCATAAAGTGCATCAAGAGCATTAGTAGTCAATGGATATCCAACTCGAAAAGTTGGCACTGAGAGACTTTCCACCATATTTTTCGCCACAGCCGCTTGCATCGTCGTGAACGGCACAACGGTGGACCCCGGCAACGGTGGCACAGCAGAACTGGTAGCAGGCTTCGTCGGTGCAGGCTGAGCAGGACTCACGCTCGGCTTTGAAGGCCAAATTCCGGCAGCCAATTCGACGTCAGCAGGAGTGATCCTCCCAAATGGGCCCGTTCCAACCAACTTATTAGTGTCCACCTTATGCTGCTTCGCCAATTTCTTCGCAAACGGCGTCACCACTATCTTCCTCGGCCCCTCCGCTGCCGTCGCAACTGCAGCCGGTTGTGAGATTGCAGGAGCCGGAGTGGAAGTCGTCGGAGGTGGCGGTGGCGGCGGAGAAGGAGCAACAGCTGGTGGTGGAGTGGAACTACCACTACTAGAACCTGCTTTGGCTTTGGCTTCGGCGACTTCGTCCTCGGATTCAGCTAAGAGGCCGATAGGAGCGCCAACAGGAGCAGTCTCACCTTCGGGGACAACGATGGCGGCAAGGATTCCGTCGTAGAAAGTCTCGACGTCCATGTCGGCCTTGTCGGACTCCACAACGACGACGCTGTCGCCTTTGGATAGAACATCCCCTTCGGACTTAATCCAGGACACGATTTTGCCCTCGGTCATCGTGGAGCTGAGTGCGGGCATGAAGATCTCGCGAATCTTGGCCTTGACGGAGAGCGCATTTTGGGAATTCCGGCGGAGGCGAGTTCTGGAGGGAAGACGAGGGAATGAAGGGGAGAGAGAGGAGGAGAAGGAGATGGCGTTGCTGGAGATGTTGAGTTTGCTGAGGAATGGGGTTGTGGTGGCGGCCATCGGTTGTCGGAGATTGAGGGCTGGTAGTGAGTAGTGAGTAAAAATAGAGCGGAGAAGAGAAAAGACCGGACGGAGATGTCGAGGCGGAGTTAGTTGGCAGTGCGTGTGTTTGGTTACATCGCCCGCCCAACAGGTACATCAAAGAGTTGTTCAACAGCATATAACTGTCCTCCTGGTACTTTATTGTCTCATTTTAAAACCCAAGACTATGTTGCAAAATTAGCATTCATATTTCTACACATGGCATTTGGGCGGAGTTCGAACCCATCCTGTCCTGAGATCCACGGAGCCAGACTCATGCCCAAACCCAACCAAACCTAAGACTCAATACATATAACCAAAACGACACCATTTTTTATCAACAGAGCCATACTCATGTCCAAGCCCAACCCAACACAAGATTCAATATATATAACTAAATCGACGCCATTTTTCCTGTCCTGAGATCAACGGAGCTAGACTCATGCCCAAGTTTAACCCGACCCAAGACTCTGTTGAACCAAAAAGTCACACACTCATAGATTGAGACAAACTCACGCAAAAAGTCATACTATAGAATAGTAGCATGGTGAAATACACTAACTCTTTGACTTATATAATTGAAATACTTAATTTAATTTATAGGTAAGCTAGGCCACACTGATTCCTTTTGTGATCTACTGCTCCATCACAAGAAGGAAGACCTGAAACCTCTATGGAGTGAAAATCTTCGAGCTATCCCTCGCCGCACTAATTGCCCCTCCGGCTCTTGGCTGAGATACAACTTGGATGAAACAAGCTTGCAATCAAGACCCACCACTGTTAGCACAAGTTTGAACACTCCGTTGCCATCCCAGACTTTTCTCAATTCCTTCTTAGGGCCACACACGTATGGGGATCGGATGATTTTAACGATGAGTAGTATGGATATGGACCAGACTGGTGCGGTTTAGTTACTTTCAAATATGCCTAGTGAAGATGATCCCATAGACAAACATGATGGGGGAAAAAACGAGCTCGACTCAAATGCATCTCTGTTACCGTTTCTAACTCCACGGATTCGGTAATAGATACCACTTCTAGATCAACGGTCGAACTTGCTCAGAGGGTCGATCGACCATCATGAGAATCCTCAGTTGGAACTACAGAGGGGAGGGGGGGAATCCCTCTGCGGTTCGAGCTCTTCGGGAGCTTGTTTGAAGCTATCGCCCAGTAATTTTGTTTTTGATGGAAACTAAAGTTTATGGAGGACGCATGGAAACGTTACGTAATCAACTTAGATTTGCTAATTACTTCTCTGTAGCCAGTATTGGGATCGGTGGGGGTCTCTCTATTTTATGATCTACTGATAGGGATGGCAATGGGTAGGGTTCGGTTCGGGTTTTACTCAACCCATATCCATATCCATTTTTTATGACTCAACCCATATCCATATCCATATCCATCG
>JANIJH010000001.1:387188-405005 GCA_024520975.1 Erythroxylum areolatum
ACATTGACTTGCATTGCTTGTTTTTGCCATGAAAATGAATCCATTAAGCATGTATTCCTTGAATGTCCTATGGCTAAGGGAGTTATGGAGGTTAGTGGGTTTGGTTCTATCATCCTCTTTGTCATCTTTGTAAGATTTTTTTGCCTACATCCTTGAGACCGTAGGAAGGGATCGTGCTGCTAGAATCGGTATTCGGGCATGGAAGCTATGGTTGGCGCGGAATGAAAATCTATGGCATGATAAACGAGTTACGCTATACCATATTCATACCCAAGCTAATTCTTACTATTTGGACTTCAAGGAGCTGATGCCCGTCGAAACTCCCCTGAATGTTGCTCCCAGTCTACCACTGTGCTTTCAAACGGTAGCAGTAATGACGTCGTCCTCTAGTTGGTTGGCTTTCATTGATGGCTCGATATTTGCAGATGCTGGCTTCCTTGATTTTGGCATTCTATTTGAAGATGGAGAAGGCTGCTTTTCATTGGTGTTTTCTGGCTACGAGGAAGGCAATGGAGATCTCGCGATGGTGGAGGCGCTTGCTTTGAACTCTAGGTCTTTGGACTTTTCCTATTTTGGTCTTATAATTTCGGACTGAAAGGATATTTTATGCACTAGGGACAATATCTATGTATCTTGGATTAGGCGTTCGGGGAATAAGGGAGCCCACTCTCTTGCTCGGGTGTCTGTTCTCCATAGTCGCTTTCAGGTGTGGGTTGATATACCTGACTGTATCTTGGATCACTATTCTTCAACATAATAGCTATTTTCTCTTTTAAAAAAAAGATACAGTTTATTTAATTTAACATTTTTTTGTTTATATCTTATCCATTTTAGTTTATACATATTTTTAATATATTCTAATTATTTCTATATATAATAATATGTTGTAAAATAATGAAAATAATTCAAAATTATTAATTATTAATTATTCTATCACTTGTTTTTGTTCACGTTCCATTCCATTTTACATTTAATTGGATATTTTACATTTAATATATTTATTTGAATTTTTTTAAAAATTCAAAATTAGAGGAAAATTTGAGTTTTCTTTATTTGTATTTCCCCTTTTGAAAACTTATAGTGAACTTTGACGGAGGCATAGAACATAAATTCATTTATCTGCCTCAAGCTTTCGCGGGGCTCATTACAAACTTATTCGAACTAGTATTTAACAAAAAATAAGAGCTTTAGTTTTAACTTGTCTGGATAAAGATAGACAAAATAGAAATTTTCACCGTTTATGGGTACCTCGAATAAATGAAGGAATTAGAATGAATAAAGTATCCGAAAGTATTTAATTGTTTCATAATTTAATTGTAATTAATAAAATTTATATTGTATTTAATTGCAATAAAATTAATACAATGAGTCAACTAACTAAATTATATAAAATAAAATATATAATTATATACTATAATTATATTCTATTTATATATTATAAATGTATTCTCTATCTATTCTATTTATATAAAATGATTTTGGTTATATTTTATTTTAAAATGTTGGTTTCAAAAATTAATTAATTATATTTATATTTTTACTTTTACTTTTATTCTTTTTTAATTTTTCATATGGGTTATTAAAGCTCCCTAAATTCTATGTGTTAACTAGATTTTTATTGAACTGTTGTTGATTTTATTATTATTACAAAAATATAAAATTTGTGTTTTCACGATCTATTAGAAATTGGTTTATAAAATACATATTTTGTATATTAAATAATATAAATTAAATTAGATATCAAATAATTCTTTATTGTCTTTAAAAATATTAATATTTTATTCATTTAAATTAGTTTTTATTCAAGTTTTATTTCATTAATAACTCAACTAATTATTTTGAATTATTGTTAATTTGATATTTCATCATTTTTATATGGTTTATTTTTTCATGTTTATTGTAATTATTGGATTGAACTTGGAAAAAAAACAAGAAGCACGTTATGCTCGTATTTTTCGATTAGGTAGGCGGCCTGAGACTTAGTAGTAATTGATGTAAAATATTAAGTGCCTATTTGTATTGGCTTTTGGAAGGTTAATAAGCACTTTTCTCTATCACAAAAACCTTTTTAAATTGAATTGGGTGTTTGATTGTAAAATAAAAAAACACTTCTTTAATAGATATGGCTTTTTTGACAGTCAAAATACAACTTTTTAAGAAGTTCAAATTTGGAGATTTTCAAAAAAGTCTCTCAAATAACTTTTAGGTACAATTTTCAAATTAATGAATATATGTTTAGTTTCTTTTGTCCTTATGTTTTATACATAATTCCACAATATTCACAAACTCATCTTTTTGTTTATTATGTATTTAAATGTTTACTCAACTTGAATATTTATTTTGAGAAATATATAATATTATTTGACTTTTTATATGTTTTAATATTTATTTTTGATATTAGTTTACTTATATTATAATCCATATAAAAGATTTGGTTAGATATATTTTTATTTATGTTTTATATGGTTTAAAATTATGTAATAATTAATATATTGTACTTTGCATATTGTTTATTATACTTTAAATAATATTTATAATAAAATAAAATATAATTAAAATTAAAAGTATTTTTTATTTTCACTTTATTAAACAGTTCACTGTATAAAGTTCTTTTAGAAAAGTTCTTTTTTAAATAACAGTCAAATAATCAGTTGACTTTTTAGAAAAATTATTCTCATAAAAGATCTACAAAAAAATTATGCTGATATAAGTCCAACCAAACATATGCTAAAACCCTATTTAAGAAAATACAAACAACTCTCGTGGCACGTGCCTTGCACGTTTTGCTTATAACCAAATTCTCAAAACAAAGAATTAATTAATTTAATTTGAGTTGAAGAATTATATGTAATTATTATATAAACAAATATCACATATATTTAATAGTCATTTTTACGGAAAAAAACCAAAACTAACAATAATTGAGCAGAGTAATGGTCACGTGCACACTGCACAGCGGGCGAGGTGCATCGTCCACGTCAGCATACCGGCTAGGAGACGAAAAAATGGACGGGGGCCGGCTTAGCTGTCACGTGGAGCCCTTAGGCTTTAGTGTTTTACCTCTTTTTTGCTTTTGGCTCTCGAGCTTTTTTTAAAAAATTATTTTAAATAATAATTTAATCTTTTTTTAATAAAGTAATTTTTTTTTAATGTGGATTGTTGACTTTTTCTTACAAAGGCAAGCAAGACGTAACGGAACGTGGTGCCCACCACGTTGAATCTAGACGTCGATGCTCCGAATGATTCTCGGGCTCATTAATTAAATGGAATATATGATGATATTTAAAAAATTATTTATTTTTCTTTGTAATTATTAAATATTAAAATAATTAATGATGTCGTAATTAATAAATAAATTAATAATTACATTATCAAATACAATTATTTATTTGAAATTCAAAAACTATGTTTAAAAAAAATTAACAAATTTAAAAATTTTAAATAGTTAATCGAAATTTTATAATTTATAATTTATACATTATTTAATAAGTTAATCAACAAAGGTAGTAATAGTAATTTAACTTGCCAGCTGCCTTTGTGGACCATAACTACAAAAAGATCTTTCTTCTTTTTTGGTTTTTGGACAGCATTAGACACAGGCCATGATGGGACTTGTCCCCATGGACCCCTAAACCTGCACTCATTAATTTCGTCAAGGTAACGTTTAACTACAACTCTGTCTCCGATTTCGATTTGGTCTCAATAATTTTTTTAAATAAAATTAAATAATTTAAAATATATATGAAAGGAATTGTTTATTTTTTTAAATTAAAATTTAAATTAAAAAGTAAATTATTAAATAAAAATTAATTAATTAATTTTAATTATAAAAATTAATTAATTTATTAAAATCGACTAATTAATTTATAAAATGACTTGTTTAATTAAAATAAATCAAACCATAAAATTAAAACTGAATTAAAAAATCAAGAATTGGATGGATTTTTAATAATTTGTTACACCAAATTAAAATTTAATTTTGAGAAAAAGATGTTATTTCCTTAATGTTTAATATAAGTTTAATAAGAAGTTGGTGTTGTCACCTAAAGCAACTTTCTCTTAAGTTAAAGATTTTAAATTTAAATTATGAATTTTTTTAATAATTTGAAAAATAATGAACTGAGAAAAAAGAGATAGTATACTCATAAATATCAACCAAACTGAAAATATCTCTTGATTATAAATTATTGATTGATTAAATAATTTACTTAAGACGCATAATTTATAAATTATTATATGCAAATGAAAATAACTATTAAATTTTTATTAATATTAAAAAGAGGTTAGTATTAAATTTGTAAGTACATTTTAATATAAAATGTTTCAAAGATTTATACTAATTATAGATTTAAACTCTCTCAAAATTAAAATGGTAAATTTGCTTTGATATATTCTCGATCGAGTTTGTCGTATAGGGTTTGTCTAGTGTGGAGTACCCGATTGGCGTAATTTGTATATTATTACGTCAATCTAGAAGTTTACCCGATGTGCACGGATTCTTTCATTTTTTAAAAAAAGTGTTTCTTAATTTACTTTCACCAAAATTAATTTTGCTTAGCTAATAAATTTTAGCTTAAGCTTAAATTTAATAAAATATTGGTATTTTAGTATGTAAATTTGGCCATTTAAAGAATCTAAAATTTAATTGAAATAAAAAAATTTCTTATTTAATAATTCAAAAAATGATTAATAAAAGGTAAAAAGATAATAAAATTATAAATGATAATTAAGTTAATTCACCAATTTTAAATTATTAATTTATTTAAAAATGAAATTATAATTTATTATATGTATTTTCATAAAAAATATAATTTTTTCAATAGTTTTTAACAAAATTTATATAATATTTACCCATTAAGCTCCTAAGTTATATAAATCTTTTATCATAAAATATTTATTCAGCAAATTGGAAATTAATTTTTATTATATTTTATTAACAAAAGAATCAATATTTACCTACAATTAAATTAAATTTGCCGGTGGTGATTAGTGACTCTTTGTGGCGGCTAAAATAGCTTCTTCCCAAATTTAAACATCGCCAATTGCGGGCGCCACTCTCTCTCCTCGGGTATCAACTTGTACGTTGTCGTTTCCTTCAAGTCTCAGCAATACGACATGTGATGGGATAAGCTTTAAAAAAGCCGTACAATCCAACTTGTAAATACTCGTCATATTGAGGGCATTTTGGGATCTCGGCTGTTTCCTACCGCTTTCGTAGACTAAATCTCAACCGTTCATCTGTCGTTCGGACACCACATCACGAACCCTAGCTCCTCGCTCTCTCTTTATTATAACTTTCAAAATCTGAAACTCTCGCTTTCAAATTTCTTGTGCAATTTCTCTTCTTCTTTTCTTCTTCTTCATCTAGGGTTTTTGCTTGTAATTCTAGAGCGTCTCGCTTCGGTTCACGATTGAATTGATGGAGAGATTGAGGTCGCCGGCGGATATGTCGTCTTCGTTCGGGTACGTGAGCTGGGAGGAGGTGAACGTCTCCGGCGAGAGAGGGAGGAGAGAGGTCCACTATTTTCTGAGAAGATTTGATGGTGGATCGGATCTGGCTGTGATTGGAAGAGAAAAGAGCTTGAGACATATTTCTTATCATTACGCAATTAGAAATCGGTCGGTTTTGTTGTCTTTGGGTCCGTTATCCAAGCTCAAGTCCAGAAGAGAGGTGATTGATTGGCTCAGCTCCGTTGTTTCAGGTACGTAAACACAATTGGGGAATATCAAAATTGGGATTAGTTTGCTTCTTAATCTCCTTCAATGAATTCAACGAGTTTTGGTTAAAAAAGTTTGAAGGTTTTGGCGTTGCAAGGGTGTTTTCTCAGATCTGAGGGTTTGTTTGCTCATAAAAGCTGTTTTGTTCATTACACAACTCGTTTGTTCTTGTGAATTCTGTCCCTTGTCGTGGAATTCCATTAAAGGCCACGGTATATAATTACGTTTTGTATCAATTATATATTCAAAGATGGATCTTTGTTTTTTTTGTTTGTTTGTTAACTTGCAGATTCTTTGCCCAAAGTTTTTCTTTAAACTCTTAATTTCGGGTAAAGGCTCAAAAGTGAACAGGTTTTTCCGCTAAATTTTTGTTTACTCGCAGTTCGCGGTTTCTATCCACCATATCCCTTCTTCTTTTTTCTATCCACCATATCCCTTCTTCTTCTTCTCCTCTTTTCCTCTTTCTGTTAATTTTTTCAATTTTGGGCTTGGTTTTTCTTTATTTGTATTATCCATCCTTGTCCCGGTCCGAAAGTAAACGGGTGATGTACTTTTTCAGTTTGATGTTAAACTTTATGTTTATGCTTATGATTTAGCATTAAGCTTGTTTCTTGGTTTCAAGTAATGTTTCTTAACGTTTCCTGATCTTTGTTCTTTCCCTTTCTGTCTATGAATTCTATTTCATTCGGTGGCTCTTTGACAGTCTTTGCATCAATCGTGCTAATTTTTAATCGTTTCTTTGAATATATATTTTCTTTTTTGATATGGACGGCGAAGTGTTTCTTTGTTTATGGTTTTCTTTGGGAGCCTTATTATCTGAAGTATAATTGGTTCTTTGTTTATTGTTGATTTGGTGAAGATAAAAACTTGTTGTTCAGGTCTTTTAACTTCCTTTGAATAAACTATATAATTGAGGCATGTATGCGCCAATAACCAGGATCCACTTGATAGGCTAAATTTTATGAAGTCTCAAGGTACTTTCAAATATGATGATAATTAGTTCACTAGGAAATATTTGAAAAGCTGTAAAATATTTAATAATTGTACTTTTTGGTTGGAAGATTTTTTTTATCTGGGTATACTTTTCTACATGTTCTATCGTATGTGCTTCTTGAGATGCCGATAAGCTGTTTAACATGTTTGATTCCGAAAATTTTAACGCTGCCCCCAACATCTTTATCAATATGAATATATGATTTCATTTGACCCTGCACTAACTGTAACGAGCTTAGTGTGTTGTTAAATTTTAGGTGAAGGATATAATACATATATTCTATTTTAGAAAAGTAGGCATTTGGTCTGTAGTCAAAGTTAATTATGCATTTTCTAGAATTATGCATGTTAATCTGATTCTGACGTGTGTATATTTTTACTTAAGCTTTCTGTTTGTTTTGTTTGGTTTCATGCTGTTGTCACAACCTAAGGTTTGGCCTTACATTTGGCATATATATATTTTTTATTTACCTTAGTTTCTGTTTGCCAATTATTCAGTTAGTTCTGATTGTTCAGCAATTGTAAATTTGAACTTTCAGGTTCACTGGCCCATTTATCTTCTCCCATGTCAGGTTCTTTGGATAACAGTGATAATTCTGAATTGGATATCGAAGCTTTTAAGGTACAAACATCTGTTCAGGATTGTGATATGTAATCTTCTAACTTATCATCTTTTGTGATCTCACTTATTTCTTCTATTCCAGGATATTCAATCAAGGCATGTTGGCAATTATACCAAGGAGTTTTCATGGTTGGGTTCTCCATGGACTTGCAGAAAAAGAAGAAACCATTATCAGTCTTTTTGCAGGAACAGTGTCAAAATCTCTGTAAGTGTGTTTTGCTTGTTGGGTACCTTACAGGTGTTGTTAGTATTTTGTGGTTTTTTAGCATTGTCATTTAACACCTTTCTTGTTAATTGATCTTTAAATCTTGTCAGGTTCATGACTTTGTTTATGTTTTAGCTGAGGAGGGCAAACGACTTGTTGCCTATTTGGAAGATATGTACGAAGAGTCTAAAGGGAGCAAGATGGTTGTGGTACGATGGTTTCACAAAATTGATGAGGTTGGTTTTGTTTTGCCTCACAATTATAATGACAGAGAGATTTTCTTTTCTCTTTGTCTTCAAGATCTCAATGTTGAATGCATAGATGGATTGGCCACTGTCCTCAGTCCCCAGCATTTCACCAAGTTCCTGAAAAGGGCAGTGCATACCAAATTCGATCCATTTGTTTGCTACAAGCAGTTTGAAAATGATGATGCCAAGCCTTTTGACATCACTCAGGTCAAAGGTTACTGGAAACAGGAAATTTTTAGGTATATATACACTGTTTCTCATTCAAACAGTCAGTCATTTTCACAGCGGGCTGACAATGGTCTGCTCATGGCAGCCAATGCCACTGATGCCATTGGGATCAGGCCTTGGAAGAGGCTTCGACGATTGAAAGATGATGTTCTTGTTGGCAGTAAAGAATTAGTACAGGAAGTATGCTTGGACACTACTACCTCTAGTGATAAGCTGAGAGGTGGGGTTGAGCCTAGTGCTTCTTTGGCAGTGGATGAGGTGAAACATAATCCAGTCCACTTTCTTAAAGTTGGTTCTGATGTTGAGGTGCTTTCTCAAGATAGTGGGATTCGAGGTTGCTGGTTTAGAGCTTTGATAATAAAGAAGCACAAAAATAAAGTGAAGGTTAGATATCAAGATGTGAAAGATGCAGATGATGAATCTAAATCCTTAGAGGTGTGTTGAACTTGTCATACTTTCTGTTCTTTATTCTTCAACTTTGTGAATTGATTTATGTGCCTGAAAGTCACCAGGGAGGTAGTACTGATATTTCTCTTGTATTGTCAGGAGTGGATTTTAGCATCCCGTGTTGCTGGTGGCGACAAGCATGGAATTCGAGTTTCTGGAAGGAACATTGTTCGCCCTATTCATCCACTTGATAAAGGCAAAGTAGCTGGCTTAATTGATGTTGGGACAGCTGTTGATACCTGGTGGCATGATGCATGGTGGGAAGGCATTGTTGTTAAAAAAGAATCTGAAGATAGAATTCATGTCTATTTTCCAGGTTAGAAAACTTTCAGTCCTCTGAAATTAAATTGCAGTGTGGCGCTGAATCTTTTCTATGTTTTTTTTTCCCCTTTAATATGAATGTCCGAAATTTTCTATTTCTTGAAATTTGCAGAAGAGAAGCAGGAATCAGTCTTTTGCTCTACAGATGTGAGACTTTCACATGAATGGTTGGCAAATGAGTGGACGCCTGTTGAGAAAAGGCCAGATATAGCTCAGCTTTCTTGTTTGGAGCAAGAGCGAGCTGAAGTCGGATGTGACGCGAACAAATTGGCAAGCATTCGTGATGATACTCAGTCGGAGAAAACTATATCCGGACGTCAGGATTCGTCTTCAGACCTGGGAAGTGATAAAAGGAAGTACTTGGCATTGTTTGGGGATCTAGCAAAGGATGATTTGCTTGCCCAGTTAAGGTGGAAATCTTCAAGAAAGAGAAAACGAATCGGTGCAAGTTCTGGCCATAAGATGAACAAGATTAAGGTCGGGATTAGGAGATCAACAGACATCATTGGATCAAGAACTCAGGAAAGATTCCTAGTTCCTATGAATTTGAAAGTTGATCATGACAACTGCAAGTATATGGGGGATTCTCTCTTTAATTCAGCTGTTGTGCCACCTCTAACAAACTTGGTCATGTCTAGATAGTATATTATTTTTCTGTTAGGATGTGGAAGTCTTGACCTCCTCCATGTTCCCTTTTGCTAATTTTTGTTTTGGAGGGTGCAAATTTGCTCTTTTGCAATGTAGTACTTGACTCGTAGCAGTAGGTAACAGGCAGTCTGGTGTTCATCAAGTTTCAGGCATGAATTTTTGTATAACTTACAGATGTTTAACCCCAGCATAGTTTGCACATTCCAAGGACAGGTGGGTTCATGTAACTTGTACATCTTGTAATAAAGTTTACATTATCTTCAGTTTCTAGCCTAATCCGAGTTTGATTAAATTTTGAACCGATTTTAATTTATTGTAAAGCCTATTATGTTAAAATTAATATGATAAAATTAAAAAGTTGTTCATTAAAACTTTGTTTATACTTTAATATTTAAAAGATGTAAATTTCTATTAAATAGGCATTTGATAAAAATTTAAATAAAATTGTCATGTTTTATATTTATAAACACATCACGAGTTAATTTATCATTATTG
Source organism: Erythroxylum areolatum (assembly GCA_024520975.1). Lineage (NCBI taxonomy): Eukaryota > Viridiplantae > Streptophyta > Magnoliopsida > Malpighiales > Erythroxylaceae > Erythroxylum > Erythroxylum areolatum. The sequence continues at coordinate 397,114 of JANIJH010000001.1, forward strand.
CACCCAGTCTGAAGTTTCGTAGTGAAATAGGGTCTGAGGAAGTTTGACAATTGACAATATGCAACTTTACTCTTATATAGTAAAGAGGCTGTTTCCGGCAGATCCACATGTAGATGTGATAGAAAAATTTATAAAAATTTTAAAAAGATACGTATATTTTTATTTAATAAAATATAATAAAATTTAAAATATTGAATTATGATATACTTTTAAGTTTTAAGCATGAAATAATTTTTATGTGTGTGTATATATATATATATAAAAAAAATAGAAAGAGGTAGAGTTGGTTCATATTTGGGCTATGGGCCTGTAATCAGAAAGGGCCTGTAATCACAAACGGAATCTGGTCAATCCCTCGTTTATTGGTCGCGTGCTTGTCTACTCTTAGCTCCGGATTGTAATTTTCCCCAATTTGGATCTCTCGCTCTCCTCTTCTTTAAATTTTCACTTAAATCTTCAATTCTTTTCTTGTCACTTTCTTCTGATTCGATTCGATTCGATTTTGATTGCTTTCTCCTCAAATTACTGTCGCCGCCACCGATTCAGTAAACCCTAACCCTAGATCTGTTTCACGATGCCCAGCGACGTCGAATCCTCCCGCCGAAGGCACCGCCGATCGACGTCCGACGAGGAGGCGGAGAAATCTTCTAAACGCCATAAGCATCGGCACCAAAGGCACCATCGTCACCGGAGCAAGAAGCACGGAGACGATGAGAGTGCTGTTCTTCGAGAAGCTACTCCTCCACCACCGGTTGTTCCTGTTGTTAATAGCAAGAGAGCGGATGACGACGATGTGGAGGAAGGGGAGATTCTCGACGAGGAAGGTTTTAAGTCGGTGGAATTGAGCGATCAGAAAGTTGACTCTAACAATCTGGTTTGTTCTGTCTGCTACTTTTTTCTATTCACCGTTTATCTCAAGTTATGGTATATCACTTTTTCTTTGGGGAATCTTGGGAAATTGATTACGTTTGGACTAACTTTTCATGGTTTTTACCTTTTAAACGTTCCTTTCGCTGAAGGGTGTTGTGGTTTAATCATGAGGAATGAGTAATTCAAGTCTTATGCTCGCTCTTAGTTTCCGTAGTGGATATCTTCTTGAGATTTTTTGAACATTTGATGTATCTCTTTCTTTTTCTTTTTCTTTTAGAACTTGTTAGAGTATGTCACACTTTACAAGAACATAAATGAAATGGAAAAGCAAAGAAGTATGGCTCTAGATGATTCAATTGAAGAAGTGTTGGCCTGTTGTTATTTGTAAGAGCAAGTTACATGTTCCTTTTCTCCCTCACTTTTTTATTTGAAATTTTGTTTTGTCTCTCAATGCTTTTTCTCCACTGTTTTGTTTCTATAACTTATCTTGTAATCTTTGTAAGTTTTGGCTTCTAAGTTTCATGAGCTATATTCCAGGGAGTTCGTGTTGAAAAGAGCAAGAATCTTTACGAGACTGATCCTTTGGAAGATGTAGGGATCAATTTGAAAAAAGATTCTAAAACTAAGTATCTAGATGAATTATCTCCCAGAGCTGAGCCGAAAGCTGTTTCCAATGGGGGTTTGGATAGTGAACATCGTGACAAAGATACGAAGTGGCACAGAGGATCTAGATCTGCTTCAAGGGGAAGTCACAACCGGAGTCATGATGATACTGATATGTATGAGAGTAATGAAGGCAAATTTGACTATGTGAGGAAGTCATCATCTTCTGAAAGTGATAGGGATGGGAACATGAAACTTACACGCTCTCCGTCATGTGATAAGTACAAGGATGGGTTTCATTCTAGGAGATCAGGGTCACATGATGTCAGTAGGGAGCGATCTCTTTCCCGTAGCATTGTAGAAGATGATACTATTATGAAAGGAAGGCCATATTATGACAGGGCTGAGAAGATCACTGATGATGAGAGAAAGATTGGGCATGACAGGGATTTGAGGAGAGATTTGATAAGAGGACAGGAGCAAGAATTCAGTGCAAGTCATAAAATATATCATGGAGTAGAGGATAGCGAATATGAATGGAATGGACGAGTTAGTGAGAGGGAGATGGATAGGGTATTGAGAAGGCAGAAGGAACGGGAGAGGAGCAGAGGCCGGGAGGCAGACATGGAACGGAGAAAGGATAGGGAAGGGGAGAGAATCAGAGACAAGGATTATAGGAGAGAGAAGGAAAGTGAGAGTAAGAGGGAAAGGGAGATGGATAGAGATCAAAGAAGAGACAAAGACTGGGAAAAGAGCTGGGATAGGGACATGGACAGAAGAAGAGAGAGGGAGCAGGACAGAAGCAGAGAAAGAGAAGTGGACATGGAACGGAGAAGAGAGAGAGAAAGAGGTAGGAGCAGAGATAGACAATCAAAAGGTGAAAGTAGAGATGAGAGACAAAAGGTATGGAGCAGGGACAGGGAGGATGACCTTGATAGAAAGAGACCAAGGGATAGAGCTAAGAGCAGTGACAGAGTTAAACTTAGTGAGAGAGATAGGGAGAGTGAGAGGGATAGGGTTAGGTATAGGGATAGAGAGAGAATCAGGAATCTTGATCGGTTGACTGAAAGGGAGCAGGATAGGGGTAGACTAAATGATAAATATAGGGATAGAGTTAGAGAACTGCACAGCGATTCAGAAAGGTTATCTAATGCAAACAGTGATTCTCTTGAAAGTACCAGGGACAAATTGAAAAGGTATTGCGGACTCCTAGAATGCGTTCTTTTTTTTTGTTTTCATGATGCTTGCAGACTTTATCATACTTGATTTCTTGCGTTGGCTGTAGAGATGAAGCTGAACAAGATGATTTTGAAGAAAGGATTGAATTTAAACTAGCTGAGCAGGAAGAAGATCTTGATAGAATTAAGGAGGAGAGTAGAAAGCGAAGGCAAGCTATTCTTGAAAAGTATAAGAATCAAAAGCCACAACAGCATAACAGCCCACAGTCAGAGAATGCGCTAAAAGGTGTCTTTTAAATAATTTTAGAACTTCGTTTGCTTTGTGAATTATATATATTTTGATACAAGATATTTATGATTATTTGTTGGCCTGTCTAAAGCAAGGCTGATATAACAAGTTATACATGTTGAATAAACTATTCTGACCTTAGTGTTATCTTCATTTCAACTTTGACATTTTATCAATGAGCATGTTATTTTATGTTAGATTGCAAGTTGTTAGAGATATCTTAAACTGTAATGCTTCATAAGAGGGCAAAATTTGGTCTGTAACTCTTGGCCGAGATTGAATTGTTAGGTTCCAATTGTCATTTATGGATTCAACATTCCACTAGAGAATGTTGGCCTAGTTTGTGTTGGATTCTTACCACCCTACATTCCTCTTTATTTATGCTTATTGCTATTTGATTAGGTTCATCATGTTTTAATGATATTGTCATTCCTGTCAGATAAGGAGTTTGCAGCAGGACCTGTGAAATCATCACCGACTTTTGGTGAAAATCCAGCTAAACCAGTGCAAACTGTCAATGTTGCTACAGCTGAAGGTAGGAATGATCATGGGGATATTTTTGGTACTGAGCCATTAGTTTCAGTGGGGAAATCACCTCATCAAAACGGAATGCAACCTTCTGAAAGAGCTTTAGGAGGGGCAGGACTTGGTGAGGGTACTCCAAAGGTATATTCATTTGGCAATGAAAGTTGATTAACTCTTGAATTGTTTTTTCTGTTCAGGTGTTTAGCTAATGATACATTTTATTTGAATTTGTGCAGGGTGAGAGATCAGATGAAAAGTACTGTGATGATATATTTGGAGAGACACCTACTGGAGTACGAAAACAGGTAATTTGCTCTGTGATCTATGGTTCTTGTAGCTGCTGTTTATGACATCAGTAAATCAAAATGGCAAAAGTTTTATCTTTGTGTTTTTCAGGGCAAAGGAGATGGTTTGCTAATTGTAAGTGGCCTTCATGATAACTGGGATGATGCTGAGGGGTATTACAGTAAGTATTGAAAAAGCTGTTACTCTTTATCTTTACTCTTATCTTTTGCTTTGTTACTTCTTCCAGCTTTGAGATGTCTCATCTTGAAGTCCTTTGGCAAAACAGGAAATATGTCCATTAAAAAGGCTGTTATAAGTGATCTTATGTTTAGACTTCTAATAAAACCTGCATCTATTTTCCCCTTTCATGTGATCTTCTGCTTATGAGTGTGTCTGTCTTCCTTGCATCTAGGTTCTTTTGTTTTCTTGTGGATTCTGGTTTTATTGTTGAAGTCAAATTAGAGAATGTCAAGTTGAAGAATTGTTGATGATAATTTTATACACTGGGGTTGGTTTCTGATAGGCTAAAAGTTGTCCTATTATTGAAGTTTGATGGTTTGCACCTTGTCTGAAATGGGGAAATGGGTATAGTTAGTGTACATACAAGCTACTAGTTATTATGTTTTCTTTACTAAGAAATGAGTTCAGGTTGCTCCTTGAGTTGTTCACTTTATGGCCTTTTTATCTTGGCATTTCTCCTTTCTTCTATTGTTATTTTTCTATTATATGTAATCATCTATTTTCTCTTCAGGTTATCGATTTGGTGAATTGCTTGATGGACGATATGAAATTGCTGCCGCTCATGGTAAAGGTGTATTTTCCACAGTAGTTAGAGCAAAGGATTTGAAAGCGGGCAATGGTGAGCCGGAAGAAGTGGCTATAAAAATTATTCGTAATAATGAAACAATGTAGGTGATTATAGTATTTATCCTCTATTTTTTCTGCTTTACTTCCTTTCCCGTGTTGTTCTGAACGCTCGCGCATTTTTGTGGTATAGGCACAAGGCAGGTCAGTTAGAGGTTCAGATACTGCAGAAACTAGCTGGTGCAGATCCTGAAAACCGGAGGCACTGCGTTCGTTATCTTTCTAGTTTCAAGTATAGAAATCATCTTTGTTTAGTTTTTGAGTCTCTTCATATGAACCTTCGTGAAGTCTTAAAAAAATTTGGTCGCAATATTGGCCTGAAGCTTACTGCTGTCAGAGCATATGCAAAACAGCTTTTTATTGCGCTGAAGCATTTAAAGAATTGTGGGGTTCTTCACTGTGATATAAAGCCTGATAACATGTTGGTATGTTTGGTACCCTTTTCTGGCCACTTGTTACTCTAATGAAATCTGCCATGAATACTCAGCTTTACATTATGTTTTTTCCTTCAACTTTTAATGCAGGTGAATGAGGCAAAAAATGTGCTTAAGCTTTGTGATTTCGGTAATGCTATGTTTTCTGGAAAAAATGAGGTTACACCTTACCTTGTTAGCCGTTTTTATCGGGCTCCAGAAGTTAGTAAGTATTAATGTTCAATACTGGATACATGAACATAGTCGGTAAATTTTATTAGTTCAAAGCTGGTTTTGTAACCGTATTCTGAAGTTTGAAGTTCCATTTTCCATTTCCAGTTTGTTCCAAACTACTCATTCCATCTGGGATATCAGTTTTTCATATGTTATCTAATCTTTTGTTAGTTTATCTCATTTAGTGCACTAGATCACTAGTTTAGTATTGTTAATATACAAGTGCGTGGAAGGAAATTGTGTTTTCATTGTTACTGGTGACCTCAGTAAGGCATGATACCTGTTTTAAAAAATCAAGGGTTAGATTATATTTGTTATGTTAGATAATTTGCTATGTAGTTGAAAAGCTTTTGGGATCCTTTTCGATCTTGTACTTAACATTTTCATATCAGTCATTGTCTTGCATGATGTTTACTTTTTGCACAAAATTAAACATGGGAATGTCTACTTTTTTGATAATATTTTATTTTCTAATTTTAGAGTATCAATAACTTCTCCATGTAATTTGGTTTCAGTTCTTGGCTTGGCCTATGATCATCCCATGGATATGTGGTCTGTTGGTTGCTGTTTGTATGAGCTTTACACTGGGAAAGTTCTCTTTCCTGGTCCTTCAAATAATGATATGTTGCGACTTCATATGGAATTGAAAGGTCCATTTCCGAAGAAGATGCTTAAGAAGGTAGGTATCCTTATTCATTCTGGTGATGTTGATGATGGTTGATCAAAGCTACTAACCATGTTGAAAAAAGACATCATGCAGGATATGTTCTGTCCTTGAAAACAATAAGGGAACCTGATTGAGCTCAAAACTTCTACCTGTATTTTTTAATTTAATTCACTTAGCTAATGCTTGCACCCCTGTTCTTGACTTCATTTTCCAGGGTGCATTTGTTGATCAACATTTTGACCACGATTTGAATTTTCATGCTGCAGAAGATGATCCTGTTACTCAAAAGGTATGCTGGCATTTGTTCCACCAGTGTTTTAACCCTATATTATTATTGCCTCTCATATCAACTGGCATTTTCTACTCGTGCATTTGCAGACTATAAAGAGGATGATTCTAAATATAAAACAGAAAGATATTAGCTCCATCATTAAAGGTTCTCCAGGCGAGGATCCAAAAACGCTCGCTCATTTTAAAGACCTTCTAGACAAAATTTTCATGTTGGACCCAGATAAGAGGATGACTGTTTCTCAAGCACTAGCTCATCCATTCATCACGGGCAAGTGAACCATGTTGCTGATTTTCTGACTCAAAGAAATGATGTTGCACTAGATAATTTGTACATTATGACCTAATTCACATTCAGAAATCTAATCATTGAGAGTTATCTGTCTTTTATCTTCTCTTCGATGGTCTATAAGCATTGGACAGTTCTAAGCCGTGGTTGAAGCCAAAAGTGGTGGTTTGGTTGGGGACTTTTACTGGAGGTTCTTTCGGTCGAATGTACTGTTTCTATCGTAAGACAACTTGCCAAAGGCGTTTTTTACACCTTGTAATCATTGTTTATATAAACATTGTGAAAAAATTGATCACATCTGGTTCTTATTTTATATATTGTAGTTTCTGTATCTTTACATACTTGGTGCAATTGGACTTATTATGATTCTAATAAGGAAAGAAGGGATGGAAATTCTCACTTCTCATTTGTAGATTTTACCTTGTTTTGAATATTAATGTTTTCAATTGTTTAGTCTTCTTCTAGTTTTCTACAGACTATCTCCTCTTCTGTTTAAATTTGTTTGAATCCTTTGGGTCCTGGGGAGTCTAATTACATTTTTGGTTCAGGATTTCTGTACCCTGCTTTGAGGCATTCCTCCAGTGCTTAGATGCTTAAAAGGGCATCCAGGAGAAGGTACCTTAGTTTGTTCATTAGGAGTTCTTTGAAACCGTTGCAAGTTCATGTCTTGATTATTTCTACACAGCTTGAATTCTATATACCTTTTATTGGAGGGGTTTGTTATCATACATCTCGTGATTGTTCCTGGAATGATCACTGTTTTTATTGACGTGTGCTTAAAAATGCTTTTCAAGTGATATCTTCTTCCACGGCACACATATCTTTGTCCCATCATAGATGTTTGTATAAGATTTGTATTCTGTAGTGGTATTGTCATTTTAAATTGTCTTCTCTGATGCATAGATGGTCAAGATGATGTTTTGTTATGGTAAATTCTTTGTAAGTTTTATGTAAACTGCATTCTAATGAGTTGCATACACCTGATCCATGGTCTCTCATTCTGAGGCACTTGCTCTGGGGATTTGGTGCTGTGCTCTTGAAGTGGCTGTTTACTTTGGTAAGCAATCTGGTTCTTGTTTTTATTTTTCTTTGGTTTGTTCTTTAGCTTATGTTTTTTACCTTCCCTTCATGGGCCATAGGCTATTGTTATTCTTCATTTCGAGGAGAATATTAACATCATGTTATTTCCTGTTTTTTCAGAGCACTGTGTGACGTGATGCAGCTCTAGTAAGTTTCTTCATTCTCATGGTTGTTTGATGCGCCCTTTTAATGCTTGTGTGTTTGAAAATACAATATCTTGGTAGTCCATTATGGTTGTGTGTATAAAGAAATCTAAATTACTGATGATGCGTTAGCTCAGTTAGCAACTACCTCTCTCACGTAATGT
>JANIJH010000001.1:409416-420985 GCA_024520975.1 Erythroxylum areolatum
CATGGAGAGCAAAATGAAAGTGCTCAAGCAAATTGCTTCAGAGAACAATATTGTTCTACAGCTCGATGAAGCTTCCTACGGTGTCATTGAGGTATGCTAATCTGAGCATTAAATTTATATATTTTTAAAATATAATGTTCTAATTTGATGGATTTTAAAGGAATTTAGAGAAATATTACTTTTTTTTTATAAAATTCATTTTATTAATATTCTCACAGGAAAATCTATTTACATTGTATTCGTTTTTTCAAAATTTATAATCTCTGTATTACTTTATTAATTATTATCCATCTGACTTAAATTTATGAAAATTTAAAATTATAAATTTAAAAAAATTAAAATTATATATAATAATAAGCATTATATTTCAATCTAAAATTTTAAGACAATTTATTATTACATATAACTCGATGAAATTGTAACTGGTTGGTTTTGAGATATGCTCAGTATGTGCTGATGATGCAGGAAACACCTGAAACAAGCAAGCAGCAGAACAAGCCAAGATCAAGTGACAGTACTTATGTTTTATCAGAAGAGATAGAGAAGGACGAGTTATCTGATTCGATGAAGTCCAGGAAAAAGTACAAAGACGTAGCTGATGCAGCTCAAGCAGCTTTCGAGTCTGCTGCTTATGCAGCAGCAGCTGCAAGAGCTGCTGTTGAACTTTCTCGATCTGATCATCCCCAGGATCCTGGGAATCAGAAGAGTTTCAATAATCAAGGAAGTGAAGCGTCCGACAATGATGAGTCCTGGAAACTTGAATCAAGAACACATGAAATCAGAGAACTGAAGGATTCTAATTCAGATTCTGCAGAAGATGAACAAACCAAGGACTTGGCAACTGGGAATTCTACTAAGCATATCCCTCCGATCATTCAAGCTGGTGTGAAGGATTCAGGACATGGGTATCTCGAGGAAAATACCGTACAAGGATCTGCCATTGAAACTTCACGATACTCAATCTTGGAGAAGAAGCCATTTTCTGTCAGGACAAGGGGATTGCGTGGATACTGAGAAGCACATGGGTTTGCATTGATTCGATAAGTAAGATATGTGAGGAACTGTATACAGAAATCTGTTTTCCTGAAGTGATTGCTTTAAGATGTTTTTGTAGTTATAAAGTCTAATATTGTTGTTGAAATTTTTACATTTTATGAAAATTTCTGAAGAGGAACCTTAACATGACACATGAAATGGACAAGAATGATAACCCAAACGAATGGTAATAGGTTCAAGGACACACCTGCTCTCATGAAAAGCTTACCTATACCTGAAACCATCCGGGGGTATTCTTCTTCCACTCCAAAGGGGAAACAAATCAAATGAAGTCCTCTAATATCTTAATGTCTTTAGATATTGAATAACGAGATGATTGTAGCTGCTTTTTATGAATGCTAACCAGGAATCATTTATCATTCAACAAGTTAATAAAACAGAACAAATAAAGGTACCATCTTGTTTACATACAGGCAGTAGAAGATTTCATAAGCTATCCATTGAACTCCAAAAGCAATTTAGAACTGACCTATAGGACCAGTTCTATGTCCAGATCCATAAAACCACATACTTATCAAGTGCACCCCAAAGAATGAAATTTGCAGTCCTGGTCTATATATAAAATACGAAGACAAAATTATCTCTAGTTTCCGATTGAAGGTTTGTTAAGTAACATTTTGACACACAAACGCTTTCCCGACAAGGATTGAAGAACTTGCAGACCTTCTATAGGATCAGTTGAAGTACGGAAAACTAATATGCCTAGATCCTTAGTTCTAGGTTTCGTTCAAATTCACTGCCCTCTAACCCGCTTCTTACCATGATGGAGCAGATCACTGTATGACTGGAAACTCACACCAACATCTTCATCATATTCAATGCCAAGTTCCTCCTGCAAGAGTCATTTCTCTATTCACTACGTGCTCATCATATTATCTAAAATCCAGTTAAATAGGAATGGTAAACTATAAGAATAACCTTGAATTCTTTAAGATCCTTTGGTGAGTTCTCGGTTATAGCATCCCATAAATCCTTGAACATCCTTTTACGCTTTCTCCATTGACTAATTTTCTCCAAATACGTCTCCTCCACAGCTTTCCTATCTTCTGGCTTTACCAGGGCAACTCCCTGACGCAATTTTACCAATTTCTGTTCCATTTCTTTGACCTGATCATCAAATCCATAGAATTGTCAACCTTGATCAATCTTCTTTGGAGAAACATCTCCTGAAAAATGGAAGTTCTTAGAAGAGTAGCTTACCTCCTTTTTCAACTTGGCTTCCCTATCTTGAATCTGTTCTAGTGTCATATTGGATTGCAAGGATTTGATCTCTGCAACATTCAGTGATTATTGAAACTCAAGTCTGTAACAAATATTTCATCACATTTCATGATGCCAATCTACACAACAATGCATGCCAACCAACACAATTAGACGATTGACCTTATCTTTATTATGTTCAAAAATTTAACGTTTAAACAACTGCATCCTTCATGTAAAGCAGTAACCCACCTGCTTCAACTATACTACTGGCTTTCTTCTGATCCGCCAACAACTGTTGCAGCTTTGCATTTTCATCCTTCATTCGATTAAGCTCTTCGCCATCAGGAATATGAAACTGGTCTTGCCGTGCCATGTATATCTTCTGCTTACCATATTCCTTGAACGAAATCTTGCCAGTGTCGGAGAGGGTGTCAAGTGCTTTTTGTATTGCTGTCTTTTTTAGGTTGAATTTTTGTAAAGCATCAGCCGCATTCTGAGAATTCAATGGTCTGTTTTGCTGGATTGGTACCACAGAAAGCAAGCTAATTAAGACAGACAAAAAACAAACAGACCAGATGGTTTAATACCTATGTATATACGTATGCTATCAAAATCTCAGAGTTCAAACGTCTTCATATATATATATATATATATATATATATTTTTTTTTGCTCAACTGCAGAACCAAGACCTTAATTAAGGAAAAAGAAAACATATGCTGTTAGTGTTATTGCAAAAATACACCCAAAATCACAGAAAACCCAGTTGCAAGCAACAAACAAGCAGTAGTAATTTGAAAGGAAAAGAAAGAATCTCGAAATGGAAAGAGAGCAAAAGCCGTTTACCTCGTTCACGAAGTTGAGCACGATCACTGCAATCCAGAAAAGAAAAAGAGAGAGAATAATTAGATTATAGCTTAGCCATTTCATTTAGTTATCTAGTAAATCGATCGAAGAACGGAAGGAGAAGATCTTTACCTTCGGCGCTATCGGACTTGGGAGCCATCGCCAATCGGAGAAAACGCGCGGGAAAATACTATCAGTAGAGTCTGTTTGTCGTGAAAATGTTTAAAAGCCTGGGTGATAAGATTGTGATTTTTTGAAGGAAAGAGAAACGAAAAACGACGCAGCTTTAGCGGGTCACCAATGCGGCATCGTTTTAGTATTAGCTAGAGACCCTACTGTTTAATAATATTATTTAAAATATAATAAATTATAATTATAATTTTTTCGTGTATAATATTTATTTATATATATAAATAATAGTGATAATAAATTATATTAGTATTTAAAATAAGGATTTAAAAAATAGAACTCTTTTATAGTTTTAAAAATCTTTAAAAGATTCTAATTTTTAAAACTTTTGGAAAAACTCTTTATAGTTTTATAAAAATTTATTTCTCATATATTTTAGTTAAAAATAAAAATACACGTAATATAAATATTATATTTGAATTAATTCCATATTAAATTTTAAATTCAACTCTAATTAATTATATTTAACTCAAATTAATAATTTATTATATTTATCTTAAATTATTAATTTAAGCAAAAATTAATTAATTCATGTCGAAATTAAAAATTGGATTATTATAGTTATTGAAATTTAATTAATCACGATCTATTTTATCATTATTTTTTAACTAAAATCTTTTAAAAAATGTATCATGCATAATCGATTAAGGCTTCAAGTCTGAGCATGTCATCACATGGAAAATGGAAAAACAGTTTCAAGTTCCACAAATCCTGACACAAACCAACCTGTAATGAACATAACTTACAAATGAAATCGAAACCTGAAAGTGATTAGATCCAAAAATGTTCATGAAGAAGTAATGCCACCACCACTTTGTTGCCACAAATTGATAATATCGGTGGCCTGGTTAAGAAGTATGATCATCTTCTTCTGTGATATCCATGGTTTACTCTCCAGAGTAGCTTTAAGCTCTTCCCAAGCGTCCTTTCTCGGCCAGAAGAAGTACGGACTCACAGGCACTGAACCATGCCCAGGTATCATCTGATCAAGTGCTAGTCCTATGTTCTTCTCCATCCATATGAACTTCAACACCAATCTTGGCTTCTCCACCTTTTTAACCACCACCTCAGTTCTCTGCAAGTACCCAAACCAAGCTCTGTAACAAAAACACTTAATGAATGCTGTGACTTTTCAGTGAACTAGATTTATACCCACCTTTGTTTCTTCGTCGGAGATGGGTTCCTTGGATTGTGCTGCGAGAGTTTCCGGCACGGCCAAAGGCCTGAGTCTCTGGTTTCTTCGGATGAGATTGCTTTTGGGATGAATCGAACTGGGTTTTGGAGTGAAGAAAGTGGAGATTTTGAAGCTTCTGGTAGTAGGATTTGTACTAGAGAATACAGGGCATGTTAAGACATTGTTGGTGGTGGATTGAATCATCGTCTTTGTCTTGTAAGAACCCCAACCTGTCTTCCTGGAAGATGAACGAGAGCGTAATTGACACTCACTCACCGGCCTGGTTTTGGATAAGGCATTGAAGGTGGGTTGCAGAAATTTTTGGGTCAAAATGTCAAATTGCGAATGGGCTTAGCCTTTTGTTGACATTAAGACTTTTAGTCCATCATTTCTTTTTCTTTTTTTTTTTTAGCCTTCTAAGAGTGTCCTATCTTTAAGAAGACGTCTTTAAGTCATTTACACCTAGATTAATTTTTGCTCTCACCAGGTTAGCCCGTAAAGAGTAAAGTGCTGGTCAAACAGATTTCTCCATTTCTAAAACTCAAACTTGAGACTTCTAATTAAGGGATAAGAGTGCTGAATCACTTATATCAACCATGTTTGATTTCATAATTTCAGCTAAGGCCAAAAGAGTAATTTAATCCCTAACATTTATACTAAAATTTGAGTTAGACCCTAACTTTTCAGATCGTTTAAAATGAATCATAATATTTATAAAACATTCAATTTAAATCTTAATGTTTAGAAAACGTTCAAAATAACTCCTAACTAGACATAATTACAGAGTGAGCTTCCATCAGAGATTGTTTTAAACGTTTTCTAAATATTAGAGTTTATTTTAAATGTTTTACAAATGTTATAATTCATTTTGAATTCAATAAAACGTAAAAGTCCAACTTAGATTTTAGTGTAAACGGTGAGAGCTAAATTGTTCTTTTTACCTTTCAGCTAATAATAACTCTAATTGAGTTATCAATTTGAACAAGTTACATTATAAAAATAACATCATTTTAACAAGTAAAATGACCTTATTTTATTTCAATTAACTAAATTTAAATAGTTTAAGTTAGTTTTAAATTATATCTCTAAACTCAAATGGCATAAATAATCTTTGTTGTTGACAAAATAAGATTTTTCTTTAGTCAAATTTTTAATAAATAAGATTTGTAAATATTATTTTTTAAAAATGTTATAAATAACAATTTCAATCCATAAAATAATTATTAAATTAAGTATTCTAAGTAAACAATTTAGGGAGCCAGCAACTTAAAGTTAAGTGATGTACTCAAGTTTGAATTTGATTAAATTGATGGGATTTAGTAGTTCTAAGATTATTAAATTAATCTATTTAACTTTAGTTATTTTAAATTATTGATTTCAATCGAATTTAATTAATTTAAATTGAATTTAATAATTGAATCGAATTATCATATTATTAATATTTGATTAGTTGATAAGTACATATCATGTCATGTCATTATTTTTAATAAAGTTTTAAAAACAAAATTAAAAAATTAAAATATAAGAATTTATTTTACAATTTTAATAAATATTTTAAATTACTTAAATGGTGAGAGAGTAAACCGAGATATTATTAAAGATCGGGTAAATTAATCCATATAAATTAAAAATTATAAAATAGAAGTAAATGGGCCAAAATTTTGTTGGGCCTTTACTTATTGGGCCTCCAAAAAGGCGGGAAATTGAAGAAAAAAAAAAACAATTTCCGAATCAGCCGTTCAAAAGATTTAAAACTGTAGAAAAATCAACAATAAGTAATAACGCAACTTTTTTCTTATAAAAATCTCTCTCTCTCTCTCTCTCTCTCTCTGTGAGGATTTCTCAGGTTGCCGGGGGAACCCATTGAGATCGGTTAGAGGATCTTCTTAATTTATTTCTCCGTTTAGTTAATTAATTTTTATCTGTTGACTGTATGAGTATTTGCATGTTTCGATTCAAATCGAAATGTTTTTCTTTGTTTTTTCGACGAAGTAGATGTATTAAACTTCTTCGTTTTTGAGATTGATAATTTCTTGATGGGTCTTATCTGTTAATTTTGTACTATTTAGAGGCTTTCGCGATCTTTTTGGTTTTAAATTGATTCACTTGAGTCTGTGGTTTTAAATTTTCCAGATCTCGAAGTTTTGGTTTGTAGTGCAATGGTAAATACGGAATTCCTATTAATATTCTTTAGAAATAGTTTCGAGCAAGTGGTGGACATACATGATTGATTTCTTTATTGCTTCCATTTTTTCGTTTTACATGCTCGTAGAAGTTTCTTTTTGTGGTTGTAGATGCACTTTGAAGAGATACATCTGATAAATACACTTTCACTTTCCTGCAGTTGTTTTCTTTCAGTTTCTATTTAAGAGGCTGTGAGCGACCATGTCTATGGTTGATGAACCGCTGTATCCTATAGCTGTTCTGATAGACGAGTTAAAGAATGATGATATTCAGTTACGGCTGAATTCAATTCGTAGATTATCAACTATTGCACGTGCTCTTGGTGAGGAGAGAACGAGGAAGGAACTAATTCCTTTTCTAAGTGAAAATAATGATGATGACGATGAGGTGCTTTTGGCAATGGCGGAGGAGTTGGGGGTGTTTATTCCCTATGTAGGAGGAGTGGATCATGCCCATGTTTTGCTCCCACCTTTGGAGACCCTTTGCACAGTTGAGGAGACATGTGTGAGAGAAAAAGCTGTTGAGTCTTTGTGTCGAATTGGATCTCAGATGAAGGAGAGTGACTTGGTTGATTGGTTCATCCCTTTAGTCAAGGTGAGAATTATGGATATTAGTCTTGTACTTGATAATTATTGGAAGCCAAAAAAGTACTTGTTGATTTGTTGCAAATTTTACTTTGCAAAGATTTTGCCCCTTTATAGCTCATATCAAGTTTTGCTCCTAATCTCTATAATTGATATTCACCTTCTTTTATAGGAAATTTTATTTCCAAAGAGTTGTAATCAGCTCGGGTAATATCCGTAAAGTTTTCTTTTCAAGTTCATTTAGATATTAGTGTTCCACTTTTTCTCCTTATAATGTTGGATTTGTTAGGGACTAGACATCCATATATATGCTGCAAATTCTCGGCCAAAGTTTTTGTCGTTGTCAAGTATAGAGGTTTATTCTCCTTTTCTCTGGTTGAATCAAGGATGCTTACAATTTGGAATTTAAGCAGACATTAGCCTTTTCTTCATATTATTTTTTAATGAAAAAATATGTAACCACTGTTTGGTTTTGGTCTTTTTGAGGATGAGTATGTATGTTTGATGCTTTCTATTTGCCAGTATCATGACTATAGTTCATTTATGCTGAATTGCTTATCATCAGAGATTGGCAGCTGGAGAGTGGTTTACGGCTCGTGTTTCTTCATGTGGTCTATTTCATATTGCCTATCCTAGTGCTCCTGACATGTTAAAAACAGAATTGCGAACTATATACAGCCAACTGTGTCAAGATGATATGCCCATGGTCAGGAGATCAGCTGCAACAAATCTGGGAAAATTTGCTGCTACTGTTGAGGCTACTTATTTGAAGACTGACATCATGTCAATATTTGACGATCTTACCCAGGATGGTAATTGAACTACTAATGTCTTTGTGGAAATTGACCTCTGATTTTTAGTTGTAGAATATGGAGCGGAGCTCCACAGTGTAGAACATCTTTACTGTTTGCAAATATGAAAATGTTGAAAGCTATGAAAAACATGAAATAGAAATTAATAAATCTTCCTGATTGATGTTTTGATGTCTTGAATGTTATGGTGGAAGTGTGGACTTAGAATTCCTTGCTTTTTATAGTTGTTATCTCATTGAGAATGGGGCTGAAGTTCTTAGTTATTTTTCATCCCAGATCAAGATTCTGTTCGGCTATTGGCTGTTGAGGGTTGTGCTGCCCTTGGCAAATTGTTGGAGCCTCATGATTGTGTAGCTCACATTCTTCCTGTTATTGTCAATTTCTCTCAGGTATTAAATAGTTCAGATATCTTTAAAAAAATTAGTGTAAAGTCCCTTGGCATCTTGTATGCCATGCCAACATTTATGCTTGCTCTGCATTATCATCAGCTATGTTGCTTGGCCAATAATTTCAGTATTATAGATGTACCCTTTCTATCGTTTTTGTCTAAATGTTTCTTAATATTCTTCTTTTAATAAATTATGCAAGTTGTGTTGGACCTTGTTAGAAGCATTTGAAAATTGTTAAAAGTTGAAAATCAATTCAGATTTAATTGGACTTATGCGGTTGTGTTTGATAAGTGAAAGGAGAAATTCCACCTGAAAAAGTTGAGTGCTTCAAAAGTGTTCAGTCTTTAAGTTAATAATGTATTTTTGGTAATTCAGAAAGCGTGTGAATAATTATTCTGGGACTTAGTTGCTTACATACTGCCAGTTTGTGCTGACATAATTGGTTTAGTGGGCCAATATATTAAATGTTACTGGAAACAACTTTAATCTTTTTCTCTTGCTAGCTAATGGATGCAGTAATCACCCCTATTTTGCATAGTTCTTTTACTTTATTGCTAATTTACATGTAGGACAAGTCTTGGCGTGTGCGTTACATGGTTGCCAATCAATTATATGAACTCTGTGAGGCTGTGGGGCCTGAGCCCACGAGGTATATATACCTAAAATTTGAAATTTTGTTTTTTTTGTGTTGAGGATTTTACCTTCTGAATATCCATCCTTTAATTTGATGTTTGAAAATTGATTAGTGTCAACGGTATCTAATTCCAAAATTTGGAACTATTGCTTCTACCTTAAGGATGGATTTGGTTCCAGCATATGTGCGATTGCTTCGCGATAATGAGGCTGAAGTACGAATAGCAGCTGCTGGAAAAGTAACTAAGTTCTCCCGCATTTTAAATCCAGAACTTGCAATTCAACATATTCTTCCCTGTGTGAAGGTGAATATCTAGAATTTGGTGCCTGCTGCACTTTGGATCCAATCAATTTTGATAAAATTGCCCATCTGTTTCATGCCAATTTCCCTCCTTGCTCTCTTTGTAGGAACTATCGTCAGATTCGTCCCAGCATGTCCGTTCTGCTTTGGCTTCAGTGATAATGGGAATGGCTCCTGTTCTAGGGAAGGTAAGATAATCTGTTTGGTATAAGTCATGACTGTTATTTCCTTTCTTTGTTTGGTACATGGTGGCTGGATGTGTTTTGGCCTTGGCTATGTTTTCTGATTTTTCTTAGTAAGTTCTAAGAGAGATTGAATTTATGTTTTAATATCATAGAAAATTTGATATTGTCTGGCTGCTAGGTATGATCGAATTAGTGATCTTCATGTGGAGTATGCTTTGAGTTATATTTTACTTACAGCTGTTGTGTGGTAGTGATTTGATGTCAATTTTCTGCTTGATTCCTCTTCTTTCTTATCCCTTGGTTGCTTATCTGGCTTTTTAACTGTATCCTATTCTTTTACCTTCTATCACTCAGTTTGGCCAAGCTCAAAGCATATTGTCTTCTTGGAATTTGATAATTTTTGGAAGTTTTTATGACTTGATAACTACTGGGCTTTTTGTTTGTGCAATTTTTTTGTCTGCTTGAAATTTGTCGAGCTGTTTGCTATTTATATGAACCTACATTCTTTCAGTTTCCTTTATCATGGTCATGTACATGCAATGGATTCAAACTTCATTTGGTTTTGAATGCAGGATGCCACAATTGAGCAGCTTCTTCCTATATTTCTTTCCCTGTTGAAGGATGAATTTCCGGATGTTCGTCTGAACATAATTAGCAAGCTTGATCAAGTGAATCAGGTTTGTAACAATTGAAGACAACTTATTATGTTTGATGTGGTAACTTAATCTTATAAATTGAACATAGAATTTTCATGGAAAAGACCTTGCTGATTATCTTTAGGCACTCTGACCTTCCTATAGTTTATTTTTTTCTTTTGGAACTTTATCTTTTGCTATTTAATCCTTTGAAGGTCATGGACTTGCATGTCTGTGACAAAATGAAACATGCTTCTGTTACATCTACCATTTATTGTAACTCAGATGTAGTTTCTTTTGTAAAAATTTCATGTCCTCTTGAAAAGTATTCTTTTGCACTATTGCACTATACCACAACATTCACATATGAAAGAAAAATATGCTGCACTTGCAGGTTATTGGCATTGATCTACTATCCCAATCTTTATTGCCTGCCATTGTGGAGCTTGCAGAAGATAGGCATTGGAGGGTTCGGCTTGCAATTATAGAGTACATACCTTTACTAGCAAGTCAGTTGGGAGTCGGATTCTTTGATGATAAACTTGGCGCTCTTTGCATGCAGTGGCTACAGGATAAGGTTTGTCTTTTCATTTTTTTATGTACAAAAAGTGGCGTATAATAGTCCCATCCCTTTTGTTTTGTAGTTCTCTCCAGTGTTTAACTTTTGTTCTCTGGTAGGTTTACATATTAGAGTTCTTGTGGTATTAGGATGGATATTCAGAAAGTAAAATTATACTTTGTGATGTAGGTGTACATCTAATTTTGATGATTATCCTCACTGGAAATGTGATGTAGGTTTATTCCATCCGTGATGCTGCTGCAAACAATCTGAAGCGGCTTGCTGAAGAATTTGGTCCTGACTGGGCAATGCAGCACATTATTCCACAGGTTTTTGTTTTTCTTCATCCTATTCTTGACATCAGATTCTGCATTCCATTGTTTTATCTATTTTTTGCGATAATTTTGTTTCTATCAGCTTTCCCCTCTCTGAAGAATGCATTCTTAGTAAATATAATGTATGCCAAAGATACTAAAAGAATAAAAAGAGGATGCTTGATGCGCAATAGTAGTAAAAAGTGCTTGAGCGGAAACTTTTGGATTAGCAATGCATACGGATTTCATTAAGGCTGGCTTCTTGTTTTCCTTGTAACATGTATGAAGTTCTTGAAATGGTTTCACTGGAAGATACTTGTTCTTTGCTCTGGCCTTACTCTACGTGCCATTTGTATCCATTTGGATGGTTATTTTATACTCTCATCTGTGCATATCTCCCATTTTAAATTGATAGAAACTTTCTTCCAGCTTCCTTCCAACAAAATGAGAGTTTTATTATCTTGTGCAGGTTTTGGAAATGGTCAACAATCCGCATTATTTATATC
>JANIJH010000001.1:430215-462148 GCA_024520975.1 Erythroxylum areolatum
TGATGAATGAGATATTGAAGTGTTATTTACCTTACTTTGTTCTGCTTGTTGAATTTGATTTATGCTGATTGTGTTCTAAATTTCAGACAATGATTGTCCGAGGCGTTTGATGCATGTTTATATCAATAGAAGTGCTTTTTTATGTGAATATGATTGACTACTTACTTTACACATATAATGTCTGAAATGACCTTGTTTTGTTTTAAAACGGTTGAGTCCTAGTTGTGGGTAAATAGGCATGCCTAGAAGGATCTGCAGCTGCTTCTGTGACACTTCGGTGTCTTCTGTTAATGGCACTTTGGTGTGTTCTGTTATTGACACTTCAGTGTCGAGACTTTGGTCTCTTCTGGACACTTCGGTCTCTTATGTATAAGTCTCGTTACCCACTTCTGTAAATGGATTTAGCAGTCACCTGATTTTATATTTTGATATCTGTTTGATTATGATATAAACCAAATTGTATTTTGATTATGAAGGGTTTATACCCTCTTGTGATATTCATTTCTGATAATTATAAAAATATGTTCTGAAATGCATTATGTTTGATTTAATGTTAGGCAATCTTTTAATGCACGCTTATGTTATTACATGATTATGTATGATGAGTTGTCACTTCTATATAAATTAGTTATTACTCACTAAGCTATATGCTTATCACGGTAGATTTGCCCAGTGTAAGTTTAGAGAGAGGATTATTAAAAACTGGGACAAGTCAACCGCAATGGCTAATGGAGTCTAAGTCTTGTTTTGAGAAAAATATATTCTGAATTTGTTTTGGGCTTGTACCTAATGTATATGACTTTTGAATTTGTTTGAAGGTTTGTAATAACCTTAATACTTGTTGGTCTTCGAATTTATGGTATGTAATATGATAGACATAATATGAATGATATTTTATGTACTGTATGTTTGCTTGAGATTTTGGGTATGCATGTAAGTTATGTTTCGTGTGTTTTGGGATTTGGTTTTGGTTCGATATTATCTGTTTGTATTGTTTTGTGTGACATTCATATATCCTTCCAGGAGGTATGTGGGTGTTACAGGCGCTTGGCTTAGAGGATTTGTTCAGAATATTGGTAGGTGCTCCTCTTTCTCCGCAGAACTTTGGGGAGTTTTTTCTAGTTTCCAGCTCGCATGGTATTAGGGCTATCATCGGATTGAGTTAGAGGTGGACTCTCAAGTGGTGTTCAATATTTTATCCATCCAAGTCAACAGAACGTTGACTAATAACCTTCTAATCATGGGCATCAATACGTTGTTGGACTAGAATTGGACAGTTATACCGCCTCACATATACAGGGAGGGTAACCGATGTGTAGACTAGCTTGCCAATGCTGTCGCACATTATAGTATAGGAATTATCACTTTTGCTGCTGCACCGATAGGGTGCCTTTCACTCCTACTAGAAGATATGGCTGAGATTTGTCTCTCAAGACTAGTCATGTAATATTTTTGTTTTTCTTTCTGATGTATGAAAAAAGAAGAAGAAGAAGAGTGATCTCTATTCTGTTCTCAACTGGGATTCAAGAAAAGTTCACCTTAGGGTTAGAAGATAAAGAGTTAAACTTCGAGTGGATGATTTTTGTAGACTTCGATATTAACTCAATAACAAACTATAAGATTCGAATAGATATTAAATATTGTATTTGATTTTTTTAAAAAAAATGCCCTAAAAAGATTTTTAAAATATGTTTAAAATAACAAATATATAAAAATCTGAATAAATATTTTAAATTGAAATGTTAAAAAAATAATTAAAAAGGTATCACGTCATTAAAATTTTCTTCAAACAATTTAAATTACGTGAAATTATTTAAAAATATTAAATCCATTAAACTTCATTTTTATACAATAAGGAAAGCAATTTTATGCTTTAGTTCTGACTCAGACGTTTCAATCGAAAAATTTTTAAATTAGCTAATTTTTGATTCAATTTTCAGCTTTTTTGTTCGATTTATTTTAATAATTTTTGTTGTTAAAAATTGATCAATTTATTAATTAATTGGTCGATTGTTATAAACTAATTCATTTTTATAAGCTAAAATAAGCTAAATAAATTTTATTTAATATTCTCTATTTTCATTTAAACTTAATCAAACATAGTCTTTTATAATATTATTTTAAATTCTTTAATTTTATTCAATTTTAACCAATTTTATGATAGTTTAATACCCGTTGAAGTTTTAAACCCTTAAACTTCTTGTCTTACCGGTTTAATTTTCTGTCCGATTTTTAAAACATTAAAAATTAAAATTAAAATTAAAAATTTTTTATTGACTACAACAGGGAGATACAATACAATTAATAGAAACTTTTAAGATTACAAGTTATTCTAAGATGAACTAACTACCCTACAAAAACACGACAAAACCTAATATATTCCCACATATGTAGGAACAAAATCTAAAGAGATTAAGATCAGTTAGGTATCGGTCGATGATAATACAGTTTAGACCAAACAGAAAAGTGGTTATAGCTTTCTGATACTTAAGGTCCAACTACCACTGACTCATAAGCTATGAATCTGCTATGGTAGTCGACCAGCAGTTGATATAGTCTCAATTGATTCCTACTCTCTGAGCATTAGTTTACAGGCCATGCGATGATCTGAACAGGTCTCCACTTCCACACCTGCTTCATCAACTTGAAGCAGATGTGTCATGAGACGACGAATTAACTCTTCAAAGTCAAAACATGTCTGTCAGATATGTTCCAACAGTTTTGTGCAAGTAATGTGTTACATGCATTATCTAAGATATTTTTAAGTAATTTTCAAAAGACATTATCTAATTTTTAATTTTTGGTCATTTTAATAATATTTGATTGATCACCTTTAACTGATCCTCCACTATAAATTCACCATATCATCATTCTCTGGTTATTCAGTCTCATAACATGGACATGAACAACAAGAACAGCCTTGAACTCGAAGCTATCTACGAGGAAGACGCGTACTACGCAGATCTCACGAGGCAGATTCTGCTTTTAACAGCTGACGACGATGGTGATGGAAATGGAGATTTCCTCGAACCCAAACACTCAGACTCCTTAATTACTCGCAAAACAGGTCATTCCAGTAACCTAATAACCTGTAGTTCCTCTTCTGCATTAGAACCTGCAAGCTTTTTCAGTTCCTGGCAAACCCAAGAAGTTGATTCAGTACCCACCTGGTTGTTGGATTTGTGGAGAAAAAGCAATGGAACCGGAGTTTTCATCCCTCAAATCGTCAAATCCAGAAGAAGATACAAAACAGCAGGTATGTATATATATATGCAAAATCATGTTTCAGGTAATGTTCCAAGCTAAGTGAAACCGATGTTTCACAGGGAAGATGAACAATCAGAGGAACAGGATTGACGATCAAGTGAAGAAAAGAAACAATCAAGTTCTACCTCATCCTAGATAGTTCAATGAAGAATTGTCAAATCTTTCAGTTTTTGCCATGAAAACTTGCTATTGTTTGTATCGACTCTTGAAACTTCCTACTTCTGTTACTGCATGCATTCTCTGGTGTCTTTTTTTTTTTTTTTTTTCTGATCATAAGAACAACATTGTTCTAGCTGAAAATGGAAAAAAAATTTCATGTAAATAGAAAAATGTTATTTATATGTTTGATATGTTTACTATGATAAAATAAGTATAATTGGTCCAATGATGTAAGAGAGGCAATGCCTATGAAAGAGTAACGAGTGGTGTTGTAAATAGTTTTAGGTCGAGTTTGGTCGAATTAAGTCTTTGAGCCAATGTTACGAAAACCCTTTTAG
The DNA here is from genome assembly GCA_024520975.1 of Erythroxylum areolatum. NCBI lineage: Eukaryota > Viridiplantae > Streptophyta > Magnoliopsida > Malpighiales > Erythroxylaceae > Erythroxylum > Erythroxylum areolatum. The sequence goes on from JANIJH010000001.1 coordinate 433,980, forward strand.
AATTGGAACGAGAATGGGTTCTAATATGGTTCTGTATTATTATCGGTTAATATCATGTACCATTTAAGGTAATTTTTAAATTTTATAAAATAATTTCTGAATATTTTAAAAAATTATAAAATAATTTATTATCATATTGTACAATTATACTATATATTTTTAAAAAATCATAATAATAAATAATAATCACAATTTTAATTTAATTTATGAATTTAATTTAATAATTATTAATAAATATAACTAAATTAAAATATTTTTTAAAATATATAAATTTCAAATAAATTTTGATTTAATAATTAAAAACTTATCAAATAAATATTAGATTATAAATAATAATTTGTAAATTATTTATTTTAAAGAATAAAATATTTTTATTGATACTTTATTAATAATTATTATATAAAATATTAAAATAAATTTAAATAAAAATAATTTATTTTTAAATTTTATTTTATTTATAATTATTATTAGTAACAAAAATTTTATTTTTATTTTAAAAACAAAAATTAAAAATTCACAATAATTATAAAAGTTGAAGTAAATAAAATAACTAATTAAAAATTTTAAAAAAAGAGTAACGGTTTAAAACTTTTTGAAAATTTTGCAAAACAGTTCTCCTATTTTTTAAAATTTTCGAAAAATATCGGACAATACTACCCGGTATCATCTAAAACTGACCTGTACCGACCGGTATTTAAATCCGATACAACCGATCTTTCGTTTCATACCGATTTTAACGGTATCCTGAACCTTGCTTTGAACCCTTAGATAAGTCTAAATTGTTTAATTATATAGCTCGAGTCTATAGTCAAACATAATTTAATTCATTAATTTTAACTTGGTCCGAATCTTTTTGAATTTGAATATTTAATCCTCAATCGTTTAAAATTAATTTATTTTATTAAATTTGGTTGACTCGATTTCAATTACTTTATTATCTAAATGCTACCTTGATACTTAATTTAGGCTAATTTGTCATTCTAATAACAAATTAGATGACTAAATTCTAATAACAAATTAGATGACTAATCAACAAATTAATTAAATGGTATGGGATATGAATTTAACTTAAATCACATTTTAATTAATTCAATATTTGTGAAAAAACTCAAAAAATTATTGCTTGAAATCTAATTATAAACTCGTTTAGTGCAATCATTAACTTAGTAAGGTCATTTTTTAATTATAATTAACACTATGGGTCATATTTTTCCAATCCCAACTTAATTTAGATTGCAAATGGTAATACATCTCAGACCAAATATTTATGGGTCATATTATATGTAACTTATAAATTATATATGATAATTACAAATAAAATTTAAGAAATATGCAATAACTTGTAATAACATGCCCGTATGAAGCATTACTCTTTTAAAAATATTTTTAATTAAAGCATCATATTATTATTATAAATTAAAAATTGCATAATTTTTAGATTTAAGATTGAGTCGTAAGTCCTAGATAGGTTCGCGTGCTCTTTTTTTTTTTATAGTCAAACTCGAACCAGGAGAACCTAATTCTAATCCCACTCAATTCCACCCCTAACTACAAAGCAATAAATGAGCATGTTCAATGGTGATATAATGTTTAGATTCGCCGGTAGATACCCTAAAAAAAAAACAGTTAAGTGTGATACTAAAAGACAAAGAATAGAAGTCTCCCAAATCTATGAATCTAAGCCAAATCAATTTAAGACATGTCCCTAAATTCACATTTTCAGATCACTTAAAACAGTGTATTAGTTGAAGACTCGTAAGTTATTACGTCAATTCAGAAATTTATTTATTGCGCATTGAAAAAATAACAATCGTGGGTTCTTCCATTTAAAAAAAAATGTATTAGAGAAATAATATCAAAAAATTAGTCATCAAAACAATAATTGAAGCAAAAATAACTTGAAAATTTAGAGATAAATAATATATTTTTCAAATTATGTTCAGCATTTCTTCTAAATTTTAAGCTTTTGTGTTACAGATCTATTTTTATATATAAAATGCGCTTAATTTTTATTTATTATATATGAAATTTTGATACACGTTAAACTAAATTTAAAATATTTAATGCTCATATTAAGATAAGGATAAAGATGGATGAACAATAGTAATTTTCGTACCTCTTAAATTTTTCTTTTTTTCTTTTTTTTTTACAACCAAGGAATGAAAAATCATCCCAAACATACAGTTTCATGAATGTCTTAATGAAGAAACAGTATTTCTTCAAAAATCAATATTTAAATTTAATTAATATTCAATTTCTAACATAAAATATGGTAGAATTTGTTTATCAAGAAAAATAGAATTTATGATCACGTTATAAATTCTACGAACTACAAACTAATGTTTATAAAATTAGACTAGAAGTTAAATCACTAAGACAAGAGATTTAAGATTTAAAAAGTTTAATCAATATTAGATTGTCATATATGGAATAAAATTAAAAAATTTAAAATATGATTTCAAGAAATTGTTTTTATCTATTTGAAGTTTAATTAAAAAAATTTAAATGAAAATTATCTGATTTTAGTTTATAAGATCAACTTAATAATTTACAAAAATTAACCGATTAATTTATAAATTAATTAGTCTTTAATAACAAGAATTATTATAATAAATCAAACCGAAAAGTTAAAATCTGAACTAAAAATTTAAACAATTTAAGATTTTTATAATTAAACCAGCCGAATTGAAGATCGAATATTTTTTTCTTTTATAATGGTTTTTGACATAAGGAATAAACGGCTGAGAAGATCAAGAAATAAAATAAAAACAAATAAAAAGATAAAAAAAATGTTTTGACCTTCCAAATATTGGTACATTATATTTTAATTATCGCCTAATATATAAAACCAAATTTGGTAGTATAAAACGTGCCCATGTGTAGTACTCATCTCTCACATTGATACCTTTACTTGATTTAGGGAGTTAAAAAGAAGAACTAATTTTGATTATGGATCATGATCCATGAACTAACTAACAAGAACAAACATATCCTGCGGATTTCAGAATTTGACTCTCTCAAAACGTCTCACGTATCAGGATCTTATAATCCTCTTACGTAGACCCAAAACAAAGAACATAAATCTTATATGATAGATACTCTTATAAATCTCCGACCATTCTCAACACAAATCATCAAACACAGGATTTGCCATTTTCAGGAACTCGAAACAACTCTTCCAGTTCTCTAGCATGGACCACCTGGAAGCATATCCTGAGTACGAGGATGATGTTTACTTTTCTGAAATCAGAAGGCAGATCATGATTTTAACTGCAGATGACGATGACGACTGCCCTCCTGAAATCGGGAATTCCAAGCCTGTGGCTTCTGATGATGTTTTCTGCGATGATCTCAGGAGACAGATTCTGTTGTTGACAGTTGATGACGGTAAAGATTGTCTGAAGACAAGAAATTCCAAGTCATTCAGTGATTTCAGGATAGGTCCAAATGGGTCATCAGGAAATTCCACCTCTCTTTCACAACGTTGGAACAGTTCAAGTTGGTGGGAGACAAAACATGTGAATGCTGTTCCTGCTTCCTTAATGAATCAGTGGGGATATGGAAATGGAACTGGAGTGTTCATTCCTCGTGTTGCCAAATCCAGAACAAGAAACAAGTCTGGTATGTACATGACATTTGTTCTTTCAACCCGAACTTGGGTTCGGGCCGATCTAAGTCAGTTTAACCAAAACGACATTATTTTGTTAAGTATAACTAAAATAATTTCATTTTAACCTTTACCAAACCCGAATTAAATAAAAAATTTAAGATTAGGTCCAAGTCGTATACGGCTTGACTGTGTTGTCAACCGTAATTTTTTTAATCATAAGCTTTAGTAGTTCTAATGATAACATTAGCTCAAGTCGAGCTCGGGTCAACTTCTAATAATTTTTACAAGGATTCATAATTGTATTTTACAAGTTTATTTTTTCTTGATGTTATCTGTTTCACTTTTGTTATTCTTATTTTATTTCAACTCATCTTATCTAAATATTTATGTAGATCCTCCGTAAATGTATGGATGAAATGAGTTGGAACAAAGTAGGAACAACAAAAATGAAACAGATGTTCTGATCCTATTTATTTTGCAGGAAAGAAGAACAAAAATAGAAGGAAGAGAAAAGAAGACAAGCAATCATAGGAAACATCAAACTATCTTGGACATCATTAGTCCAAGTTTGTGTTTGTAACACTTTTCCATAAATAAAATGGGCATATAGCAAATGAAAAATGTTGCATGACTCATAGGTGGTGACTTGTAAATTTCATAATATAATTAAAATAATATAGATAAATAATACTAAAGTGTTCAATAGTTTGAGATTTTTTCAATTCCGTACTGAAATTTTTAAAATTTTTAATTGAATGACTAGTCTTTTAAAATTTTAACAATTTAATTCAAAACTATTGAGATTTATTGAATATTTCATATCATTAAGAAAGAATGATGAATAAATATTTATTTTATCAATAAATAAATAAATTTAATTTTCAATGTATACTTTAGAAACTCAACAATCTCTAAATAAATGATATTACTGAAGAGTACAAGGAAAACTTGTAGGATACATTACCTCCTTGCATATCTTTTGTTGTACAATAATTCAAAACTTAAAGAGTTGTTTTAAAAAAATGGATCGAAAGTTAAACTGGTAAGGTGAAATTTTAAGATTTAAAAAGTTTTACTAATAATATTAAACCGTCACAAAATCAGTTAAAGATTAAATAAGATTAAACAATTTGAAATATATATAATTGAAAAAAATTGTCTTTATTTATTTAATAATTTGAAATTTAATTGAAAATGAAATTATCAAATAAAAATTAATTAATTAATTTTGATTTATAAGAACTTGTTAATTTACAAAAATTGAATGATTAATTAATAAATTGATCGATTTTTAATAACAAGAGTTATTAAAGTAAATCGAACTAGAAAGTTAACAACTAACCTAAAAAATTGGACGATTCAGGATTTTATGATTAAACCAGTCGAATCGGTTCGATTTTTTAAGAGTTAATTACAAAAAAAAATCAAACTTTTGTCAAATTTTTAATTATAACCTAAACTTTAAAAAGTGGCAATAAAATGCTTAAACTTTCAATTTTTTCAATTCTAATCTGATCTTATCTGTTGTTTTCCCGATACCCTTAGCCATTTATTTTTTGTTTGTTCTTCTGATACCTAACACTACTCTCGCATTATTGCATACTGCACCAGTAAGCTCATCGTTTTTTTTTCGTTCTTTTGATACCTTTAGTGTGAGAGTGTCGGGACTATGTAATCCGAAAATCGAAAGATGAGGATGTCGAGAGAACAAACTGAAAACTGAAATCAAAACTTATTGTTGTCGGGACTGTGTAATATGATTTAGGTCATTTTTAAACAACGAAATCATTTCATTAATTTTCATTTATTGTGTTAATTTTGATTGACGTGTATTAATAATTAAAGTTTTTGAAACATATGGCAAGTGATGTCAACAAACATAACTGAACGTTAACGTCGCGCTAGAATTGAAAAAAGTTGAAAGTTTAAACATTTTATTGCTACTTTTTAAAGTTCGAGCTAGAATTGAAAAAAAAATTGAAACAAAAATTACTATTTCAAATAGAAGTATTTATTTAATTATATTATTATTAAAATTGATAATAATATAATTATATTTAACTTTTACTAATAATATTTATTTAATTATATTATTAGTAAAATTTGATAACATCTAGCATTATATGATCGACAATTTGTTATTTCGTTAGAAGTTAAGCTAAATCAAGGATTATGAAACAAAAAGTACTATTCCAAATACAAGTAATTAAAAAGCATGGTATTTTTTAAATTTCATTTATTTAAAATATTTTTAAATTTTCTAAATTATAAAAAACAGTTTATAATATTACGAATATTTAAAAATTTTATAAAACATTTTTCAAGTTAGTTTACCATAAATTGTTATATAACTCATGTAACATAAATTATATGAATCATATTCGTTTATATTAAAATAACTCCAAACATGATTATATCAAAGATTTATTTTTTAGTGTTTTTAATATTACAACATATTCTTTAAATTTAAAATAACTAAACTATTTTTATAATAAAAAATCACAATATTTCTTACTTAAGAAAACAATAATAAACTAAAATTGGTAAAATAAAAAGTTTGAAATGGACTAATCAAATATACTAATATGGTAACTCAAATTAACTCTTAAATCTGACTCGAATTATTAATTTGAACCATATTTAATTAGTTCAGTTCGAATTTAACAGTAAGGTTAAATCCTGATTATGTAAATAACATTTTATTAATATAAATGTGATTTTAATTTTTTAAATTACATAAAATGTCTATATCTTTTACTTTTTTCAATTTAGCCACTCATTAACAATGACTATGATAATTCTAATAATCCTCATTAAAAATTTGAAAAAAAAAGGACAAAAGATGAGGAGAGATATCATGAAAAAAATAATTACTGAGCTCTCAATAAATACATAATAAAAAAAAACTAAGAGTTTAGAAGGTTGCAGGCTGAGAATTTGACTGCTTAATTGTTTTATTTTGGTGATATGGGAAATTATTGCTTCTGAGCTAGACGACATGTAGCATCAATCCAAATCCTTAGTCTACCATGGCTCCTAGCATCTATATCCATTAGATGCTTAAGTCATATGGTTCACTTTAACTTGAGATAATAACATTTCACATATTTTTCCAATTTTTAATCTCTTATTTTTGGTTATTTAGTAATTATTAGTGACCATTTTATTTTAAAAATAACAATGAAATCAATGTAGCGTGAACTTCTTTTAAACTCGAATCAAAAACTAATTACACGCGATTCAAATTAATGATTAATTTAAGTTGAATTTAATGAATTCGAGTTGGATTTAAGAATCAAATTAAATTATCATACATTTAATTAGTTCATATCATTTTTTAAGCTAAAGTTTAAGAGAAAAGAACTTTCTAAGTTTTTTTAAGAATTTTATTTTATTTTTAAATTTCTTAAAGATATATTCATTTTTACTAACAAGAATAATAATAAAGGAGAAAATTTGTCTTTATCTATTCCAAATAATAATAATAAAAAAAGAGAAAGGTTGTTTTTACCAATTTCACGTTTTACGAAAAAGGTAAAAATACGGAAAGATATCTTTAACTATTGTTCAAAGTAAAAGGATAAGTAAACCTGTATGTTATTTTCTAATTTTGGTCATGAATACATTTCCACTACCAAACAGGTAATTAGAAGATTCGACATAATTAACCTTAAGTCCAATTGGAGAAAACGGTTCAGGAGTTCAATAACGTACAAATTCAGGAACATGGCACCGTTTGGAGACATTTAACCAGACCATGATCTCCACTACCATCCCCCTTTGACCTCAAACCAAGAACTCTTACACATTAAAATAATGGAAACCAAGAGACATCTTTTTCCAAGTTCTTGGCTTATATATCAGTACGACCGTCCCTTATCAGAACACAAACCACACCTACCTAGCCAAGCCATGGACTTCCTGTGGAGTAAGAGTACACAACCACATGATCAAAACACAGACCCTGATCAGGATTTTACCAGGATCGATGATGATATGTTTTATGCGGAGCTTAAAAGACAGGTTTTGCTATTAATAGATGAAGATAGTGAAGATTCTTCTGAAACAAGACATTCCTGGAAGAGTGATTCCTCGGGTTTGAACAGAAGTTTTCCTGCAATATCACAACCTGGTGGAAGTTACTTCAGTCTGTGGGATATGGAGATCAAGAATTCAGCACCAACCTGGTTAGAGAAAACCTGGAGAAGGACTGGGAAAGGAACTGGTGTGTTCATCCCTCAAATCGTCAAAACCAGAAGTAGTAGTAGAAAACGTGGTAAGTGCTCAGAAGATGGAATTTCTCAGAAGCTCAAGCAACCAACTTGTTTTGCAGGACAAAAAAGCTATGGACGCAGACAAGTACAGACACATGGGGGACTGTTCATGGTAGAGATTTGATCACAACATCACATGCCATTACAAGGGATTATTGTAAAGTATATATTATACTGTGTATAAAAGGAATCATATACACATATAAACATGAAAGCATTGGGCTTTTCTGATAATGCTAACTCTTTTTTAAGTTTTGTGATGCCAATTGCACAGTGAAAATGGCACTTTTCTACTTCACTACTTCTTTGAATATCCATTCATTCCAACTTAAAATTAATAATTTAATTTATATTAATTTAGAATTTATCAAAAGAAAGTATTCTTCAGTGGCTAAAGTAAAATATATAATTGGGGATTGGAGTAAGAATACTTTTAGAATGAGGAGTGTTAAAACGATGTAAGTTGATTGGTAAGTGCCGAGGTAAGAAGGTGAAGATGAAGAGAAGAACACGAGGAGAGTTTTTTTTTTTTAAAGTTCGAAACTTTCTGAGTTGAAGAAGAAGAAGAACGCGAGGTAAGTGATTAGTGGTGAACCAATTGAAAGTACGTAGTTGGGTTTTGTTATTTGGGTTCTGATTCGTAGCATGAGCAAAGATTATCTGATTGTTCGGTAATTGTGTTTGTGTGTTCTTTTAACAGTTAGTCTCTTGTTAAATCCTAGAATTCCACTGAGTAGATTACATCATTAATGTCTTCTTTAAAGTTTGGCTTTATAAGAAAACTCATCAACACCCATTACTCCACAAGTTCTCAGTTTGAATTGGGCTTGATGATGGAAATTAGTAGGAGAAATGGAGAGTAACCATAATGATATTTTGATTTTCTCTGTTTCTGTTTGTAAATACCCGAATAAGTCAAAGAAGATTTGGGAACCATTAGAATCGACCATGTAAACACTTTGTTTTGGGGTAGATGGTAAGGTTGGAAATTTTGTTATTCTTGTGTTAATTCAAATTCCATTATGTCTATGTACCAGTCTTTGTTCTCAAATTTTGGATTGAATCTCCAGTTCTTGACATTCTGTAACTGTTGGTTTGGTGCTTTTATTAGATTCATCTATATTGGACATTTTTAAGCTTGATTTAAGATGCATAAAAGTAGTTCTTTAAAGAAGAATACAAACATTGGTATCTCTGTTTGACTTGTTACGATTGCAATTTTAATCTGCCATTGGTATCTCTGTTTATGTTCACCTGCAAAATCTGCCATTGGTATCTCTGTTTATGTTCACTTGCAAAATTGATCTTTCGTATGTGTCTATGATCTGGATTCTCTTTTTCTGGGGTTGAGGTGGAGCTCTAACCTGTATGTGTTCTATTACTTTCATTGAATAAGCATGCTTGTGATGATTCTATGTTCATAGTTGATGATTCTACTCCAAATAATAGCAAACCATACTTCTGCTTTGCTATGAAATTCCATGAACCTAAACCTAAATTGGCAGTGGCTTGCACTTCAAGTTCACTTTCGTTTCTAGTAGACATGTCTTCAAGTCAGAAATTGCTAATCGAATCTGGCTATGAAGTTTTTGTGAAGAGCATGTAACGTCTTTGAGCAGCCAGAAATTGTTCCTAGTCACAGTGCATTAGAGAGGTGTTTTATTCTATCAACATTGAAGACTCTTGTGACCAATGATTCATTCAGAGGTCAAAATGTGAGATGAAATGACAAACCATTGAAATCAAGATCCAGATCAATTCTCAAACTTCTAGCCTCCTCATTTCCACAACCAAACCTATTGTCTCAATATAACCTAATCCACACGCTTTGATTTGAAAGATCTAAGTTTTAGATAGACATACCTTTCACAAAATTTAGATCAAAACTCCTATCTGATTCGAAAGGTGAACATCACATGATATATATATAGGACAATCTATCAGAAAGATCGACTATTTGGATGTACCCGGAGTTGCTCGAGCATTGTTCTCTTGCTCGTGATCATTGTATCAGAATTCAACCGTAATTACTTGCATCGGCAAAACAGTTCTTATTTAACTGGTTTTCTTCTGAAAAAGCTAAATTGACTTTTTAATGAAACATACACTTATCAAGGCATGCTAAGACCAACTTCTGTCTTTCATAATTCATGTTTTTCTTGTCTATCCTATCCAATGTAAATACCTGATGTTTTGGAATAGCGGAGATGCCAGACAAGGTTGATGACATGGAAAATTTTCTACTTCTTCTGATGCTTCACATTGTTGGATACCGTAGGAAGCAGACAAATTTCTCTAATTCTTGTGATTTATAATATATAACATCCTACAGAAGAACTGATTGGAGATGCTATGCATCAGTCTCTGGGGCGTGCCAGCCATAAAGAACTAAGTGCCCGGAGACGCGATTTATAATCATCAATGACGAGAAACGCTCGAGCGACCTGTCGAGTAGTCAAAACTCGAAGCATTTGTTGCAAAGTTTGCTGCCGTAAGAGATCAGCCTGAAAGATCAAATAAAAGATTACAGGTTTATCCAAGCCATTTCTGTACAGAAACCATGAATAATCAAAATCCAGTTTCTTTGGTCAACAAAATGTTTACTTGATGAAGGAAGTTCTCCAGTGTCGCTAATTTCCCGATTGCAATTGCCATTTGGCCAATGTACTCAGAAACATTCCCTGAACCTTCAGGGCCTAGAGATGCAGATGAAAGTGTATCTACAAGTGACTGTTGCAAGGCTTCCATTCCTTGAGATAAGGCATCTTCAGCTTGCTGGGATGACTGCTGCAGATTGCATATGCCCATCAATTGTTGATCTGTTAGGGGTTCAAGATGGCTTCCCAGTAGCTGAATTTATGAAAAGAAATTAAAAGTAAATCAACTAAAACAGGTTTGGAAATTCAAGAAACTATTGAACAGCCAATCACCTTCAGAATTTCTGAAGAACGAAATCCACCCAACCACATGAAACACCTCTCTGCAGGTGTCTTCCACATGCCTGAAAGCATGTGAAAAACATCAGCCTTTGCACCAACGCTCTTCAGCCGAAACACTTCATTGTAATGTGCCATTACTCCGTCGACAAGAACACGTAATTCATTGTCATTGACATGAGAATTGACAGCAGATCTAAGGTCACAAATTAGCCGATGATGTTCATCCAGCCACCGAGCATAGTCCGTGTCAAATGCTAAGGCTCCTGAAAGTATATCATTCATGTTTAACTCCAGAACACCAGAATACAGTATCCTCAAATTCATTCTTCAATTACAGGCATTCTCATTTGTCCTTGGATTATGTTTTAAGACCTTAAGACCCAAAGCTAATATAACAAACTGTATCCCATTACCATTACCAACTATTGAATGGCCATGATCGCCTGAATAACCACTGGCAATGAAGACTCCCTGCAGTGAAAAATTACAAATCCGTGAAGAAAGAAAAATGGCCCCATATTAACCAAGGGTTTTGAGAAAGCTTGGGATGGGATTAAAACGAGTCTAAGCGAGACTGAATACAACTAAAATGTCATATTTTTATATATATAACTCACTTTATCTTTACATTTCCTTTAAATGTGATATTACTCATAAATTTCCGACATATCTATACCTGTTGGCGAGCTCGTTGGAGTTCTTGCTCTAATTGTGTAAGCTTGAGCCGACTTTTCTCGAGCTGCTGAACATATGCCTATCCAAAACCAAAACCTATAAATGATCCAAATGAATTAACTCAAAACATCCATTACTACCAACTCAACCATATCAAATTTTGATCAGAAACCAAAAATGGTCATATTGAAACACTTCAGAAATTGGCAAATCAACCGCTAAGCGGTCAAAGTTATTCATTTGACACAAAGGGTTATTATCACAGAAGCTAGAGAGAACCATTACTTTCTTCCTCAGTCGACTTTTTCTGGCAGCTTCTCGATTCTGTGCCAGCCTTCTCAGAATCTGTAAAAGAGATGCAATCTAATACGTATTAGAACATAAACTCCAATTGTCTCTGCTCACAGTTTTCAAAAAACAAGCATTTTGTCAAATACCCTTTGATCATCCTGTTTTGTCTTGGACTGATCCTGAGAGTCAACCACCATTACTGTACCACCCTGAACTCTATGAACCTAAGTTTCAAGAATCACAAATCAGACATTTACAGAGGAGTAAAAGACATTAAGAATACAAAAATGAAAAACACAAACCTGGTTCTTCTCATCAATGTCAATATCTGTTGAAGTGTCAGTGTGTTGGCTGTGCGAGATACCAACTCCTGACACGTTGTGGTACATGTATTGTCCCGTGTCCAAACACTCATTCCCTGTAATTCCCATCTCTGAGGACCCAATACTCTAACAAATGAAACCCATAAATGAAATTACATTAATCATAAGACTCAAAACACAGCATCATAAGAGGAGAGAGTTTAGATGAAGCTACCGTGTTCAAGACAGTAGCGTAGTGTAAGTTGCTGGACATAACAGAGACATTTCTGGATTTTAAACTGAACATGGAGCCTATACATTGATTAAAACCTCTAGTCGTCAGCGAAGTATAAGAATATATAGCAAAATATGGGGACAGAGAGATGATACTTGGATTTAAATCAACAGCATCTTCTTCGTGATGGAAAGTTGAAGCAGATTGATCAAGAAGCTCTCCAAGATCCGTAAAACGCGTCAGGTTTCTACAATCATCTTCTCCTCTGTACTACCAGAAAACAGAGCAAGAAGGTGAAGCAATGAGAGAAAGCAAACATTTTTCTTCTTCTACACAAGACATACAAACTTTTTCTCGAGGACCCACCAGCAAAGCTAAATCACAAAGCAAAAACAACCCAAAAAAGATCCACAGAAGTAGAGATGAACAAGCGGTACCTGATGAAGAAAGAAGCAGGGTGGCAATGCATTTCAGGGTGAGGAATGGTGGCTTCTTTGAAGCTTTGCATGTTCCAAGAAAAATAAAAAAAGCGAAAAGCTTGATGATGTCTCGTAAAAATGGAGTCTGAAGTTGGAGAAAAACGCGAGATACAGAGCAAGAGGCCAAAGAAAATCTTGTTATGATCTTTGGTGAGAGAAGATAGCGTATCAGCAGAAAGAAAAAGAGTGTCAGCACCAGAAGGGATTCTCTTTTTATGATTATTGCATTCTGACTTGGGATTTTAGTTTCCCAATACATTGCTCAGAAGATCCATTTCACTCTCTTTTTTCTTTTCTTTTTTTCTTGGTTAAGAACAAGTGATCAACTTGCGATAGAATGTACATAACCCAAAACGAGTCATCAAGAGAACTTCAGTTTCCAAGATCAGAATACATGATAATACAAACGTCTTGCTATATCAAGGAAACCAGTGTTACGAGTGGCGTTAAGGCACTCGCAACCCTCCACGTGAATGTTGGACATAAATTTTTTAATAAAATAAAATAAATTATAATATAATATAATAATTCATAATAAAATGGAAAGTAAATAAATGTAATAGTAAAAATTTATTTTTTAAAAAATACATTATAGTAAAATATTGTTTAGATAAAGGATTTATAATGTAATACAATTTCATCATTATTATCACGCTTAGTTCGAAGTCCCGCAATAAAGCGGAGTCTGAAGAAGTCTGATAATACGCAACCTTATCTCTATATAATAGAGATGTTATTTCCAGTATAATGTAATATAAAGTAAAGTTGTTTATTATTTTATATTCTATCATAAACTCTTCGAATAAGAAGTTTTTAATTTTTACTGTTTATAATAAAATGAGATATAATATGAAACTTCATCTTCTATCCAATTTCATTATAAACTCTCGTTTCGAATGATTGAATAATATTACATTTCATTTAATTAATAAATTCTCAACTAAGCATATCCTAATTTTATGATTTAATATTCATTGTCTTACATTCGGATAGATACGAGTGACTCCATCAACCCTAATTTAACTACGTGTTTTCATATTATTTCTTTCTTAAATTTCTTTTTCAAAAAGCTTGACTCTTTAATAAGTTTATTTTTATATATAAAGATACAAATATGTTCTATAATACCAAGATTTTGTGCATCAAAAAATATCGAATGTATAATCTTATTTGAGTTATAAGTTTTACAAGGAAGATCAGTGAGCTTAGAGTTGGTGTCTACTAAAAAAAAGGATTTGTGTCTCGACTAACATATTTGGGGTCTTAGCTATGTATCTTAAAGCTCTTATAGAAGTTTGCCCTATCATATCATCAATGATTTGATATTATACTCGTAACTTGGCTTTGAGATTTTTATTACATTTATTAATTTTGCATATATTCATAAGGTCTAAGATGATATAATTTAAACTCTCAAAAAACTATATTATAAAAATAAATATAAAATTTAGTAATTGATATTAAAATAAAAGGTGTCCTTTAAATAATTATATTAAAATTATAAAATTATCTACTTAATTCAATTTAACTTCAAAAAGCATTAATTTTTAGGTTGAGCCGTTGAGGAGAGTGAAGGTTTTGTACAACTTGCTCTTAAATGCACAGGGGCTTGCTTGAAAGGAACCACTTTGTACAACATCTCTGTCTGTTCTTAGGACAGTCTGTGTCAGACTGTCAGGAGTCAGGACACTAACCTATGTATTTACGTACGTATAGATATATGTAAACAAATATAATAAATATTATTATGAGGATGACGATGACGATGAAGATGTCAGCTCTGGTGTTTACTTAGGGGGAGAGTTTTATAGTCTCGATTCTTTTCACTTGGAGTCCTTCTTTTTATGTTTCTTGTTCTGAAACGACCCCATCGTTTCATGGCAGGTTTTTACACTTTGCCCATCAATCACTTCACAGAAACAATGGAGATTTAGATAAGTGGTCATGGCAGGTGGAGCTCGGTTTCAGTTGGGGCCCAAGCTCCCTGGAAAGCATGCTAGATGGAGTTCAAGTCCGATAAGTCCGACATATTTTTTATTTTTAAATTAAAAAAGAAAAAAAAAACTACTCTATTTTTGTTATAGGCGAGTCTTGAGATAAGTTGGACCTGGGCAGTCCAATCCTGATTTGAGATCCACTTTTTGAAAAAATTGGACTTTAGGGCTAGTCAATTCAGGCAAAGCACCGACCCAAATGTCATCTACAGTTAAGTATGTTTTGAAAAACTTTCGATTTAGTAACTGTTTGGATAAATTTTTGAGGATGAATAAGTACTTTTTTTAATCGCAAAAGCTATTGTGTCTATTTAGTTGAGGTTTTGAATGGTGAAAAAGTATTTTTTTCCACCATAAAAGCTTAAAAAAAGAATATTTGATAGTTAAAATATAGCTTTTTAAAAAGTTTAAATTTGAAACTTCTAAAAAAAATATTTTTTAGATAGATTTTTTAGATCAATTAATAAGCCTAATTTTTAGTCCATTTTATCCTTATGTTTTACACATAATTTTCACAATACCCACAAACTCATCTTCACGTTTATTTTAGGATTTATATAATATTATTTGGTTATATTATATATTTTAATATTTATTTTTTTATATTAGTTTTACTTTGATATAATCCATATAAAATATTTGGTTAGATATATTTTAATTTATGTTTCATATGGTTTAAAATCATATAATAAGAAATATATTATGCTTCGGATGTTTAATATACTTTAAATAATATTTATATGCATAAATAATTTTTATTACAAAATAAAAATAATTAAAATTTATAAAAATATTTTTTATTTTTATCTTACCAAACAATTTATTGTATAGAGCTCTTTTTAAAAAGTTGCTTTTTTTAATTGATAGTCAAATAGTCAACTGATTTTTAGAAATATTCTTATAAAAAAGGCTCTACTAACAAAAACTCTACTGATATAAGTTCATCCAAACAAACACTTAAACGAATTGAATTATTTTTAAATTCAACATAATGCTTTCCCATTGTTATAAGGATATCGTGTATATCATATCTATAATCATGTTTGAATTATGAGTTAAACAGGGAGGATTAATTAGCTTAGATCTCTAAAAGCAAGCCTTGAGGATTTGTGCTTATTGAGGAAGACCTGTATCTTGACTAACATAACTGAGGTATTGATTGCTGGTTAATTTTAATTTATTAATTTAAATCAAATTATATTAGAGTGAAACAAAAATATCATCTCTTATTTTTATTTTATGTTATTTTATTTATTTAAAAACCTTTTTCTCACATATTTTAATTATACCTCATTCTCCCTTCTTCTTTGGCCTAATTTAATGAACCTTTCTTGCATTGTCTTCAGAATATAGCCACTTAAGTTACGCTACAAATAGGGTTCCAACACGAACCCGAGCCAATTCGACAAAACGACGACGTATTGTAACTCCACAATCAGAAAAACCAACAAAAGGGTTTGCAATACAATTTATTATCCAACAACATTTTCTGTGAAGAAGCTGTAGAACAGATGCAACCATGTCATTCAATGAACTAATTATATTCCAAAATTTCAAGCTATAAGCACTTCCCAGCGATTCAAAATGTCTCAACAATATTTTTTTTTTCAGACTACTAAACTTTAGATGAATTTAAGAATAGACACAGAACCTATATTTTCAATCCTATGTAGAGAAAATATCAAAAGACATTCCAAACTAATACAACAAAAGATGATCTGGGAACTTGGTTAAACAAGTAACAGTGTGGAAACCTACAATGAGGATGTTCTGAAAATGGTGTTTGTCAAATTGGGATAGTTTCTTGTATGTGTACATCAACACGATTGTGAGCGAGTACTTCCCTTGCTCGAGCACTCCGGTGTTGAAGACGCTGATGAAGTGTCTCGGACAACTGGTTGAAGAATTCTCCATCCCATCTATGAATTAACATGGGGTCTTCTGCGTAACAGATGTATAATGATGTAACAGCACTCTCAACCACAGCAATTGCCAGGCCAACCTGTTAGCAAATTAACATCTTTGCTTTTACTACTACCTTATGAAAATGATAATCTGGCATGCCTCTGATAGTTGCACTAAAACATGAGTAGGAATGGTGAATAGACGGAAAGACAAGAGTGTGGATGACAGTTCAGATCAGATCATTCCGTAGGATGTTGACTTTTAATATCGTCAGCGGAATAGTATGGCTGGTTTTATTGTTGGCAGATGGCTGTCATCATTCAGTTATGGATACAATGGCAAGGACGTCTAATATGAAGACTTTAGAATGCTTTAACAATTGTTCTCCGTCGGGACAATGGAGAAGGAAATATTGTGGATGATTTCAATTCATCCCTTTAAAACATCAGAAAGTAAAAGAAACTCTGAACTACAAATCATTTGAGTGCCTCAAAGGAAACTGGACCGAGAAGGAAGAAAAAACGCATTTTAAAGTCGTTTTCAAATGCCAGAACTAGCCATCATGCACAAACATAAACGTCAACCAAAGAAATTAGCTTACCAAGATCATTCCCATCAACATTGCAGTGGATCCCACCATAAGCACCCTGTCATTCCATTTGATATGAGCCCAAACACCGGCACAAGTTCCACTGATGAGCCCGCCCAGAAGTGTCACCATCAGCAGAACAGCACCCGAACAATCATATGCGACTAGTGCTTCAACTCCAGTTGACTGAAATAACTCCCATGCATCCCTTGCAGAACGATTAAAACTTTTGCCATAAACAGCTATCTGGAGGGAACATAGCAAGCAATTGTATTCTACATTAATTCACAAAACTTGAAATTTGATAAAGCCAATTCATCAACTTGGTTAGATGATGTCAAATCATTCGATTCCGCTAAAATCAACAGAGAAGCAAACTTAATCACAAACCCAAAGATAGCCAGATCAAGACATTTAAAGCCAACAAGCTTACACCATTGTATTTCTCTAACATCCATCTTTCCCATTATCAGGCAACAAGGTTACCATAGATGAGATATAGCAATCCACCATAAGCCAAAAGAAAACTAGTATAAGATATAGATATAGAAATTTACCTGGACATAGGCATACTTGTTGAAAAACCGGACAAGAGTCTCCACAAGATGAAACAAGAAATCAACACAGCAAAGCAAGCACTCATTTCTGCCTATCTTTGACCTCAATCCCCTGATCTAAATTATACTTTGAAGTTAAAAAAATTGAGGAAAAGAGAAACAAAATCAAGGTTGGAAACAAGCTAGCAAAATATTTAAAGAATGCGATTGTTTGACATGCCTACCTCCCACCGCATTGTCCTAATTGCAGCAGTGAAGAGTGATCCATAGCAAATGCTGCCAAAAGATGTAGTCAAAGCATATCTAAAAGACTTCACTAATGAGTTGGGAGGCATTGATGTTGCTTCTTGATCACCACGAACAAGAACAAGGCACACCAATCCCGAGACTATAACATGTACAGTATTACAGAGGATAGCTCCAGTCCAAAATAAGCTCACTGAGAGAACCTAAGTGTACAGTTGATAGCATCATAAATGATATTACACATTATGTAAGGGACTTTTTCAAGAACTTGGTTTAAGTTCTCATCCCAGAGAAGGAAGACATAATGAAGAACAAAACTTGCCAGCTCACCACAAGAACCCACCAGCGGCCACCATCACCCATGCTTGAGGCGACAACACCAGCTGCTCCGAAAGACCATATTGCCATCCACAAAAGCATGACTATCATGAATGCATATGCAACTCGCATAACTTCAGGAAGACTGCATACCATCTTAACAGCCTTTTGAAGCACCAACATGGTAAATGGGAGTCTGTAAAAGAAAAACAAATGAGTGACCTCACTTTTTGGACTACCAAAATTGTCTTCATCATTTCAACCAAAGGTCATCAACTACAAAGATAGTTCTCATCATGGAAACCTATAGTGAACTCATCAAGATAAAGAGAAGGATAAGAGCAGTATAGACACATTAATTTAGAAAGAATACAGAACTAGCCTAAGAAGGAGCATATTAATGAATAAAAAAATATTGTTTCCGGATGTCTCAATTGCTCAAATTTGACCAAATTCCCTCTTTCTGTCGAATGAATGAAAGAGCTAGGATTTCAAAATGAAAGAATCTTGTTCTGTTAAAATATTAAATCTTTTGAAAGAAAAATCTTAAAATTTCCACTACTGCCACTATTAAAAATGTGCATGTTATAGCCATAAATTTTCACACACACTTAAAAGAATCACATTTTCTTTCACTTCTAATAAAAATACATGACATAATCTGAAACCCAATTGAAAAGCATAAAACTAAGCTTTCATAGACATATTGAGTAGGCTTTTTCACTTCATTTCCAGATTATATCTGGTTTCTGCAAAATTTAGCCCTCAGAACGATAGTCGCATGGGTTTCTGGAACAAAATCATACAATTTTTACGGTTTAGTTTATGCAAACAAATTTTAGCATGCATTAAAAAATACGAGTTCCAACACTATAACCTCCTAGTAATGGGCTTGCCTAGAAGAAATTAATTAAAATTGATCTGGAGTATTGAAGGTAAAAGGCGAAACAGCAGTAAAGCAGTAAGCAAAAATGAGAGGTGAATTAGTCGTGGACATTAACTTGTTATCTCTAAATTTGCAGTAAATGAAAACAAAAACTGATCAAGGTACTCAGAAAAAAATGTACACCTATGACTGTCATAAAGCAGATCTTGATCTCAAATCTGGCAATTTACTGCAACAACATGAAGGATAGACTTATAACTTAATTCCCCCTCCCTAGACCCCCCTTTCCGCAGAACACAGTATGTCATTCTTACAATATCATCCAATCATTTAAACATTCCATCTTAAGAATAAAAGGATAAAAGATTTCCTCAACCTCAGTTTTTAAGAATGTTTTAACATGAAACTGCAAAATGAGCAAAGTTCGAAAAAGATCAAACATGGTAACTTGGGATTATAAAAGCTAAATGGAATATCCAAAACAAAGCTTGGAACCTAATAGCTTAATAAAGAAAAAGATAATTAATAAGTGACTCAAATAAATGTCAGTTAACGAAGGAAGGCCCTCAGATCAATAATACGTAACTCATTTATCTCCATTCTTTTATAGATTCCTATATATTATTACAACCTCACATTAAAGGCTAGATGATTTTGACTAGTGGGTCTAGAATGTAAGAAAAATATCCAGCCAAATTTGCTAGTCATTGAGAGAGCAAAGCAACAAACAGTAATGAGCAACACTAACAAAGTTTAGACCCAACTGTTCAATCTGTTGGTATATCATGCTTCTTTGGTTTGGAAATCATCTTAAACAAACTTATAACTGAATTGGAGTTGTAAGCTATACGGAAACCTTTTAGAATAAAATGAACATGCCTACAAATAACTCAAAATATTACATTTGAAGGTCATACCTGTCTATGACAGAAATAACATACAAGAACTGCAATGCCGCACCGATTGCAAATACTACACCCCAAAAGAAGTGCTCAGTCCAGAAACAAAAGACACTAACCACAGCAAGATAAGTGGTCAAAATATGCACAGAGATCTTCATCATCTGATTGGCACGAGAACCAAGCAACAACAACGATGCCCATCCAAGTAAGGCGCCAACTCCAGCAGCAACAGCATACATTGGCCAATAATCTTCGGTAAACACCCGACTACTCTCTGCTGAGCCACTGGTGAATCTATCAATATTAAATCTATCCGATTTGTGAAATCTATTGGCTCCAAGAACGGTAAGAAAAAGTCCTAATACAACCATATGTAGCAAAAAGATCCCTAGCCAGAAAACATCATGACAATTCCGGGGTGAGTCTGGCGCCAAAGTTTGATTACTACTTCCACTTCTTATACTCCTCACTGCATTCTGTATCCAAAATGATATACATCACTCAAAAAACTAATTGCAATAGTCATAAATCATTACAAGGACGGACCACAAAGTCACGGAAACCACCTAATCAAACCACGAAATTAGCACGAAACTCTTAAGAGTTGACAATTCCCACACTACACGTGATCAAGACGATACAAACAGTCCAAAAACCGCAATTATCAGGATATGGTCAAGCGAAATCGAAAAAGAAAAGCAGCCATAGCCAATCGGACAGGAAACAATGAAATCTCACAAAATTGACAAGAAAATGAATCGCTAACCACTACGCAGAAAAGAAAATAATCACATCTATTCTAAGCCTTAGAAACAAAACAAAACTTCCAGCATTCCAATACCTACTCAGAGACTAAGTGATCGCACAAAGTATTGCTAAAACCGGACATATCAGAGTGAAAGGATCAAAAAAAGCCTTCATCAGAAGAAAGGACAACCTGATCCACTGTGGCAATGGAGGCGAAGGCGGAGTCGAAGGAAACGGAGGAAGAGGAGCTTCGAGAGTCGCTCATGTCGGCGCCGGAGAAGTGGGTGAAGAATTGAAATACACCAATGGGTTCGATGTTGGATCAAAACATTGTTTCTTGTTCCCTCTCTGGTCAAATGAAACAAAACTGGGTGAAGGAGCGTGACAGAGAGAGGTGGGTCAACGAAGACTCTGCTAGAGAGAGAGGGAGTTTCGAAGTAATCAACAAACAAACAGAATCGAAAGAGGAGAGGAAGACTATAAAACCGAAGGAGGGAAACTGTTGAAACTCAACCGCTACAGACAAGAAAAAAGACATCATATGAATCTATTTAAAGTTGCAAATACTGTCTTAATATTTAACTATAGTAAGCAAATCCTAATAACTTATCAAACTTTACTTTCGTAGGGTTCACGACTCACGATTTGAGCCCGACCGGAAGTTCAAAGATTGATAATTGAAGGATTGATAATTTAAATCAGACCAAAGTCAACAAACTAAATTTTAGCATGAGGACATTAGAGCTGTGTAATTTAAAAATTGAAGGATGAAGGCTTCGAGAGAACAAACTGAAATCAAAGCGTGATGTTGACCGGGTGCGTAATCTAATTTAGGTCATTTTTAAATAACAACGTCATTTTAGTTATGTGACACTAACATTAGGCTAAAATTAAAAAAAGTTAAAATTTGAACATTTTATTGTCACTTTTTTAAATTCAAGCTATAATTGAAATTTTTGAAAATTTGAACATTTTATTGTCACTTTTTAAAACTTTGAGCTATAATTACAAAATTGAGTAAAGTTTGAGATTTTTTTTTGTAATTAACTCAAATTTAAATTAATCAAACTTTAGAATAAACAAAACGACATCATTTTATTAAATAATTAAAAAATAATTGAGCAAATGGTTAATAATTTAAAATTAATTTTAATATTTTAAAAATTAAATTGATTCGATCAGTTTAACAGTGAAAACTTTAAATCGATCAATTATTTGTTTGATTTTCAACTTTTTGGCTTAATTTATTTTTTTTGGTTAAAAGTTAATCAATTTATTAATTAATTAGTCAATTTTATAAACTAATTAGTTTTAAAAACTAAAATAAATTGATTAATTTTTATTTAACAATCTTTTTTAATTAAACTTTGTAATTTTTCAATAGTAAGTATATTTTTCTTTAATCATTTTTTTCAAATCTTTTTTAACTTTATTCAATCTTTAACCGATTTTATAATATTATAATATCGATTTAACCTTTTAAAATTTTAAATATCTTATTTTCTGATTATTTGCAAAACATTGTTTAATTTATCAAAATGATATTATTTTGTTCAAACCTATTCAAATTTTAAAAAAAATAGCCCGAAAAAGTTTGAATCAAATAAGATTTCTTTTGCATCTATAATTATTTTTTATGTAAATTTAAACACAAATTATTATTTTTTAATTGTATATTGACAAATTTTGAATTATATATAATAATTTATAAATCAAATTATGCTATGAAATTAGATTGAAAATAACAATTATAATATCAAACTACCAAAGATGTTGAATAAAACATGATTCTCTTTTTAAATCTACAGTTTCTTAATCTATCTTACCACACGATCATGCTCGTTTATCACGCTCGTTGTTTCGTTTTCAAGAGGGATTTGCGTGGAAATTAAAATAAATATTAAAAAATATTATTTCGTTGACTACACTTCGAGTTGACACAATGTTTGAATTCAACCATAGTAATTATGACACAGCTCGGTAGAAAGTCTACCTTTTAAATGGAAATAAATCTCCCCCATCTATATATAATAATCTTTTTCAACGGTTAAGATTTAAGAACATTTCAATTCTAACACCAAACATCGGATAAAAGTTGGTATTAATTTTTTTTAATAAGATGTGTATATTTTTCATATAAAAATTATCATAATGTCACATTTTAGCGATTGAGATTTCGTTTTAAATTTAGCGATACAATGGTTTGTTAATTTTTTGTAAATTTTCAAAACTTAAGCTCGGTTGAAATTTGGTTAGATTCAAGTCGAACAATTTGATTTAATTTAAAATTAAAAATCCTAATCAACTTGTTAATTTTAAGCTAAATTGAGTTGAATTGAACTAATTTAGCATCTCTGTTTAAACTATCTGTCTTTAAAAAATGATTTTTATAAATCTTGCAATAAGTGAAAATTTAACTATTTAAGGAAATTGTCATATTTTTTTAGTTGTTGAACTTACATTTTAAATTTAAAAATGATTATGATTCGCTAGATTTTTTATTTTCGTGATTTAAACTTGATTGAAATTTGGTCGGACTCGAGTCGAACAATTCAATTTTAATTTAATTGGGTCGTGGTTAAAATGAGATTATTTTAATAAATATAACTAAAGTAATATTATTTTGTTTCAATAGTCCAAGTCAACCAACTAATTTTGTGTTAAATTAAACCTCTCTTTAGTTGGATTTATACTAGTAGAACTTTTATTAATAGAGTTTTTTTTTGTAGATCTTTTATGAGAAGAACTTTTTAAAGAAGCCAGTTGACTGTTTGATTGTCATTTAAAAAAGAGATTTTTTGAAAGGGTTTCATACAGTAGTTTGTTTGGCAATATAAAAATAAAAAAATTTTAAATTTTAACTATATATTTTTTGTAATAAAAATTACTTATGCATATTGTAACATTCATATGTCTCTTGGAAGGATATTTGAATGCCATACAAAACAACACAAACAAATTAAAGCATACGAAAACTTTCAGAAAAACAATTCAGGCAAACATATATTAAATTACAAAGTACTTAATACAAACTAGATGTAAATTTCAAACCAAACTGAAGTATTGTTATTACAAACTTACAAACAAATTCACATTTTTATATATCAGATACAAGCTAACAGTCAAACCAAAAATTTCATTTTTTTCAAAACAAAACTCAAACTTCATTAGCCATTGCGGTTGTCTTATCCCAGTTTTTATAAACGTCAATCAGAGCCTACACGGGGTAAATCCACCGTGTTAAGTATATAGCTTAGTGAGTAATAACTAACTATGCATAATTTGACAATTAATCATATTAAATCAAGTTATAACACAAGCAGATATTTAAATTTCAGAATAGTTGCATAGTTAACAGAACTAAGTATTAAAGAAGGTACAATCCCTTCATTTCAAAACATCATTTTGATTATTTGAAAATCCAACATATATCAGAATACACATTCAAATGACTGCTAATCCGTCAACAGAAGTGGGTAACGAGACTTATACAAAAGATACCATAATTGGTATAGTATCACATAAGAGATTTACTTCTCAATAACAGAAGACACCGAAGTATCAGACACTGAAGTATCACAAAAGCAGTTGTAGACCCTTCTAGGTATGCCTATTTACCCATAATTAGGATTCAACAGTTTTAAAACAAAACAAAGTCATTTCAGGCATTTTATGTGCAAAGCAAGTAGTCAATCATATTCACAAGCAAGTAGCAGTTCCAATGATATAAACATGCATCAAACACCTCGAGCAATCATTGCCCGGAATTCAAAATACAATCAGCATAAATCAAATTCAACAAGGTGAACAAAGTAAGGTGTGACCATCTAAGATTACTCAAAATCGCTCCCTTTCGCTTATTGCCTCGAAGTTCTGGCAATATTTGGAAGTGATCACTCTACTTGCCCCTCTATATACAATCAAACATAAGTTTATATTACCATATTTTTCATGTAACTGAATCAGCATTAGTATGAATGTATTTCATATAACATGCATGTTCATGACAAATTCTTAGGTATATTTTCTTACTAAACTAATGTAAACATCAATTGTACTTCAAAAGTTCCAAAATTCATACATTCAATTACTATTCCAGCTTTTGCTGGAAGCACTTCCTTCGGATCAACTTTGCCAAAATAATAAGATAAAGAAATGATGTATTTCTATATCACTTTCTTCTAAAAAATATTTCTCTATGTTTTAAGTCTCTATTGATACAAAAATCATTCAATTTGGTTCATTATTCTATCAGTTATGCTCAAAATACCACAGACTGTGTACATTTGAAATTTTGGCTAGAGCATGATCATGCATTCAAATTGTACAACCATATCTCTCAATTTCAATATCCAAAAATTACAAACTTTTTACCAATTTAAAGCTAAGAGAATAAGCTTCAACTTTGGTGAAGACACCTTAGTCTAATTCGACCTACATCAATACAGTTTATTCAAAAATCACATGATATGAATTCTATCCCTGGTAGTGCTACAACCTAAGTCAAGACTCAATTTCATGCCAAAATTTGAAAATCTTAGAGATAGAATTAAAATTTGACTTCTTCAAGAAAGTTGTAGAAATATGACTCTAGTTTAATCTGAATTAAGAACCAACTAATTTAGAGATTCACAGTTCAAGTTATAATCGAAATACCAAAGCAAGTTTAGTGAAAACACTTCATTTATCTTAATCCAGCATACTTCATCATTTTCTTCCAGCTTTTCCCCAAAATAGACTTTCAAGTCAATGTTACATGGTCATTGTGACAATGAAAATAAAGGATTTAGGCCAAACATTCTTCTAAACATTTGTTCCTTTATGTCTTAAGGTTCTACTGATACCAATGTTTTGGTTCAGTATTTTGAAAATTATTCTCAAATGACTACAGACTGTTCACAAATAGTGACAGATTCCAAATTCTCAACTTCAAGCCAACTTTTGACACACTTAATGATAAAAATCAGATTTGACGCCTTAATGAAAGTTGCAGATATAAGTTTCTAGTTTAATCCGAATTTAAATTCATCAAATTTGGATATCTATAAGGCAAGATATGGCTAAAATACTGAAACCGATCCAATAGAACTACTCATCCGAACCAGTTTATAGCTTGTATCAAACCCCAATTCTTTCCCATTTCAGTACAAAATTGATCGATATCAAACATCAAACAACACATGTTATCATAGGATACCAAGTTTATAATTCCCTTACCTTATTAAACTTCAAATTCAACGCCAAGATTCCAGCTAAACTAAGCTTCCAAACATCCAGCACATACCTAAGTTCAAGGTGTAACTTTCAGTACCAACTAGATAATATTACATAAAGTTACATGACCTATTTCTTGATGAAGTAACTTACAAAGATGATGATCCAAGCTTCAGCAAAGGTCCAGAAATTGAGAGGGGGAGTAGGAAATTCCGGTGGAGAGAAGAGACTAAAGTGAAGACTTGCTTCAGTAGAATTTGCCACATCCAAAGCTAGGTGTCATAGAATTGGAGCAACATGTGTCTCCATACATGAGCTCCATGTGTCACTTGAAGGAGCTGCCATGTGTCAATGATACATTAGGTCATATGTCACACACTTGGTGCTGTCATTTGTCAATGTATCAACTATGCCATTTGTCAATACTTTAACTAGGCCAAATGTCACTAACTCATAGGTTAATCATTCTAATTTTTATGTACCAACTTAAGTTGCCACTTGACAACTTAACCTAGACCAAATGTACGTTTAAATACCTTAATTCTCTAATGAAATCAATCAATTTCAATTCACTAACCATTATCCACTTGACCAAAAATTCAAATCATATGTCTTTCATATTCTAATCGTAGCAAAATTCTAACTCTTATCACACATGTACTTTTATAAACATTTATTATTTCAACTAGGGTATATTTTAGAGCCTTACACATATAAATATTATTTAAAGTATATTAAATAATATACAAAGCACAATATATTAATTATTATATAATTTTAAACCATATAAAATATAAATGAAAATATATCTAACCAAATCTTTTATGCCGATCCATGGATTAATGAAGCAAACAATTTTTTCATCACCTCCCCGTTCATTCAGGATTTCGGTGATATTAAGGTGCGAGACTTGTTTAATGAGGAGGGATCAGGGTGGGACGTACAATTGCTCAAAGTTTTGCTAACTCCTTATGATGTTGGGCGTGTTTCCAAGATCCCAATCGCTCGCTTTAAACCATCAAATCAACTTATCTGGCATCATAGTCTGAATGGCGCTTACTCAGTCAAAACAGGGTATAAGTTGGCTCTTCCTATGTTCACTGATATTGATAACTTTTTCGTTGAGGGTCCTTGGAATCGGCTTTGGACTCTGGCTATACCTCCTAAGATCAAGGACTTTGTATGGCATTGTCTTCGCGATTTTCTCCCCTACAAAGATCGGCTGCGTCGCAAGGGTGTTATGCTTAACACCGCTTGTGATATCTGTGGTCATGCAGAAGATTTAAACCATGTGCTTGTGGCATGTCCTAAAGCTAAAGAAGTTTGGTCTTTGATAGGCAGGTGGTTCCCATGTAATGAGATTGGTTCATTCCTAATGCAGATATTACACAACTTGTCGGCTTCTAGCATCTAACGTCTGCTAGCTACGCTTTGGAGCATTTGGTATCATCGAAATCTAAGAGTATGACAAGACTTATCAATTCTGGATGGACTAGACCAACGGAGGGTTTCCTAAAATGTAATGTCGATGCGGCTATTTTTCAAGATAAGAATGCCACAGGGTTTGTTGTTGTTCTTAGGGACGATAGAGGTCGCTTTATTGCTGCTATCTCAGGTCATTATCCTTTTCTTCTTGATCCAGTTCTTGCTGAGCTTATGTCGATAAGAGAAGCCTTATATTGGTTAAAAGAAAAACAATTTGATCATGTCATTGTGGAAGCTGATTGTTTGACGGCTGTTCAAGTTATTTTAACTCCGTCTTCGAATAATTCTGAGATTGGAATTTTGGCTCTTGACTGTCTCTCACTAAAGCGACATTTCCTTCACCTGTCCTTCCATTGGATGCGTAGTATAACACCCCATATTAGGGGTTAGAAAATTTAGGAATTTTCAGTACATCATATGCTTTGCATAATTGAGTTGTAAATTTTACTGGATTAAATTGATATTGATGAATGTGTACTGAATTGTGTTCTGAATTCCGGACAATGATTGTCCGAGGCATT
>JANIJH010000001.1:493939-547582 GCA_024520975.1 Erythroxylum areolatum
TATGAAATAACCAATGAATTATATCTTTCCAATATATTATACTGCAGGGGCATTTTTGTCATTAAACATTGTTTTTTGTTCTGTCCACTGCAACCAAACACATTTCTGTCAACAGGACGAAGACAATTTTCTCTGTTCTGTCCACCGCAACCAAACATCTCACTGTCTTCAATTCTTGTTCTGCCCTGTCCTATCCTGTCCTGTTTTGTCCCGTCCCTACATATTGAAGACGCTAACCAAACAGACCGTAAATATAATTCGGTTTGCACATAGATAGACAGCGAAGAGCGAGAGGAGGGGATCCTTAAATAGTTTTTATATTAGGCTTTTTTATGATAAGATTGATACGGTCTGGTCTGGTATAGCCTAATTGAGATTTTTTTTATCTGAATTTTAATTTATTAATTTATAATATTTATTGGATTATTTTATTATCTTTATCTGAATTAAATTATGTAACTTAATTGATAATTAATTCAAAAATTAAAAGTTTAATTTAAAAATATTGTTAATAAAAATTAATTGATTTATTTTAGTTTATAAGAATTTATTAATTTACAAAAATTAACAGATTAATTAATAAACTAATCAATTGTTAACAATAAAAATTATGAAAGTAAATTGAATCGAAATATTAAAAAATTAATTGCTTCAAAATTTTATAATTAAATCGATTGGTCTTTTTTAGACTTGAAATTAGAAGTTGGATATGGTCTTTTTTTATTAGATATATGTTTCATTCTATCTTGTACGAGTTCACAAACTCCCGTACATCATACAATACAAATTCTCTATTGTTCAAGTAGGCCTTTAAGTCCTAACTTTGGGACCAACTTACCAAGCCCAAAACTTGAAAACGTACAACAACTTTTGAATATGATTCGCTAATTCGATTCAAAATAAATAAATTAAGTCTGATTTAAAAATGACAGTGAGATTTTAACCTGATTAATATCTATATTACTCAACCCGAAAAAATAAACATGGAGGTTAAAAAATATATTTTAAATGGATGTAGATGTGGATTTAGATATGGGTCTAGTGATAACCCGAACCGTGGATACCCATATCTTACCTATTTTTTATTAATTTTATTTTTTCTATTTTTTCTTGAATATTTATGGTTAAATATAATAAAATATTAATATTTTATGAGAAGAAATAATTTTAAAATCTCCACTTTACTCTTCAGTACTCACCTTTTTCATCATATTTTATTTTCTTATAGGATGATAATAATGAAAATGATAAGGAGATGAAGTTTTGAATGTTGTGGAGTTCACATAAAGACAATTTGAAGTTTTGGATATTTTAGTTTTTGTTTCTGTTTTTAATTGTGAAAAATATATGTTGTCTTTGCACTAGACATTATGATTTTTATTATTCCAATTTTATGGTTTTTAAAGATATGCAAATCAAAATTTTGACTTATTATTATTAAACTAACTTTGATTTGGGGCATTCGCAAAAGTCTGCTCTTTATATTTTCTATTTAGAAGTTATATTTTTATGTGCTATACAACTAAATGGATATCCAAAAACTCGAACAACCCAATAGATTTGAATATGAGTAGTAAATCGTAAAAACTGATGAACATGGATATGGATATGGATATGGATATGGGTTGAGTCATAAAAAATGAATATAAATATGGGTTGAATAATACCCGAACCGTACCCTACCTATTGTCATCCCTAATCTCATCAAATCAAATATTAATCAATATAGGTTGAATAATACCCGAACCGTACCCTACCTATTGTCATCCCTAATCTCATCAAATCAAATATTAATCCAAACTCAAGTTTAAATGGTTGATGTAAGATCCGGCTCGAAAGACTTAAATTTCAGGCCCAACTCATTGTAATTCTTAACTAGTATAACATTAGTGACCCAATGGATTGCCAAAATGACTATTCTTCAATCTTTTTGGATGGCACTGCCTTTGCCAGTTAGAGCCATTACTTTTGACCCAATCTAGCAAGTATAGCAAGAAAAGATGCTTGTCCTTCTTCTTGTTAAATAAATCAAACACTTGCAATCATTTCTGTATATGATTCTTTGTCTCATTTAAAGATTCTTCTGCATATATTGCTTGCCAACTCTCTCAACTTTTGAAGTAGAGAGTCACTCTATTTAAAATACATAGGTTTTATAGTTTAAGAATTTTTTTTTAAATATATAATTTTTAAAAATCCCCTAATTTTTTAATAAAAGCTCTATTTCTTAAACTTCGATTAAAAAATAATAACGAAATATACGCTTCATGAACATTACACATGTACTAATCGAATGTTATTTGCATAGTGATTTAACTCAACTTTTAAACTCGAATCGAACTAATTAAACCTGATTTTAAACTAATAATTTACTATAATTATCTTAAATTATTAATTTAATTCAAGTTTAATTTATTTGAATCGGGTTAGGAGTCAAATTAAGTTACCATATCAATAATGTGTAATTAGTCGATGTTTGATGTTCATTCTATGCATGTTTTGTCGATATTTTTTAATCGAAGTTTAATATAAGTTTTTAAAAAATCGAAAACTAGAAGAAATTTATTTTGATAATTTTATAGATTAAAGGAATTTTTTAAAAGTTTCTTAAATTATAAAAGAGTGCAGATTCTAAATGCCCAACCTAATTCAAGCTCGAGCCTAACTTGATTATTTAAAAATTTTAACTAGTATGTAATTTTCCTTCAAACATTAGAGTTTTGACAGGTCATTCAACCCTAGCTCAACCTAAAGTCTAAAACTTATAAGAGTGAGGATCGCAATTGGCGAGCCTAAGTTCGAGTTTGACTCGATTATCTTTTATTTTAAAATTTTAAATATTACGTTATTTTTATTGAATTATTCAAGTTTTGAATTAGTCTAAGTCAGATAGCTCGAGCTCGACCTGAAGTAAATTTTAATAAAAACTCAAAATATATTCGAAGCTAGGTCAATCCGAGTCAATTTAGTGACTTCAAGCCGTACTTAATTGTCAAGCCTAATGAGATGTATAGCTTTTAATTAGAAATTACAAGTTCTTAAACAGTAGCTGAATTTGACTGAGAGTGTATGGGATGTTACTGAGATCGAATGGGGTTAAACAACACAGATAGAATCAAGTCAAGAAAGGATTAGACTGAACGCAGGAGGAAGGAAGTCATAAGAGTACGTACGAACTGTGTAGAGAGAGAGAGAGGACTGGCAGTGACACAGTATCAAGTACGATCTGTGTGACAAATCAAAGGGGCGGCCGTGAAGTCTCATTACGAGCTTTCTTATCTTTTCCAAGCTTTCCTTTCTCATACAACACGAAGAATTTGCAAGCTTTGCTTTATCTTTCCTACATTCATGTCACAAATGTGCCAAATATCACAAGGCACAGCCATGCGTGAGCTACAGTTGCTTTTTTGTACTTTCGTGGGCGTATGTCATTCAAGAACAAATACATACATACGGAATATATATCTATATATAGAGAGAGAGAGAGATTAAAAATAAAATTTGATTTATTAAGTTTGTCATAATAATTTAAGATAACTACAATAAATTATTAGTTAGAATCATATTTAATCATTTCAATTTGAATTTATCATATCGTTATGTAAGTAATATTTGATTAGTCAATATGTGATGATCATATTTTAATATTTTAATCGAAATATAAGAAAATCGTTTTTAGAAAATTTTAAAAATTTAAAGAGCTTTTTTAGAATTTTGAAAAATTAAAGGATTTTTTCAAAAAAAATTTAAGTCACAAGAGACTTTTTTTTAAAACTTTGGATATAAATATTAAAATTAAGTTTAACAGGTGAATAATTATAAGTTGTGCCTTTTGAAACTCAAAAGTTAAATATGTTAATGTATAATATGATAAGATTCTTGAAATTGATGAGATGGTTTTCGTATAGTCTTTCCAGTGAATTTCAACTTCGTGGTTATGTCTATTCAAATTCAAGTTTTGTCCAAACATGAATTGATTAAGAGTTTGATTATAAGCTATAAGAAAATTTATGATGTTATCTCCTATGTTACTTTAAATTCTAACACAGTTTATTTCTATACCTTCTTAAAGACCAGGTTGATTCATATTACTAAGAATGACGATAAGTTTGTATAAACCTGCTCGACTCAAAAAAAAAAAAAATTTTGTGTTTGGAATATGCAACTTGAGGTTGAACTCAATCAAGATTAGGCATCCTAAAATTTCGCTTGAGCTTAAGGTTAATTAGGTTTAAATGACCTGAGGTTTTATCTAAGCTTGAATTTTTATTTTTAATTGAAATTAAAAATAACATCATTTAATTCAAAATAACATTATTTTCTTTATAATTTTCGAGTCGTTAGTCAGATTAGACTTGGATACTTCTAATTTAAGAAATTCAAAATTTTTAAAATAAAAAATATGAGTTTGACTCATCATTGATTTCGGATCAGGTCATCATTGACTTCGGATCAAGCCGATCGGGCTTTATGCTATCTCTAATCACAAGTAAAGTTGATAGTCAAATTATTAGAATGACTCGTATTAACATTAATATGAAAATATTAAAAATATAACATTATATTATAAATAATAATAATTTTTTAAAAATTATTGTTATCTTGGTAGGGACATATATATAAACAACTAGGAGTGACCAAATTGGTTTCAACTCCCTAATTAAGGCTCTCTTTTGTAGGAAGTCCTGTTATCTTGAGTTTGAGTCACAAAAAAAGAGAGAAGAGGAGAATTTTCCCTATTGATGATTTTCAAATCTAGCAGGGTTAGTGATCAAATTTTCCCTATTGATGATTATCTAATCCCCTGAGCATGTTCTTTGGTCGGATCAATTACAGATGTCTCGTTTTAGTGATAGTGTGAGAGTTGGAGTCTCTAGAGAACCTAAGAGTTGATTGAAATCAGAGGCTGAGCAGAGTCATTGATCAATTATCAGTTGAACAATCATTATATGACGACTCCTTTTGCGCAGAAATATACAAGCTATATAAGAATTTGAGAGATCGTAGAATCTTAGGAGTTTAGAATTAATCCAAGAAATGCTGGGATACCTAATGTGTGTGTATATATATATATATATAACCATTTCTTGAATCAGCAGCCATTAATGACACTCAACCTTACAAACTTTTTCTCTCTCTTAGCTCCAATTTTATTGGAAATTTAGCTTTTCCTTGTCACTACACTGTTGCTGTCTGTCAACTTCTCTGTAAAAATAAACAAAAGTAGAGAGGTTTTCGAGTCACGCTCACGCCTTCTCTCTACAGTTAACGTTGTTTAAATGTCTTATGTCTAAACTCTGAAGGTCTCTTATCACTTTTGCTTTGGTAAGGGAGAGAGAGAGATAGAGAAAGAGAAGGCACAGAGAGTATAGTAAGTGACTCGAAAACCGATCGTTGAGTTCGATAGTGAGAGTAGTGTCTATGTTTATGTGTTGGCGATGTTAGGTTTTTGTTAGATTTCCCTCCCTACTGTCCTTCTTTCACGGTCTTTTGTCGTCTCCATTTCTTTCACTTTCTTTCTCGCATTTTCCTAAGAAACAAACACCACCTTGTAATAATCTAAAGAAAATAGGTTGAAATAAGTATATTCCTCTGGTTTAAGAAAGTTAAGTTTAGTTACTATATTTATTTTTTAATTATGTCTTAAAATAAGGATTTTAAAAAATAGAAAATTTTAAAATTTGAACTTAAAATAAGGATTTTAAAAAAAGAAAATTAGAAAATTTTAAATTTGAATCTAACAAATTAAATTAAGTTTAAAATAATAATTATAATAATTTAATAATTTAAGTCAATTTTAATTAGTTTAATTTAAGTTTAAGAACTAAATTAAATCAAAAATGTCATCCAGTGATTTAAAAAACTTAATCTGTTCAATCAGTTTAATGATAAAAACTTTAAATTATTCAATTTTTAGTTTCATTTTTTAACTTTTCAATTCGATTTATTTTAATATCTTTTGTTATTAAAAATCGATCCATTTATTAATTAATCAGTTAATTTTTATTTATTAATAAGACTTTATAAATCAAAACTTTATTTAATAATTATTTTTAATTAAATTTCAAAATTTTCTATAATTAAGAAAAACCTCTTTTAAGCATATTTATCGGTTGAATCTTTTAAATCTTATTTTATAATTATTTTTAAATAAATTAGGAGAAATATTAAAAAAAAACAAAAAGTAAAAACCTTAGCCTGCAGGTCATTACTAGTATATAATCTTTCTCGTCTGCTCCTACTTATATCCCAGAAGCGATCTCTCCTCTTACACTCTCTACCTTTGCTTTTCTCTATAATCTTACACAATCACCATGCAAACTCCTTCTTTTTCTTGCATATCCTCCAGTGAAAGCGGCTTTTTAGAAGCTGACCATGAACAAGAATACGAAGATTCTCTCTTTCTTTCTCTTGGTCCTCCTGGACAATACAGGACCAGATTCTCTAACTACCGTCATGTCAACTCCAACCAACAGACTCGCAACATTAATGTTAACCTCCACGAAATCCATGTCAATGAGAGTGGTGTAAGTGTAACAGTTGCTCTTCATCTTGGTCCTTCAGAATCTGGGGCTAGTTTCAGAGGCAGTGATCCTCAGCTCAAGAAAGGACAGTACTGGATTCCTTCCCCGGCACAGATACTTGTAGGACCGACACAGTTCTCTTGCACTGTCTGCAACAAGACATTCAATAGATACAACAACATGCAGGTTGCTTAATGATTATAATTTATTTGATTCACTCCATCAACGTGCACATATAGGTCCTTTTTTTTGGATTTTTTAAGGTTATATACATTTTGTGAATCCGTATCGTTTGGTTTATCTGCAGATGCATATGTGGGGACATGGGTCACAATATCGAAAAGGACCAGAGTCATTAAGAGGAACAAAACCAGCTTCTTCTTTGTTAAGACTGCCATGTTATTGCTGTGCTGAGGGGTGCAAGAACAACATAGATCACCCAAGGTCAAGGCCATTGAAGGACTTCAGGACTCTGCAGACACATTACAAGAGAAAGCATGGGGTGAAGCCATTTGAATGTAGAAAATGCAGCAAGACATTTGCAGTTCGCGGGGATTGGAGGACACACGAGAAGAACTGTGGTAAGCTTTGGTTTTGCATTTGTGGGTCTGATTTTAAACACAAGAGGTCTCTGAAAGACCATGTTCGAGCTTTTGGAGATGGTCATGCTCCTCATACTTTTGAAACATGTGAAGTTACAGAAGAAGAAGAACAAGAAGAACAAGAAGAAGAAGAAGAATGGCAATGACTGTGTTCTTCTAGTTAGTCTAATGCATGTCTATAATGTGTGTGAAGAGAGAGTGGTGTTGAGAGAAGAAGAAGACAAACAGTACAGTGAAAACCATGGTTGTCCTATGGCATTATTGCATTAAATGTTTCAAGTGCGAGTTCGATTATCTAATTAGAGAACGCCTCACTTTGGTTCTGAATTCTGATCTTCAACTTTTCTTTTCTATGGTTAAAGAGAAGAAGGTGGTCAAGTAAGTAAAATTCAGAGCATACAGACATGTACAGTAAGTCACAGATTCTACTGTTCATACTTCATAGCTTTAAAACTCTTTTTCACAATCAAAAAGTTACATACACATCACACCGAGAGAGTGCATGAGATCAGAAAGAAAAAGGGAGAAGATAGAGATGGGCTTATCAGTGTCTCTAAGTCTGAGCTGAGTTAATACATAACACTTTTGATCGAGTCGAGCTCTATATATGTCAGATCAGTAGAGTGACTGAGTGAGTGAGCGAGAAAGTGAGCTTAAAGGGACCACTGATCTGTTGCTGCTTTTGGGGTTTCACCCAATGAACTGCCTTTTTCTCGATTTTCAGACCAACTATAAACCAATATTTACAATACAGTTTCAACCCATCTGATCTTTGCTAATTTCATCATCACCCCCAAGCTTTTCTGTTTGGCCTTTATCTACTTTCTATCTCATCTTATATCCCTTTTTGTGCAGTCTCCCATTTCTCTTTTTCCATGCATAAATCATGCATAGATCGGACTTGGGTCACCTCTAACTCAGCCTTATCTTGTTTGGAGTCAAAACTAAAATGATAATGATATGATTTAGTTTAATGGACTAAAACAAAGTTGTTTTGCAAGCTAGATATTACTGCTCAAATTAAATTAGATCTAAATGTTCGGACTAAATTAGATACATTCTCCGAACCAAGGTTGAACATAAGGTTATTTTTAGTTGAATATAAGGTTTTTAATAGAATGAAATATAATATAATAGTTTATAATGGAATAAAATGTAAATGAATATAATATTATAAAATTATTGTTTAGGAACGATGGAAGAGCTGGTAATATAATATAGTAAAATATTGTTTGAATGAAGGGTTTGTAATGTAATATAGTATAAAATTATTTATTATTTTACATTCTGTCATAAACTCCTCAAATCAGAAGTTTTTCATTTATACTGTTTATAATAGAATGAGATGTAATATGAAACCCTCCTTTTCTATCTCATTCCATTTCATTCAATCATAAATCCTCACTTTAAATGATAAAAGAACACTAAATTCTATTTCATTAATAAACTCCAACTAAACATAGCCTAAGTCTAATCAATTTGAAATGGGTTCGATTGAATGTAATTTTCTAAACCGAACAATATTATATATATATATATATACACACACACACACACAAAAAATGGGGTAACAAATTAAAAATAACTAACTTTTAAGGAGTTTTTTTAATTTATTACTAAACTTTTTAAATTTTATAATTTAGTGGTTAACATCTTAAATATTCATTTGTTTTTCACATTAATAAGAACAATATTTTGACCCAATTTGTGCGAATTAGTAAAGTTAACTATTAAATTAAAAATTTTATAAAATTTAACACTAAATTGAGAAAATCTCAAAAAATTATACATTTTTAATATTATATCTCTGTATAAAAAATATAATGACAAAATATTAATATACTTTGTACATACAATGATTTATATTTATGTACTTGGAGGAAAATAAAAGTCTTAAAGTCAAAGCAACCTTATATATAAAGTTTTAAATTTTCTGTATGCTTGCCTGTATGCTTCCAATATAAAGTTTAAAGTAAACAAATCATTTCCTCATTATCATACAAAAATATACATATAAATCTACTAATTGCACTTATATATATATATAAAAAGTCCCCAATCTAAAGGACTCTCCGATTTGCGGAAGTTTGAGAAGGGTTAGGTTTATAATGTTCATAGCTTTATAGAGAAATTATTTTCACGATTTAAACGTGTAATTTTATAGTCACAAAGAAACAATTAATTTATATATACATGTATGTATGTCAATGGGTCGGTATGTTAATGTTTCGGTCGGGTCACAAGATAGGCTGTGTTTAATCTAGCTAGACCCATGACTCCAAAAACTCGAGCCGACCAAAATTGACATCCCGTAATATATATATATATTAAAATTTTAACATATTAAAAAAGAGTTTTTTAATTAAATTATAAAATTATGTTTGATAATTTACTGATAATTAGAGGGTCTCTTTTACTCTTCACAAAATGACGTTGTTTTAAACACTTCGATAAGATCATTGGCTGGGGCAAGATGGGCCATGTTCGATCTAGCTCGACCCATGGTCCAAAAAACCTGAACCAAAATTGACATCCTTTAATATATATAAAATAAATTTTTAACACATTAAAAAAAGAGTTTTGTAATTAAATTATAAAATTATGTTTGATCATTTTTAAGATTGATTTGAGTCACTTTTACTCTTCATATTTTGATTCCTAGTTCCTCACTATTAATTTAATCACTAAAGGACATGAAGCCATCATGATTAGGGTAGTAATTATGTACTTCAATCTGAAATATAAACAAATAAATGGTGCCAACCTGTGTAATTATTTATTAATATTCCCTTAATCACACACTAATCTCCATCATTAAAAAAAGCAGTAAAAACAAAAACCACATGAATCTTAAAAAAAAAAGGCGAAACTTTGCTAATTCCAGCTCATAACCATCAATTAGTAAAGTTTGGAATAGTCCCCTGAGGCTCGGTGGCCTTGGCCGCCGGTGCTGGTTCAACGGTCGTAGACGGTGGCACTGGAGTTCCCAGAAGCTCAGCCGGCAAATCAGCTATGCCCTTCAAGTAAAAAGTGTAGAAAAGCTTGAAAGGGAACACAATTTGATGCAACTTCACTTGACCGTACACACCTTCAAAGATCCCAGAACCTCCGGTCACAGCCAAGTACGTGTCTTGATATGTCAGATACGATCCTTGTACTGATATGTGACCATAGTCACCGAAGTAGAAGCTGTAGATTGCCTCGTACCTGTCACCTTTCTGTTCTGGTACGTGTTGGATTAGTACACACAGACCAGCAGTTATGCCTAGTCGTCTCTGTAAGTCACCCGTGTAGAGCTTGTTCGTAAAAGGCACAAGATCGCCGAGTGAGTTCTGCTGTTTCTGACTCAGTTTCAGCACTGCTGGGCTGCCTCTGTCCCGCTCGTTGATTTCGTACACATTTAGTTCTTGAACTTTGACTGAAAAAGATTCAAACTTTCAAATGTTCGAAGCCGAAAAAAGGAAAAAAACTTGATGGGATGAGTGGTGCTAAGAAGATTAACCATGGGTTCTTCATATTGATCTAAGAGAATAACTTACTCGGTTTTGGAGTAGATTCTGCTGGAGTCTTGGGCTTGTTAAAGAAGAAAGCTTTCGTTGAGTTGTATCTTCTGCTGGAGCAAAGAGTTTGATTATTAGTTGCAGAGCTCAGTTTTTGGTTCTGGGTTGTTGCGAAAGCTTCTGAATGAGTGAAACCCAACTGCTTATGGGATTGAGATTCTGTGGTTTGGACTTTCAGAGAAGAGAAAGTTGCTTTAACAAAGGTTGCAGAAGCCATTGGGAGACGATGGAATTTGGGAAAGTTGATGGAGAGGTGTTAAAAGAATATAATGAGACGAGGGACAACTCAGAAGTAGAAAGTATGTTTGAGCCAGTCTATATATGACTTTTCAAGCATTTCTCGACGATCACGTGTGATTTTGTATCTTTTTTTTATGTCACAGGAGCAAGGTTTGGTGGCTATAGTGTTCAAATGAACCTAACAAATCTAGAAAATGAAGTGTCTAAATCAGTGTATATAACCGTATATTTACTTATTCTAACATTAACGTTAGGAAATCAGCCATTATAGCTTTCAAATTGCAACAAGAAGGTGATTAAAGAGTTGTAAATTCGTTAAAATAACTTACTTAAAATACGTAATTTACAACAATAAAAGCTTTTCTCAAAATAGTTGTTCTGGTTTGATCATTCATTTCCATATAGAAAAGGTCTTCGGATCCCGTAATCAAGACTAAAACGCAATGTTAACTCTCAATAATACTTGGATCATTTACTTAAGAACTCATAAATTCATCGATAAAGCACATGATTAACGAACTATTACGTACTTCCAAAGATTTAATCCGAATAACTTCTGTTGATTCTCCTATCAGAAAAACTTAAATGATGATAATCTGAGTAAAAATATGGAAAAAAAAAAAATGGACGACTGGACGGTGAAGAATGGTTGGCAGGGACTCAGCTATTTTCTTTTACATTCTTTATATCAATCAACTCCTAAAGTCTAATCTTGAAAGAGTCCAAACCCGACCACCTACCTTGTGTTCCTTTTGAAAGCTGAGCCCTTGTGACCTCAATTTCATTTTCAGAATTTTGTTAAAAGGAACGCGGTTTCTACTATTTCTTGAATAGACAAACTCAAGGGACTAGGAACTGATTTGTCATGTGTTGGTACAAGACTTTAATAAACGCTCAGCTAGAGTTGAAGCCGACCTAGTTGCCATTTAGAATCAAAAAATTAAGACAAATGCCAAAAGTTTCCAGGAATGCTGTTAGAATCTTCATATAAGGATCAACTGTGTAAAGGCATTCACTCTGAGCAAAACTACAGTAACAAACAGTGAAATCCTATGCTATATAGGATCTAAGACTAATTCTAAGTATCACAGTATCAGTTAATGTAACTCAATGAGATGATTCAGTTGCAATATACAAATTCTATGGATCATAGTTTCAATGTTCAACTTAAACTTGGTTAACATTATAAACAAGTAATCAATGCATAAAGGACGGCTAGAATATCGAAAAAGTTACAGTTGCTAGATTTAAAAGAATCAAAATCATTAGCTAGCTTGGATAGTTCGTGTCGGCTTTCTCTAATACTAAGGTAAGCCACATTCAGAAGGAGACATGTAGTTGTGTTGCGAAATCCAACTTAGAACTCCTAACAGTAAACTCGAACGGAGATAAACTGATGCTGCAAGTGGTAAGATCAGCCAATACGATATGCAAATCCCCCGAAACGAGAACAACAGCAAGGTAGAACAGAAATAGTTGCAGAGGTATATATCTTGGATGTGAACCAACAGCTCAATAATAAGTACGCATATGCTGAAACTAATCATGAAACTTTAACAGTTCACAATAAGAATGGTATGCTCAACAATTGAACAAGTATATCTATTTTCAGGTTAATTTTTCAATTTCCCCTTTAAAATACCGGAAAACGATTCCTAAGACTAAAGCATATGTGATTCAAGAGAAGTGCTGGCATGATGCAAGTTGATTGTGTTTCAAATGCTTTCTCCTTGCCAATTATATATCATTGCATAAGTAATGCTAGCTTTTCTTTGTTTGTTTTCAATCTTGTGGGATCCATAAGTTAATAGACTAAAACCCTAATCTCATCCCTTGATGAATTGCAAGAACAACAGAGCTCCAGCCTAGGATGTTGACAACCTTTCCACCAGACGACGCCCTTTACAAATCGAGGAAATTACTGTGAACTAGTGTGTAAAATTTTTAATGTTGAACTAATTGGTTTAGAGTAAGAAAGTTAACTTCAAAATGGTATGTCCCGAAAATCCTTCCAAAACCTGAGTAGAAATGCATACTTTGTAAGTAGGAATTTGTGGAGTTGCTGCAAGTCATGTTCTTCAAATTGCCTTTTGAGGCAATTCTGTAATGATGGACAGTTCTGTTTCACATCTATATACATAATGAATAAATTAAGTGTAAGAGAAAAATGGAAGTGAGCACCACAAGCGCAAAAATGGGCAAACAATGCATTAATGATCAAGGCCAGAACTGTTTACCGACATAATGTTAACGTTTTGTTAAAATTTCGGCACCAGTTTTTGATATTAAAATGGTATGCTCAAACTGTGCGGCAGGACTGCCATCAGCTGTTACAGTCGTCCAGTTATCAGGCCATGTAACACACTCAATGCTTCCCATTGTAAGAATAGGTTCTGCAGTAGAAGATGTAAGAGAAAATGATATTTCGATATAAATGTCAGATATAGCAACAATTTACTTTTAAGTATTAACGGTGAATGAAAAGGTAGAGAAAGAGGAGGCACATCCTTATGGATTAATGTCTGCAGTTTGCTTACTAAAAGTTTAGAAATGTCAATAAGCTTCAATCAAGTAAGACAAATAACAAG
The DNA here is from genome assembly GCA_024520975.1 of Erythroxylum areolatum. Classification (NCBI taxonomy): domain Eukaryota; kingdom Viridiplantae; phylum Streptophyta; class Magnoliopsida; order Malpighiales; family Erythroxylaceae; genus Erythroxylum; species Erythroxylum areolatum. The sequence continues at coordinate 507,454 of JANIJH010000001.1, forward strand.
AAGCTGTGAGACAAATGAAAGGGTACCAAATACTTGATGTTGGAGTAGCTATAACATATGTCATAGATTGGTTGCTCCTTCATTGTCATCAAAACACTATGGCTCTTTTTACATGGAACATTTGTGGGGCGTTGACAAGAACCTTGTCAGAGAGGAAATATTGCATAAAAAGCTTTATGCAACAAAGATTTGGAAAACAAAAACCCCTCTAGAGAACACTCCTCATCAAAGATAGTAAACTTCACTGATGCTGTGCTAATACGATTTTAGCTTATCATTATGCTACAGAACTTAGTCAACTTCCAGTGGAGAGATTTTACAAGTTCTATTTACTTAAAGCAATGAAAGTCGTGAGAGGGATTTACTTAAGTGATCCAAAGGTCACATATGCACTCTTGTGGAGAGCTCAAAACAAGAAAGAGGGAGAAGAACATGGAAAGAGCTGTGAGCAAGTTTGTCTCCGAAAAAAAAAAAAGCTTTTCAGGGATAGAAAGACTAGGATGAACTCACCAATCGTAAACGTTTGACCTTCAACCATAACCCCAGGTCTTTCATTACCTGTATGAAAAATCATGAACAAAAATATCAATCAACTAATAAGAAATAATAATAAGTAAGAAGTAACATTCAAATGTAACTTATATCAACAATTGGTCTATTGCATAGGCAAATTTTTTGCACTTCAAAAGTATCAAGATCAAAAGGAAAGTACAAAGTGAGAGAAAATAAACCATACTTACGATGATGTATGATTATGGGTTCAGAATGAAATATAGGCCCTACACCATGCCCGACAAACCGCTCAACCACTCCATAACCATATTTTTCAGCATGCTCACTGTGACAACATTATGATGAGAGTAATAACCTCACAATGAGACAATCATCAGAATCCCGTAATCTCGTTATGTACAATGCAAAGAAAACAAGTTTCACCAAATTTTAATTGCATGCCAAGCTTTTTCCGCAACACATATCACAAAGAATGAAATGGCGAGAATGTATTCAGATAACTGTTCTACTTTATGCAGCAACATCAATATATTCAGCTACCTGATATACTTGTTTGATATCTTTATACATTCCAGAACAAGAAGCTTTATGAGGCCTTCTAAGTAACCCTAATGTCCTTGAACAACTGAGATTAAGGTAAAACGTAATGTATAATCAATCTCCATTGATATGCGATCTGAATTTATCCAAGTACTTGAACCACTTATCAATTAGATGAATACTTCATGGAAGTACAAAAACTTCGAAAATCATTCCCTCATTAAGTTGGATAGTTTAGCTAGGGTGCAATCATGGTTGTCCTTGGCAAGAGCGAAATATACTTTCTCACCTTCAGAATTTCATAGCTAATAACAAAAAGACAGAACTACCTTATTCTCTTTCCAATTTTCTTGAAACTAGCACCATCTTTGCAAACAGCTATGCCTTTTTCCAAGCACTCTTCAGTAGCCTGCCACAACAGAAACCATGAAGTCAGAGAGTGACAAGATTTCGGCAGAGACATGGCGAATATCCACATAATCTCTGCAGAAGTTTGACCCCTCCCTCTACTTTTTTGTTTTCTTTATTTGTGTTTTCCAGGATAACTTCTACTACAGAATTGGACAATTACTCCAAAAGTATATTTGAGCATATCAACTAATTATGAGCCTCCTTAAGAAGGTACAGAATCAAAAAAATATTCACCTTTACAAGTCGTTTACGTGCAGGACTAGGATTCCCGCACAGAAATGTCTTTGATGTGTCTCCATGATAACCCTAAGTGGGAAAAGGAAGCAAGTTGCATATATGGGAGTTAGAAAGGCATCATTTACAAAGTTAAAGCACAGCTCCGAAGCAAATTACAACACCCTAATTCAAAAGGTACTTTGTGTCGGTAAGTATAGAACTTGTAGTTCATTCAATTCAGTTACTTAGTCAAAGTTAAATGCACGCATTCACATGAATTATGTTAACTTATTCTATCCCACCTCAAGCAACTGAATTCTTAACTTTCACATTTCGTATGGCAACGCCAGGACCTCGATTCAATTTCGTATGGTACAAGGAAATATTAAGACAGCAAGAACTGTTCATTGTATCTACGGTTTCAGTTCAAAAGCATAATATAAAATGGCCACTAACAACTTCGGTATCCAGACTTACCGAATTTATTGAACACATTTTAACTACATGTATTCTTGTTCCAAACTATGTAAATATTCAGCACAGAATGTCAATGTACCCAAACAGAAAATGAACACTAAAGTGTGCACAATTATAGTTGAGAAAAATAGTTAATTTAACAGCAGCACATGAAATTACAAAATAAATGAAGAAACAAGAACTTACATTCAAGTAGACTGTCACATCAATGTTTATTATATCACCATCCTGCACCGGGGACGATAATTACTAACAATTCACAAGCATGTCAAGAAACCATCAACAGACAAACCTGCAGCTGACGAGAATCAGGTATCCCGTGGCACATGCACTCATTAACTGAAGTACACACACTCTTTGGAAATCCTCCATAACCAAGAGGTGAGGGGTAAGCACCAGCCTCGATGATCATCTGGTGCACAGCTTTGTCGATCTCATCCGTTGTCACTGACGGCTGTTAGGATGTTAAAATGGGTAAATGCAACATAAACACATACGCTCATAGAAAAGCTCATGGTATCATCTGATAGCAAGAACTTCAAGCTTGCCAAAGGACAAAATTGCAATCTTCAGCTCATTCAATGGCATCAACCACAAGAACATTATCCAACTCATCATTCAAATCACCAAAAAAAGCGTTGTCATTCATGAACTATACAGATTCCTTGCCGCCCCAGATCAAATTACTTTAAGAGAACACAAAATTCTTACCTTAACCAATGTTCCAGCGAAATTCAAAACACGAGCAGCAAGCTCGCAAGCAGCTTTCATTCTCACAATGCCTTCAGAATCATGAAACTGATGCTCACTCGAAAGCTCCGGCAACTCCTTGGTATCAGCATAAGGAGGTCTAGGTACGTGGTCGGGAACAGGTAACGGCGGCGACACCCTTCCACGCCTCAAAGGTGGAACCTTTCCAAACTTCTTCGTACGTTGCATCTCTCGCTCTCTAGTTTTCACAATCGAACAATCAAAAAAAAAGAAAAAGAAAAAACCAAAGCTTTTTTCACGTGAATTGCAATATCCAATACCATTTACCTCCTGATTCTCATCGCTTCTTCTAGCCCCGATATCTTCTTCGAGTACACAACAAGTGACCTTGGTGTATGCAATTTGTTTCCTGAAGTGAATACATAAGTACAAGCACACACGTACATACGAACATACAGAAGCTGTATCTAGTAATGGTGATAAAAAATCATGGGAAATGTTGAGAAGTGAAGAAAGTGAGAATCTTTGACAAAATTTACCAGAGACAGTAGGATAGAAAGTAAGTGGAGCTCCCATGAAAAGGGTCGACTTTGGCCATGATGATGATAACGAAGACTGGCCAGTTAAGGAACATGAGAGCTTTAGAGAAGCAGAGTTGAGTGAAGCAACGAAACCCATTACTCCTCGTAACGCAAATCTTCAAGAAAGACACGGTAGGAGGGAAATGTGAAGACGAGAAACACATTGAAGAACAAAAAATCTACGAGAACTGAGTCTGGGCTTAGGCTCATGTCTTTCTAGGCCTACTCTTCTCGTTTTTCTCCTTCTTGGACTTCGGCTCCGAACCCAACTCAAGAAAGAGATTTGTTCGTTTGCTTCAGTTCAACTTTGACTAGTTTAAATTATTTAAAATAATATTATTTGAAAAATAATTTTTAAAATAAACTTGTTTTAATTTGTAAATTTTTTAGAAAACTTATAAACTAAAATTATTAATTTTCCTTCAAACTTCAAAATTTTCTTCAGTAATATTTCAAATTATTCAATTTTATTCAATCTTTAATCGGTTTTATGACAATATAATATCAGTTAAACTTTTTATACCTTTAACTTTTTATCGTACTGATTTAACTTCCGGTTCAATTTTTAAAACATTGAATATAACAATATCAAAATTGCCTAAAAATTTAATCAATTATTAGATTGAATTGGAAATAATAGGGCAATTATTGAAAAACCAAATCGATCTGACCAATTTAATTAGAAAATTTTAAATCAATCAACTTTTTAGTTTAGTTTTTAACTTTAATAACCCTTATTATTAAAATTTGAGCGGTATATTAATTAATCTACCAGTTTTCATAAATTAATTAATTTTTATAAACTAAAATAAACTAATAATTTTTTATTTAATAGGTTTCTTTTTTAATTAAACTTTAATTCTTCAATAAGCAAAAATAGTTTCCTTATCCAATCTTATTTTAAACTCTTTAATTTTGTTCAATTTTTTTAAATATCAGTTTTAGAATGGTGTAATACTAATTAAACCCTTAAACATTACATCTCTTATCTTACCAATTTAATTTTCGATCTAATTTTAAAAATGGCAATATAGTGAATTGTTTGAATTAATTTGAGTTATAACTTGTTCGGATTTTCTAAATTTATTATGTAATAGAAGGTTGAAAAGTTATTCTTGACTTTTTGTTCGAGAAATTTTGTGCATATCTTTTTCGTATAAATTTTCGAACTTTGCCTTTTAGGCAATACAATTATTTTCTTACCGATATAATTTTTAATCTAATTTTTAAAAAATAGCAATATCGTGAATAGTTTGAATTTCTCTGAGTTATACCATATTCGGAATTTCTAAATTTATTATGTAATAGAAGGTTGAAAAGTTATTCTTGGCCTTTTGCTCGAGAAATTTTGTGCATGATTTTTCGTATAAATTTTCAAACTTTCTCTTTTAGATATTACATTTCTTTTTTTTCCTGATTTAATATTCGATCTCATTTTTAGAAAACGACAACATAGTGAATTGTTTGACTTAATCCGAGTTATAACATGTTTGGATTTTCTAAATTTATTACGTAATAAAAGGTTGAAAAGTAATTCTTGACCTTTTGCTCGAGAAATTTAGCGTATAAATTTTTCGTATAAATTTTCAAACTTTTTCTTTTAAGTTTCTCATTAAAGGAATGAAGAGCTAATACACTTCAAAAGACACGAAAAATCCCCCCATGAATTGATTGTCGACATAAATGTGTTTTATCTCCTGAACTAGAGGCGGATCTGAAGACAATTCTATGATTCAGACCAAACAAATTTACGGTCAAACGTGGGTTCGATAGTTCTTGAGCGTCGAAGCAGACAGATCCAACATCGACACTTGAATTTTCAAACTTAAACTTTAAGGAACAGGACAATGTCCATAACTTTGGCAGTGATAATCAGTCCATGAAAGAAAAGTAAACGGTAGAGATGAAAGTGGAAGAAGAAACAAAACACAAGCACGGCACACCGTCACCGACAAGTACTGTCAAAAGGAGAAATTAGGAAATAAATACATTTATAATTTAAGAAATATTTAAGAAGACTTTTAATTTTCTACACAAATTTTAAAGAATATCATAATTAAATTACAACACCTATTTATTATTAGTATTAGTATTTTTATGTATCTTTTTTATATTACTTTTTTATATGTATACACGTATATTTACAATTTTGTAATATCTTAATGACGCATTTGTATGTGGTCTATCGGAAATAACATCTCTACTTAGTAGAGGTAAGACTGCGTACTATCAAATTTTTTCTAAATCTCGAGTATTTTCACTAAATATTATTGTTGTTGTTGTAGGATCACACTTGGGGCAATCAAATAATAGTTATATAACAATTCAACTTAACTTTAAATTCAAACTGAAATAGTTGAATATGATCAAAAATTAATATTTTATTATAATTAACTTAAATTATTAATTTAAATCAAATTTAATTGGCATGGTTCAATTTTAATAAATAAATTGAATTATCATGTCAGTGATATTTGAGTAATTTATATATGATATTTGTAATAATATTTTAAAAATTAAACCAGAAGCTAAATTGATAAGATTAGAAATTCAAAGCTTAAAGATTCAACTGATATTAAACCGTTATAAAACTGATTAAAGATTTAATAAAATTAAAAAATTTAAAATATAATTGAAAGTAATTGTTCTTATCTACTGAAAAAGTTAAAATTAAATGAGAAATGAGTGTTAAATTTAAAATAATTGACTTATAAAAATTGATTAATTTATAAAAACATATCAATCAATTATTAAACCGATTAGTTTTTAACAAACAAAATTATAAAAACAAATTTATTGCTGAAAGCTTGATAAGTGTTACAGAATGACGTCGTGTGGTTACTTTTTAAAATGTTGTCGTTTACATTAACAGTTCGAGTTCTACGACGGAAGACGACGCACAATTGTCGATTATATTACTGAATACCAACAAAAAGGTTCGTCGGTAAATTTTCTTTTATTTTTCACGTCTTTTCTATTTTTCAGGCAACTTCACGGCCATAAGTAATATTTCTATCAATAATGGACTATATTTTCTGTTCTGTCGGTATTCCATACTTTTCTTATAGCGGAAGTCGATTCTGAAAGTTGGTAGATTTAAAGTTTTTGTGGTTGAAATGGTCAAACTAATTTAGTTTATAGATCAAGTCCAAATGTTATTATTCTCAAATTACTGTTCAATCTCGTTAAATTAAATCAAGTTGGTTTTAAACAAAACACGATTTAAGCAACCAGAGATGAGAGACAGCTAACGGAAGCTTAACTGTTAAATCCATAGATTCCTCTACCTTTGGAACTTGCCAGGAAAGAGCTGATTGTCTGAAGAGAACAGACTAGCATCTGATTATAATATCGGATGTTGCTTGTAGGGGTGACTTCTTGGTGCTGGAGACGAATCGTTAAAACAAGTTACCGTGTGAAATCATCTTTGACTAATGAGATTAATGAATATTTCTTGACATTGCAATGCAAGCTCATGTTTATCAAGTGTTGACATTTTGTATGAAGACGACTTACTCTGGCATGACAAAACGTGTGATTATGTCGTTAAGCTTTTCATTAATGTGGTCATTATCACGTGCCTGTCATATATTATATATATTTTATTTTAAAGTTTTTGATATTTTTAATTTTTTAAATAATAAAATTGTTATATAGTAAAAATATAATATGCGGTAAACATGTAAGAAAAAAAACATAAATCTGACGTAGTCTGCTACATTATCTACATTAACAAAAAAATTATTTTTACTTAAATTTGACAGTTAAAACATTTTAATTTTAGCATTACTTTTAAAGTTCTTATTAATATTATAAAGTTAAGTAAAGTTTATTTTTATAATTAACCCTAAAAATATTAATTGATAAATACGTATTTAAAATCTAATAATAATAAAATTAACTCTCTGTTCAATAAACTTTACTGAGGTGGTACATCTTTTTATTATCACATTAACAAAAATTCAAGTTATTAGGAGCCTCCTTATCTCCATTTTTTAAGTTTTTACAAAATCTAAAATTTTTGGTAAAAGGATTAAATAAATTATAAAATGTTAACTTAAATTCCAATTTAAATTAAAGTTTTTTAAAATTTTCAAAACTATTTTTAGTAATTTAAACTAATAAAAACTTAAATAAATGAACTATTTCTCAATTGGTCCATCCCCCGTTATGATGAGATCACCCTCCAAGTCCATAGCACATTAATTTATTAATTTCAAGTTGCTTTTGGTAGAAAACCAAGTACATGAATATTAAATTAAAAAAAACACTTTTCTCTAATTAAATAATTAAATCATTGTTAGTTTTTAATTTTGTTCTTAATATCCATGATAGTTTAATCTCCCACTTGCATTGCAAATATCCAAAAAGATACTTCAAAAGATGATCTTGATCTACTCATAAAAATCAAGTTAAAGCGTTATTCAAATTGAGTTCGTCTTACAGTTAATTATGAATCATTAACTCGTTAACATATAATTTAAAAATTATCATGTATGCTTGATATTTTACTTAGTGCGCATTTTCTTTTATTAAAAACATATTATCATCATTTGGTGTTTTGAATCTTTTATGTTCTTTTTAAGGTAGGTTAAAAGCAATATGAACATGCAATGAAGATTAACTAAAGCTATGCACTTTTTGCTATGCATATGTGTGAGATGAAGAAGTGTTGTCACCCACTTAGCCTAACCTTTTAGAGGACAAAAAGCTTCACTTCACACCTCCTCTCCACCTCATCAAGACTTATTTTGTCAAACACATAACAACACGTATAATTAAACGATTTCAATAATACCCAATCTTATTGTTAATACGAGATAAATTGAAAATTAATTTTAAGATTATTTTTTTCTTCGTTGAATTTGTTACGTATCCAAGTTAAGTAAGAACATAAACAAATTATGTAATTAAAGAAGAACATAAAACAAATTGAGAGTTACCAAATTCTAAAATGGCTTTTTTCCATTGAATTTGTTACATATCCTAATTATTTTGATTCTTTTTCTTTTTTTTTTCTTTCCCTTTAGTCTTGTAATATACACTTCACCTTTTTTGCAACTTGAAACTACACCACCTTACACCATTTCCAAACCTACTCTCCTCCTACAAACCCTTTTGTTAACATTCACAAAACCTAAAAAGGAAAAAACCCAAAAAAAGAGAGACTACAAATTAAATGCTACAAAGCTCCAATGATCCTCTGCTTTTTGGTGCACTCTATTGTCAAGAGCTCCATTTCTCTATTCCTTTTCCTGTTGCACCCACCTCCAATGGTAGTACTATCCATTGATGGCACATTAAAGATGTTGACTCCAAACAACCTAAACATCGGACCCGGTTGGACCGGCCTGCACACTTGGTTCGACCCGGTTCTGGTCTGCCAATCAATATAAAACTGCTTAACCGGTCCGGTCGATCTCTGAAAAATAACAGTATCACCGGCTTTCAGGTTCTTCTCCTTCACGAACCGGCTCCACCCTTTCGTCAACACATAGCTCTGGCTGCTGTTCCAGTAGGAGTACCGGAACCTCCACACTTTTCCTGTAGCATCCTCGAAGTTCAACAACAACCCTTTGGTGCTATTGCTATTTCCGCTCTGCAATGGAAAGTGCTTCTCTGCGTGTTGTTTTGGTATCACCAACCGGTTCAACTTTCCGACGTCGCTCGGTGTCACGGCTTTTTCGAAGAGCTGTTCTCGTTCTTTGCAGACGCTGTCCGAGAAACCGTAGATCCCTCCGCCATTGTTATGAGCTCCCGGGGTTCTGAGCGGTTTTCCATTGTAGTTCCGTTTACTCTGCTCGAGTTCATCGTTGTACGTGTGCTTTCTCAACATGTCAACGATTTCAGCTTTGGAATGGGAGTTCAAGAACTCGGCTTCAATCTCACCATCCTCGTCGGACACCTCGGCTGCTTGTTTGAAGTTGGTGACAGCGTCACGGCCGCGAAACCTCTGTGCGGCGATGTCATAGGCTCTGGCGGCTTCATCTTCTTCGTTAAACGTCCCGAGCCAAACGCGTTGGTGCTTCTCGTAAATCTGAGCACCCCAACGACCGTTAGGCTGAGGAACAACTCCTTTGTACTTGGAACTCGGGAGTTTTCGGGACTCCGCTTCAACGCCGGACTCCGAGTCGAGAATCACGCTTGTTCCACTTCCGACTCGGCAGAGAGACACCGGAGACTTGGTCTGGGGTGGGAACGGAGAGAGGGTCGGTGGGGAAATAGAAATGGAGTCGCTTGTTGTGCTCTCATCTATACAACTTCCATCCATTTTTTTCAGAACTTAGAAAGCTTAAGCTTTGGAAAGAGAAGGTGATGAGGTGTTTTTGTTGACTAAAAGAGAAGGGTATGAATTGTGTTGCATTACAACATTTGAGTATATATAGGAACTTGGCCAAGCTTAAGCATTTATTATATTATATATTATATATATTTATTTTAATATGGAGGTGTAAGGATTGGGGAGATGTGGGATTGTGGGTAAGGTGGGTCAACACAAGAGGAAGAGGCATGGTAAGTCACTAGGAAGATTCATCCTTTTCTTGGGAGATATAAACAACTAAATAGGAAGATTCATACTTGGAGATCAGATGAGGAGGAGATAGGACCTACAACAAGTTGATGGGTTCACATGACTGTGGACCTTGTGTTTAGTTCAAGTTCATCCCCCCTGAGCTTTGATGCTTCTTCTCACTCCTATTCACCTACATCTTCCAAATTTTTATTAGATAAATCATCAAATTTATAAATTATATATATCAAAAAAACTAAATTTAAGTTATTTATTATATACAATATGTCAATACATAATGTTTTATTATAAATTTAAGTGGCAAACTCAATTTAACATGTGTATATATATATAAAAATTAACGTAATCGTTGCAAAAGGCTCTTCATTTTATCATTTATGCTGGATTTAAAGCTAATCTTGTCATTTATAACTCTAATCAAAATTATAATAATAAGTGCTTACTTATGTTTCTATCAAAATCCAAATACATATTATTATATGTTGTTGGCTTTTATTGCATCCAATCCCAGTGGATATGGGAAAGGAGTTTACTTCCTCCTCCCACTAGATGGGTAATGGGGTCCTTTTGATGAATGAATAGATAGATAGATGGGTGGATGGATGTGGATAGACATGCATGAATGACAATGAGGCTCATCAAACAAGAAATTCCCTATTTGAAAGGGTGTGTGTGTGTGTGTATATATATATATATATATTTGATTGGTTCTATTTATACTTTTGTTTGTCTTATTGGCTAGGTTCACCTTAGCATCTTTCAAATCAATTGAATCACACCTTCCCTCACCTTAAAACTCATCAACCCATCTCTTGTCCATTAAACACTTGACATTTTCTTCCTTCCCCACACAACTTGTTATTTTTTATTATTTAAAGTTTATAATTTCCTTTAAACTTTAATTTTGATATAAAATAAACAATATTAATAACAATCAATAAGAGTCTTTGACAGAAATTATGAAAATTTAGTATTATACAGTCTTATCCTACTTAACAAAGAGGTTTTTAATGATAGACTATTCGTTTATAATATATTCATTATTATAAAATATTTTAGTTTTATTTTAATAGAATTTTAAAATATGTTTAATTAATTTTAAAATTTTCATGTAAAAGGAAAAATCTTTTATTACAATATATATAATGTTAATTATTCAAAAATCAAAGTCATTTTACTTTAATGAAATATTTTCACAAAATTTGGTCAAATATCTTAATTATGAGATATTATTTATAAATAAAAATATATATATTACTTTTAGAATAAATAAAATTAACTCCAAACTTACATTTTTCTTTTCTTTTTTCAAATGCCTCGATCATTATTTTGTTCATGCATTATTATCATTATTATTATTCTTATATTTTGTACGGACAAAGTCCTGGATCTCTAGTGGCAGTGGTCCACAAAAGTGCAAGTTGATAAAACCGGGTACTCTTCCCAGGTTCCTATCTCATACTCTATGGGTTGGATTCTTATAAGCAATACACGTTCTTTGTTTACATTATTTAACACAAAACATTATTGAAATAACGAGAGATTAAAACAATAGATGTACGGTATTCTTGGTTCTTATCATACGGATCAGCTGTCTGTATTCATGTTAATACATGGGCACCTCCATAGTTGTCCTAAGCAAAGTTTGGATTGTCCACAATCACAAGAGAGATATAATTTATTTTAATCAAATTAAAATCGATTCTAAATATATGTTAAGTAACTAGTAAAAAACACCTAATCATATGGCGGTTGATTTGTTATTATCCTTGTAACCTTCTAGTCAAGGTTTTCGGTTGATAATTCTTGCGATCTGTTGAGATAGACTATTAAGCTTTGTATCGATTATACAAAGTACATGTTATATAACTAATTTTAATGAATGGTTTAACAAATTCACAAATTTTAATTAATAAATAAAAAGTTATCTTCAAGTGTTTAACATTTGTATAAATTTTCAAGAACTTTTACATAATTTAATAATTAATAACGAATTAGATATAACTTAAATTAAGTCTAATTTTAATTAAAATAGTTGGATAATTTAAATTTTGACTAATTTTTAAATAATTTAAATTAAACCAAACTAATTATTTACATTTAAATTTAATCAAAATATTTGGAAATAAATTGAGCATAAAATTCAGGTAACTTTTTTAAGTTGAGGAGGAAAAAAAATTAATTTTGAAGAAGTCTATCACCTTTAATGGACCCTACCTTATGAATGTGATTGTAGATGTGATTTCTTTGATTTTTCAGATCTTATGATATGATGGATTGATGACAATTTCAACTCTAGCAACTGCTGGAGGTCATTGCACTTATAGCTGGGTCTTATAACACAGCATATTTGCTGTTTAATAATAATAATGCACTTAATATGAAAGCGTAAAGGGACAAAGTTAAAGTGCAACACATCACAATAATGTCATTTTTAAGAAATTTATTACATGAACTCCACATTTTGAGTAACACGTGTTTTGTAAGAAATTTAAACTAATAAAATAAGAAGTTAGAGATTCAGTCGATATTAAATCATTATAATATTAGTTAAAAATTAAATAAATTTGAATAATTTAAAAATTAATTAAAATTTGTTCTAATTAGTTAAAAATCAAAATTTAATAAAAATGAAACTATTAAGTAAAAATTAATTAGTTTACAAAAATCAATTGATTAATTAATAAATTGATTCGTTTTTAACAATAAAAATTATTAAACTAAATCAAACTAAAATATTAGTCGAATAGAAGTTTTTACAATTAAACGGATCAAAATGATTCAATTTTTAAAAGGCTAGGTTTTTCTTTTTGGTGTATCAAAATTGTACTAGAATTAAATATGATTTGAATTCTCCTACTTATACTTTCTCGATTGAGCAAATCGTACAAAACTTTTCTAGTGCAGAATATACGGTTGGCGTAATTTGCAGACTATTGCATCAATCTAAAAATTTACCCAGTACGCATCCAAAGAATAGTGGTTGTGGATTCTTCCATTTTGAGAAAAAAAACTATTTATTTATCAGGTAACTTATTTGGTTATAAACCGATTTAGACAATTTAACTTAAAAGCTTTAAACTGACCAACTTTTCGATTGAGTTTTTAATTTTTCAATTAAATTTGTTTTAACAATTCTTATTGTTAAAAATTGATTATTTTATTAATTAATCATTCAATTTGATAAATTCTTCGATATTTATAAACCAAAATAAACTAATTAATTTTCATTTAACATTATCTGTTTTCAATTAAACTTTAAATTAAAGACACTCTCTTGCAATTTTATTTCAAATTCTTCAATTTTAGTCAATTTTTAACCAATTTTATAATTATCGATTTAACATTTTAAACTTTAAACCTCTTGTCTTATCGATTTAACTTTCAGGCTGGCTTTTAAAATATAACTTTTCATTCCCTTGTATAAAATATACTTAATTATCATTTGGCTTTCTTTCACTTTTCTTCCCTTTATTAATTAATTTCCACCTCTCAGCTTTCCCTATATAATAACACAAAAAGAAATCCAGATTGATTTTGTTTACTGACGTGGAGATCCTCTTCTTAAGATTCTTGGTAATTAATAGGTTTAGCCACTTAATTAAAAATTAATTAATGAACTAATCCATCATGATAGCCAATAAATGCATCACTTATCAACACTTTTCCTATCATTTTTTTAATACTACAAGATTAACTTACCAAGCTTAAACTATATTATCTTCTTATCTTAATACATCACCTTCTTATTCCCACAAAACAACTAGCTTAGTGGTCTACACTCGTAATTGATCATCAAAATGATAGTGAATTGAAGAGAAAGCATAATTAGCAACTTAAATTACATAAATAAACAAAGCATTCTGGATAGAGCTTAATCAATAAATTAATGACGACTTCTTTTTTTTTCCTTCTCTTAATCATCGTCTTCATTTAGAGAACAGATAATATATTAAAAAGTGTAACTTTTTGAAAATTTTTAATTTAATCATTATTTTTTTAAAATTCACATATGTTTACTAATATGATTATTAAATAAACATTTTTGAGATATTTAGTAGACACTTCACATTAATAAAAACAACCTTTTGGCTTAATTTGTATAATTTTTAAAAGATTAGTTAATAAATTAAAAATTATAAAAGGTCGTGTTTTAATTTTTTTGTTTATTTGGATCATTATCTTTTTTCCCCTTCTTATATATATATATACTATCCCAGCTTTTGCTGGACTAATCCTAAGTCCCTAAGTTCTCACTCCAAGAGTCCTAGAGGAGGTAAATTTGGAATCCCAAAATCTCTTAAATTTTTACGTGGTCTGTACATTTCTGTGCACAAGGAATTGTCACACATTGATTGGTCAGCTGTTGATTGATCACTGACTCTACTCAGCATCAGGTTCCCTAGTAGCTTCAATTTCCACACTGCCACTAAAAGTGAGACGTCTATAATTGATCCGACCAAAGAACAGACCCAGAGAGCTAGAGGATCATTAACAGGGAAAATTTTCCTCTCCCTTCCTTTTTTGGTGACTCTAACTCAAAACCCCCTATAAAGGAGGGGATGTGAGTGAGGGGTGCAACTTTCCCCTTCCTTAATAATGGGGTGTGAGGTTGGTTGCTTTAATCATCCATTCATATATGGAGTTTTTCATCTCTCACTTTATGTAATTAACCATGCTGAGTAAGTTTCTTTTTGCTTTTCCAATTCAGCAAGTTCAAATCAATGGTTTGAAAGGTATTGCTACATGATGAAATTCCAAATTGCATGTCACACTCTTATCATAAGACCAACCAACCAAAATATGGGAGTGGGTTTCTTCTATATATAATAGAGAAATTGTGAATTATAATTCACACATGAATTCTAAAAATGATACGTAAAATTTATAAACATTATTTATAATAAATATATTATTTAATTTTAAATTATTGATTTATAAAAAAACATAACAAATAATTTTTTAATTTAAACAATTAATTAAATGCTACGATAAATAAACCTGCAAGTCATTTTTTAATTTTTGAATCACCCTTTAACCAATACTATAAATTTAAAATCATTATATATATTCAACATGCATTAAAAGATATTAACTACAAGCATTAATATTTAAAAAAAATACAAAGGATTGTGACGAATTTGGCAAGAAGAAAAGCTAGTTATTCTTATATCAGCAACCTCAATAGAGTTAGTGCCTAGTATGTATACCTACCTCAAAAGCAAAAAGCATGTGTTTATCTATTTCCATGACCATGTCCATGTCCCTTTTTTTTCCCACTAACCAAGCAAGCAGCCTCTGTGATTATGATTTATGAAGCCTAAGATATAAAAAGTGGTATGACATGTTACCACTTCTGCACTCCCTAGGGTTTTCAGTTGAAGATGACTTAATATATGACTCAAGATTGCTGGCTACATCGTGACATGTCACGTAGTTGCATTGCTTTTATATTTTGTGTACATGTTCATTTTTTAATAATCAATTTGATGATCAGATCATAGTTTCATACGTTGGATCGGGAATATTGAAGATCGGACAGATAATTAAGAATTTTTATATTTTAAAATTTACTTATAATAATGCTTTTAAAAATTAAACCAATTTGATTTTACTAATTTATTATTTTCTTTTTTTTTTTTTACGTCTTCAATGTCCATTAGGTACTTTCAATCACATCGTATATTAATTAAATCCAAACTTGTTTCTTGCAAGTCTGGTCCCTAATCAATTGAGCATCTCGTGCTCTTTTCCATAGTGGTAAGATTCTTATATCTTCTTTTATCTTTTCGAACAAGATAAGCTATGGATCGGAGGTGAATGAAAAACGCCATGACTTGATGTCCTACGTGTTAGAGATTAATTCCACATGCCGTATCATTTGGTGGGTCTCTCCTAGTGCTCATCATCACATCTTAGTCTCACTTTTATAATCAATATTAAAGACTAAGAAGAAAAGTTGCCTCAACAGATAGAATAAGAAATGATTTAAGAGTAAAAAATATAGAACTTTCTTATAATTTAAGACATTTTGAAAAAATTAAGATTACGAAAAATTCATAATTTTGATTAAAAATAACGATAACATACAAGTAATATCAATATTAGACCTGAATTAATCAAATATTCACTAATATGATAATTTAACTATATTTTTAAACTCGACATAATTTAATTAAGTTCAACTTGAATTAATAATTTAATTATAATAAATTATTAATTTAAGTCAAATTTATTTATCACAATTCAAGTTTAAGAGATGATTTGAATTGTTATATAAATAATATTTGATTAGTTCTGATATATTTATCGATATTTTTAACTAAAATCTAAAAATGGGATTTTTTTGAAAAACTTAATATTGTTAAGAATTTTTTAGGAATTCTAAAAATTATAAATTTTCTTAAATTATATTATTAAAAGGGTCGATAAAAAAATAACCAAAAATGGAAAAAAAAAACCCTTATCTTGTCTTGATGGGGCAGGACCTAAGAAATAGACAATTTGGAGGTTTTTGAAACTTTCCACAAACGTCAACCACACGCTTATACACTATTGTTGTCATTCTCCTAACACTCTTTGTTTCTTTCTTCATCTTCCAACTTGGGTACAACGCGTTCACAAGCAATCACACTCGGTGTCCTTATAATTAATTACTTATTAATTATTTAATTTTAAATAATTATATGTGAGTAAATAGTTAATTAAATTAAACAAATAATTAGTAAATCTTTGACCGTTGCCTCATCCTCTACCGACGAGGATGGCGGCGACCCTTCTTTTGGGGTCAATCCACGTGATTGTAGCTATTCTCTAGGGTTACATAAACTTGAGCATGATTTGTTTTTCAATAGAGAATTATGTATTACTTGATATGAATTTGTTTAAATTTTAATACTTGTGATAATTATAACATAGGGTTAAAATATAAATAAAATGCACTTAAAAACAAGTTTCCTCACCTTCATTTCCTCACTATTTGTATGTAATAAAACCATTAATCAACTATGAATGGAAAGTGATTAGGCATAATATCATGATGTGAGAAAAGGGTATCTTATAAACTCTTATATTCGATGCTTTCAAAACCGAACTGAGAGTTAAACCGATAAGACAAGAGATTTAAGATTTAAAAAATTCAATCGGTATTAGACAGTCATAAAACCGTTTAAAGATTGAATAAATTTGAAAAATAATTGTCCTTACTTATTGAAAATTTTAAATTTTAACAGAAAAACTGTTAAATGAAAATTAATCAGTTTACTTTAGTTTAAAACAACTAATTAGTTTGCAAAATTTGGACAATTAATTAACAAACTTATAGATTTTTAATAACAAAAATTACTAAACTAAACGAAACCAAAAAATTAAAAACCGAATCAAAAAATTGATATGTTTAAAGTTGTTATTATTAAACCCGTCAAACATTTTTAAAACATTGCTTATATATATATATATATATATTAGAAGTGATAATGATATACAAACAATGCCAAAAAAATCAAAAGAGATGCCTAATTTTCATTAATGGATAGAAGGAAGTGTCCAAGAAAAGAAGAATCTTGGTCAAAAACAGTATAATTCTAGAGATAGTTTGTATTTGAAAATGCTTCTCTAGTTTGTGTATAAAAAGTCTTACTAATTAACTAAAAGACCAAACAACAAGTAGGCACTTATTTTCTAGAAAATCAAAGAAAAATAGCACAAGTGTGGGACTGTGGATTGCTTGAAGTAAACCAAAACCAACAAAACAAAGCTGTAAAGGACAGGAAGGCCGCTTTCTGCGATAACCTACCAGCTGCTTTTGTTGACCAGACACACACACACACTCACACCAAAGTCATTCCTATTGGCCATATCACAAGAACCAACTGGCTCCTGCATGCCACAGAACTCTTCCTATTGGTTCAGATGTGGGTCTGTGTCAGATAGAGAAATTCTTAATCTTAGGGTCTCTCTCTTATCTTGTGATGGTATGGTTCACACTTACACGTACAGTTTTATATATTACAAAACTGTACATGTAAGTGTGATGGTATGGGAGAAACCCTAATATATATATGCATACTTAAAGATGATAGAATCATCCAAAGATAAAAAGAAGATAATAACACTCTTTGTCCATATGCTACAATGGAACCAAAACTTGATATTTGTTGATTGATTAGGTCTAGATCTTTGTTGATTGTCACAGATCGAAAAAATTGAAGGAATCCACTAAATCACATGCAAAATTAGGGCCAACTTGGCAAGAAATGTGACATTTTATATAATAAAAACACTAAACCGACAAGTTGGCAAGATGTTGCCGACATGGCACGCATAAATGGAGAAAAATAAATAAATAATATCACAAAGTCAAATAAAAAAATGTCCACTTGGATGTGTAGTTGGCTAGCAATACCAATAGCAATTGCAATCTGGCATAGTTATTAATTTTGTTTTCTTCTGCTTTTGAAATTCTCTCTTTTACTACGTTAAAAGTATCCCGTTCTTATTAGGGTGTTTTAATCTTGTCCTAATTAATCTGATTCACATATTTATATATCCTTCGTATGAATAAGATTTAACGGAACAAAATAAGAATGGATTAAAAGATCTTATTCTCTTTTATCAGTCAACCTCCTCGTCTCCTTCTCCTGTTCACAAGCACGGGTAGGTGCTTGCCCAGAACCTGGAGAGAAATATGGAATCATATAAGACTTTGATGCAAATATCGAGGTCAACGAAGTCAATGGTTTTTTGTTTTTCTCCAAAATTAGGTGTCAAAAATCCTTTTTGTGGGTTGCTTCGAGAAGCTGTTTCCACTTTTTTCTTGTAAGCTTTGAAGAATTCTACATTACAATTATTACAAATTAATTGATTGGTTGCTTTACTTAAAGAGCTAATCGACTTTTCTACTACTTAAAGATAAAGTTACTTGTTATTAGATATTTTCAAATTTTGCACTTTAGCAAGATTTTAATTGAATATTGATAATGACGATAATAATTACTCTATTTAAAGAGGACGTCTATTTGATTTAATATAAAATTTATGTTAGCAATAAATTTAATTTTTATTTATGATTAGTCCTATTAAGAAATAATTTGTTAGATTATATAACCTTTGTGTCTATGATTTTAATTATTTGATAATTAAACTACATAATTATGGCCACTGATCTAAATTAATATCTTCGAAAATACACCAAAGCAATAATGATTTAAAAATTTCAACATGTTCGATCGGTTCAATCATAAAAATCTTTAACTGTCTAATTTTTTGGTTTGATTTATTTTAATAATTTTTGTTATTAAAAATTGATCAATTTATTAATTAATCGGTCAGTTTTCATTGCTAAAATAAATAAATTGATTTTCATTTAACAATCTCTGTTTTAATTAAACTTCAAATTCTTCAACAATCCCTTTTAATTATATTTCAAATTCTTTAATTTTATCTAATATTTAAACAGTTTTATGACAATCTAATAATAATTGAACATTTTAAACCTTAATTCTTTTGTTTTACATATTTAATTTTCGGTCTAATTTTTTAAACATTAATTATATCGGCTTTAAGTTAGGGTTTGATTGCTGAAAATGATGTTAAAAGTATATAATTACTTCTCAATGTTGTGGTTAGAACTTATATGGGAGTCGATGGCATTTGACTACGAAGTAAGCTTATTGTTGTGTAATTATATCTTATATTAGAATTAAAAACTGAGATTAATGAGCCATAATCAAAAATTAAATAATACTTCTTCGTATCTTGACTTGGTGGTGCCTTGAGAGCCTTCGTGGCCTTACTTAAACCTCGTAATTAATCCTCAAATGGTTGATTTTGATTAGGAATAGTTTAACTTAAATTTATGATGTGCAAGTCAAGCATATGAGGTGGTAAGATATTAACCTTATAAATCTACATCAAACTATACTTAAAAGTCAAAAGTGGAATAGTCAAAATTGACTAATCTTGAAAAAAGGAGAAACATTATTTGATGATTTGGATCCTTATATTTATTAATTTAAAGCAATAGTGTTTTAATTCTATTAGTAAATTAAAATTAAGAAAATAATAATATTTAAATTATGATAAAATTGAATCTCGGAACAATTCCATATTTTCTAAATGCGATATTTAATAAAATTAATCTTAGGTGATACGAATTAGCATTTTGAAGATTCGACATAATCTATTATGTGTTAATTAAGCATATGAAGGCTTTTTATTTGAATTTAATAAAGTCTAGTCAAGTTTAGTGTTGGTGGAAATTAATGAAGTAAGATTCAAGGGTTAGACAAATTTAATAATTAAAAAAAAATTTCACGCTAGTGGTATTATTTAAAATGCTTGAAGGGTCAAATTAATCTTTTGTTTAATTAATTAATAAGTTTAACACATGTTTAATGAAGTCAATTTGTAGTTTAGGTTTTACCTATGTCGTGACTTTGAAGAATAACTTAGTAGCTAATTGGTCTCTTAATGACTTAAACTCATGAAATGTAGAAAATTGAAGATATGCTTTGACTCTTAAGTATTAGAAATAAAATTTCGTTTTCAAGTTGAATCGGACGATTTTTTAATTCAATTTTTAACTTTTCAATTTATATTATTTGAATAATTCTTATTGTTAAAGATTAATCAGTTTTTGTAAGCTAATTAGAATTTTATAACTAAAATAAATTTATTTAATTTTTATTTAATAGATTTTTTAATTAAACTTCAAAATTTTCAATAAATAAGGGCGATTTCTTTTAATTTTATTTTAAAATCTTCAATTTTTAATTAATTTTGTGATGGTCTAATATCGACTGATTAAATTTTTTTATATTATCAGTTTAAGCTTTGATTCGATTTTTAAAAATTGATTTTAGTTACTCACAATCCCAGACTAGAGATGGCCCAGGTCCAACCCGGGCTGACAACTTCTACCCTAGCCTGAGGCAACTATTGATTTTATTTTTAATTAAAATAAAAAATATTTTTCTTATAATTGTCAGGCTTCGGATCGACATGTACAATCCAAGTCAGAGGCACAATTTTTTAAAAATCAATCTCGGGACCCAATTAAAAAAAAAGACTTAAGATCCTATCAACTCGAGTTTGACCCGTTGATCTCAGGTTGGACCGGAGGCCGGCCCAAAATGCTGTCTCAATCCTAGACAAACCAAGAGTGAAATCAATCCGGAGTGTGGAGACATTTTTGGGTAATATACAAAATCGTAAGCATTTTTTGGTACAATTCCAATGCCAAAAGATAAACATCACAGGAGTTGAGTACAAATTGTACTGCTTCTTCTGCTTCAATCATGCCATGCTCTAGCACACAGATTTGTTACAAAGCAGCGTTGGAGCTGTCGTTTGTGCCAGAAAGTATTCATAGTCCCACTTTGGAATGGTCTTAGTCCCACGTTGGAATGGTCTTAGTCGAACCTTACATTTTACAATATATATATATAATTATCGTCGTGGTCATCATCACACCCAATTCAAAGTATCGCAATGAAGCGAAGTCTGAAAAAGTTTGATAGTACACTTTCTTACGCTTACATAATAGAGAGACTATTTTTAATAGATAAATGTACAGATATATATAATATTCAATTTATTATGTAAATATCAGAAATCACGAGAATCATGCAAGACTTTTGGTTGAAGTGTACCTTTTAAGGTACAACCCTCTTTTGCTTTTGCTAAAGAGATCTTAAATCATATGAATATTGAGGGAGGATGGTGCAATTCCTCCAAGATAAGATTACTGTCAAAATCAACACTACAAAACTGTGAAAGCAAGCAAGTTAAAATCACAGTTCTTTACAGTACAAGAAGCCATAAAAGACAAGTGTTATAGTCCAACATTGTTGGGGACAACAGTTAGCAAAAGAAATAGGATCTGGTAATGCTTTATCCTTTCTTTTCAGAGGAACAAAATACAGGGAAAGGGGTATGAATATGATACAGAAATGGAGAGGCTTATCTTGTTTTTGTGTCAGTAAGAACAATAAGATGAGATTCATTGCATTTTATGGACAGTGTGTGACTTTTTCTGAGACCATTCTATTTCAGTTGTTGGAAAGATTCCAAAAAACGAGCAATAATGGTCATCGATGTGAAATAGCCATGAAGCTCCTATCCTGTTTTTTGAGTATCGGGAATTGTCATATCAGGGTCCCCTTTGTATATGGTCTCTCTCTCTTTTTCCCTCTCTATTAACTGAGCTTGAAGAGTATGAAGATGGAGATACTGTCATTTTCAAGTGACTGTCAATGGGGACCATATGGTGATGGCAATCCTTTGGCATGTTGGCTCTCCATTTCAAGAACCATCAATGACTTCTGCCTCTGGTATCTGTTTCTCTTTGCAGCTATTGCTGAAAAAAAAAAAGATCAAGTAGAATCAAATCATTAAGAATTCAATGATGAACTTAAAACATAAGAACACTAGATTAAGAAATATTAAGTTGTTTTAAGAACTCCATCGGTTTTAACTTCTTCCATGATAGGGTTGACAAAACTACAGATGTTTTTAAATTATCATTTCTTAAAAGAGGTAGGAATGACAAGAATAATCTTTGAACCTTTTGAGGGGTTAAAGAAATTGGGAAAGGTTTTGATCAGCTGTGTTTCAGATATCATAACTCTACCATACTAAAAGAGTTACAGGAAAGCACTGTTAACTTCTTGCTAGTTGTAAAGGGTAGCTACAAGGGCACAGAGAGGAATTTGGAGTCGTTTCATGATAGGAGGATAAAACTTAGACAGGATAAAGGCTTTCTTTGTCTAGACCGGGAAAAGGATGAAATTGAATGTTCAGGAAGAATGCTCGGCATAACGCCATACATACAATCAGTCTAGTAGTGTGTCTATCTGTGTAAGGTTGACGAAAGGTGAGATTTGAAGAGCATATACCATTGTCTATGGGATGATATTGTAGGTTGAGGCCGAGCGATGATTTAACTCAAAAGACATTGTCAGAAGAATTCATATGACACACAGTGTAATTTAACAGCAAATATCAGAAAATTGCAAGTATTGAACAACTTGTAAGCACAGAAATTAATGGGATGCACACATAACTAAATGAAAATTTTGTGTTCTCCTACTAATCCTACCGATCATGATTAGCTTGTTCTAATGCATTTTCAAACTCTGAAGTAACATCTCAAGTATCCTAAACTAAGTTGTAGGTTTGCTGCCGTATTTTCAAGAATCTATCAACTCGGATTTGCAACCGAGTTTCAAAGTAATGCTGGCATATGATAACTGATAGGTCAGTGTGATAACTGAATTCAACGGGCCGAGTGTATCTTGAGTTTCAAGTAGTCTGTGGTAACTGATGGGTGTCTGATGATGTATTTCGTAAGGTGAAATCAGAATTAGATAGGATAGAAAACCTTATGTCGGGGAAATGATTATACACGTACAATTGTAAGACCAGGAAAAAAAACAAAAAATTGCATTTCTGTGAAATTGTGCTTACACGTTAAATCGTGAGTTGGAGCAAAGTCATAATCATATCTGCCCCTCTTAATGTAACAAATGTATGCTGCTGCCAGAACCACGCATAGAATTACAAAGCATGAAAGACCGATGGCTACTTTCCCGCCTTTGGATAAATGGCCACTTTCCCAGAACAGGGAGCATTTTGGCAAAGAAGGTACGCCACACAAACCTTTGTTTCCTGAAAGACTATAAGGAATACAAACTTGATTAGGTAATGGAACAAAAAGATTGATCTTTTTAAAAGAACATAATCGTATTGTTGGAAGAGAAAATAAAACGGTTGAAAAGCATGTAAAAATAGACTGATTTGAAACATGAAAGAGAATAGCCAATCAAAGGCAAAGAGTTCTGATAGCTAGAACATGAGACATACTCAATAGCTCCACCATGCACACCAACTGAATAAAGCTCCTCAGGTACTTGCCCTTCTAGTAAGTTATCATTCAATAGCCTGAAATTAGTTAAAGGAAGTCAAGACAGTAATTTTGTAGTCCATATTCAACAATCACGTTCCAGTTTTAGGGTCCGACCAAGCTCAAAACCCAATATTAAAAAAATTGCCCAAACCAGGCGTGAAGTCTGGTCAACTTGGGCAGATTTCAGGCTGGGCATTTTTGCCATCCCTAGTAAAACTTATGTTGGTGTTACTGATTAAACGGGTTCTAGTAAATGGTCTGTCCATTGAATTACTGGGCAAAAAACCAGTGGAAAAGAAATACCATAAAATTTCTAACAGAGTAAGTTATGAAGGCAAGTAAAGGATGGACAAAAGCCACATTAAGGTTAAAAATACGTCTAGCATACTATCTTGGAGGCACAACAAGACCTGGTGTGGATGATAATGATCTTTGTACTTTCTATTAAACAAAACAAAATTGCGTGAAACTGAACAGGAACTTGACTAAAGGACTGAAGAATAACGAGGTAGTAAAATACACAAATCACAGAAAGCCAATGTTTATTTCCCTGAAGTGAAACACCCAAGTACTACAATGCTTCCATTTATGTCAACAATAACAAGCCTCATTTGATCAAGCATTATTGCATATTAAATCAAAGATTCAGCTATAAATATTTTCTTCTTAATATGTGATTCGATCAAAAACTTCTACAAAAAGGTTAGAAACTTTGGCAGTCTATTGTTTGAGTGCCGTGCAGCTAACCAAAGTTTTTTTCAGCTGGTATTTTGTAATTAAAGTCATTTCAATCAGCATCAGTTTGAAGATGAAGATTGAAAGGAATATTGTTGACAAAGCAGCAATATGGTCTATTCAAATTCACTCGGGATTATCTATAGCAATATGGTATATTCAAATTCACTCGGGATTATCTACGTCATAAGAAGGCTCCAATAATTTAAGAATTATTGCTTTCCATGATTGCATTTAGCACAAAAACATTGAATTTGAAACGTGATCTATGTTTATCAAAGAGTAAAATATGTTATTCACTGGATGAATAATCATAGATGCAAAATGCTTACACAAGCTGCAGACTTGAAGAAGTTAAACTTTCTGGTATAGGGCCTGAAAACTGATTGCTTGACAAATCCCTACAAAATATGAATTAAAAGTAGTAAGACAAATTGAGACATGTCTGCATGTTTCGATAATAGCTCTCAAATAGAAGCTAGATTAGTGCAGTAATTCACATTTGAATTTTGAGAACAAAAACATGACAAATTATACAAGTCAGACACAGATCCACGATGAGTTTCTTGATGATATCTCAAGGTAAATGTCAAATCTAATGGAATGAATGAAGTTAACTATCTAAACTGATTAATCATATACTTTTTTGAGGAGAGGAATGAGGAATACAGGTCTAATTGATGAGAAAATCACTGGTTAAGTTAACTTGCAACACAAATTAATTTGAGTTCTGAGGGTTTAATGACTGGAAATATCCAGCTCTTTGAAGTTAAAGTAGAAAAAGGTCATTAATCGAGACCTCAAATGAGTGCTTCTCATGCACAGGTTCAGTATGCTAGAGTTTCACCTCAGACTGGTTTCTATTTTATACATGAAAATGATTGGTGAAGAAAAGTGTCTATACAATCAAGCAGTGATCTATACGGGAAGCAAAATGAGAAGCATATTTTCAAATGATAACTTGGCATATAAAGCAGAAACTAAAATCACAATAATAGGCACAAATTATGTATTACTTACAGCCGTACAAGAGACTTCTGACCCAGACCCAAAGGTAGAGTTCCTTCCAAAAAATTAGAACTCAAATTCCTGCATGTTTGAACAAAACAAGGTGTTAATGGTTGAAGTCAGTAAAGGAAGGAAAGGAAGGAGTAGAGTGTCCTAAAGTCCAGAAGTAAGATTCAAAAACCTAGCAAATGCGTTGAACTGGAGAAAGTACTAGTAGATTTGATTGATCTTATGATAGATATTGAGATCAACTAAGTACTAAACACATAGAATATATTCTACAAGGCCAGCAGAAAAATGACAGATTTATCAAGAGACACTAATATACCATTTTGACTGATGTCACATACCAATGAACTGTAATCTCTTTATGTATTAGCTATTTGACATTTATCAACATTCAGTCGAGCCCGTAGAGGTATGTATGTATGTGTTTGCCTATACATCTATCTATCTATCTATCTATCTATCTATCTATATATATATATATATATATATATATATATATATTATAAAACAGTGATAAACAGTTTTTTAAGATACTGGAATAACTTAAGCATTGTGGTTTTAGTTAGGAACAAAAAGGATCATGCCTAAATCAATTAACTGGAGATTATATCAATCACCAGATATAGTAGGACAGTTGGAAAGGACTCATATCCAACAGCAACCAACTGAACTTTTATTATATTTTGAATGGTATTATCTTACAAAGTCCATAATGCATAAGACAGCAAATTAGTTGATACTTACAGGCTTACCAAGTCCGTCAGAAGACTAATCTGATCGCTTATAAATCCTTTCAATCCTTGGCTTCCAAGATCTCTGAACAACAGTAAATGAGTAAGTGACATTGTCTCAAATCTAGTGTGTGTGTGTGTGACTGTGTGTGCGAGAGAGAGAGATATTAGGATTCCCAGCATAGAAGTAGGCCTTAAAAGAGGCTGCAGTAATAAAAAGTTTTTGCAGTCAATAATTTTGGTTTACTATTTTTCTGAAAGTAGTAAAATGGTCTACTTCAACACAGAGATTCCTCATGCCTTGACCGTACCTAAATGAGTATGAATATCATGTACTGAAATCACGTGTAGCAATGCTTACATTTGAGAAATAACAAGGGCAGTCTCTCCTTTATTGGGATGGCATGTAACTCCTTCCCAAGCATCCCAGTTAGTAGGTGCACAAGGATCACCATTCCATCCCATTCTACCAGGAATGCGAAGCGACTCTTTCAACGCTCTCATTGCAACAACTATAACAAAACAATACCTCAATTATTACACATCAGATTGAAAACGAAAGAGCCTAATCAGCAAGATTTCAAAGTTATATTTCTTGGATATATGGCAAGACAAATAAGTAGCACGTCTAAGTAAGGATTGAAACAGCCAGAAGAAAATCGACTAATATTACATCCTTATCGTCGTGATAGCCAGATGATTCATCAGTTGATACACAAATATCAACTTTTTAACTTTCAACACACCATTTACAAGCATTGCAATCAGATTTCCGTTTCCAGAATGAGTTATCTGAGAAAAAGCTCCCAAAACTTATACTACCAACCAAACTATTTAAAGTTTCTTGATATATTTCAAACGAAGACTCCACACCAACCAAAAAATATACAAACTTCATGCACATATACACACAATTCCATAATTCTCAATTACCTTGCTCAGGAACAGTTGAGATGTCGTTCGGAACCAAAGCATAATTCTCAATTCCGCTAATCAGCGGAGCACCGACGACCGGCAAAAGCTTCACATTTAACACCGTATTGCTCAGATTATGAGCCGTGTAATGGAAACTATAAGCCGCAAAGCTCCCGACTTGCGAGTATATATCAACTCTACTCACATTCTTCTCATTCACCCAAACGTCAAATACTCTCTGCCCTGTTTTGGTCACGCTTGAATCAATCTCAGCAAAATGAAACCACAACAAGTAATCCAATTTTGCGTCCACCGGTAATTCGAAACCCAACACTCCATTACCCGTCACCGCCGTCTGGTACAGCTTCATTGGGAAGTAATTAGGCGGCTGATTGGTGCCGGAGATTGTTTCTCGGGTCGAAACTGAATTGACTATCTTCGAGGTGTTCTCCGATCGGAGTTCCGCGTCGGACTGCCAAGAACGGCCAAAATCATCGGAGTCATTGCTAAACCCAGGGCCCCACTGAACGGAGCCGCACGATAATCTGCCGTAATTCACGAGAATGAAGCTGTCGCCAACGGTGGCGGAGTCATACGAGAGCGGATCGATTTGGCGGATTTCCAGCGACCCGATCACCGGCGGATCAGTAGCAATGCTGTAAAAACAGACGTCAGCCTCGCCGTCTTTGACGAAAGCGAAGAGATCGGAGTACGCCCCGTCGCGCGCGAGGTTCTCTGGCCACGGTGACCGCCACGAGAAGACGACAGTTCCTTCGATGGAGGCGTCGAAGCTAGGAGAATGCGACTTGCCGTCGTAGTTGTCGTACACGGTGAACGTACGGACGTAGTAGCGGCCGTTAGGGAGAGGGACTGTGTAGCAGTTCTTTTTCCCGGAGGAGGCAGGGAAGTAGCGGAGTGTCTTCTCTTGAGGGTACCGGAAGTGGAGTGGCTCGGACACGACGGAGGTGGAACCGCCGGAGAAGAACCGGTCGGCGAGCCACGTGGTGTTAAACGGGTCGGTTATGTTAGTTGACCCGCCCGAATCGATATAATAAGAAACGTCTGTGAAAAAAAAAAAAAAAAGCAACACCCGACAGTGAGTTCAGAGACAGTTAAAAAGTTCGTTAAGAACAATTAAAGAAAAAACAGTACAATATAAGCTCACCGTAAGGGAAGGAGTGAACAGAGGAGAACAGTAGGAGAAGAAGAAGTAACAGAGAGAAGACAACGTGGGACGACATGTTGGTCCTGACCCCTTAGCTAGAGCGGGAGAGAGAGAGAGTGTAGTTAGTAAGGTTGCGAGTGATCTTAAACTGTTTTATGTTTGGTCGAGAGTAGTTTGTCTGTTTGACTAAGTGAAAAGAGAGGGAGTTGCTGCGCAGAGCGGGCGAGATTAACGGTGTGATGTTCACGTTTTGACTAAGATACTCTTAAGCTGTGAACATGGCAAGTCCAAATTAGGAAGTTGGTCAACTGAGTAAGTGAAATTTTAAGATTATAAATTCAATTCAAGGAAATAATAAATTTGATTGAAATAAAAAAATTATTAATTTAAGAATTTTTAAATATTCTTAATTTATCGATTTTAAAAAAAAATATTTTATAGAAAAACTTTTTTAATTTTTATAAAAATAACAAAAAAGCGATTTTAAGTGTTCAAATATCGCTAAAATGATAATTCAACTTAGTTTTTAAATCTAACTCAAACTAAAATTAATTAAATTTAATTTAAGTTAATAATTTAAAATAATTATAATAAATTATTAGTATGCGATAATTTTAATTCGATCGATTCAGATTAAATCATAATGTAAATAACAATTGATTGGTATAAATGTGATATTTATGTCACGTGAATTTTGCTTTTTTTTTGTTAATATCTAATAGAAGGCATTTTTAAAAAATTAAAAATTATAAAGAATTCAAAACTGTTAAAAATTATATAATTTTCCTAAAGTTTCTTAAACTGGAGGAGATTATCATCGTTAACACCAAAATGAAATTCCAATGAAAAGCGAGGCTTAATATAAAGTAGATATAACTGTAAATTATAAATGGAAATTATAAAATTTAATTTAGTTTATTATTTTAGATTGATATGAGTTATTATTTTTCTCATTGTGAGTGTTATCAATTTTTTAAAATTTTAAAAATTAGTTCATAGTAATTTATTTTATTTGATTTGACATATTTAAACTTCACATGTTAAATGTTCAATATGTCAATTAAAATAAAATAATCTCGTTTTAATATGATATTATTTAATTAATTAATTTGATTAATTTTAACTCCAAACTTAGTCCTATCCAGCGTTATGAATATCGGTTCCGATTAAAGCGGTATAAAATAAAGAGTCGATTGTACCATATTTAAATACTGGTTAGTATCAGTCCGTTTTAGATTTTACTAGTCGGTATTCAGAACATCCGTCAAATACTGGTTGATACCGAAATTTTAAAAAAATAAAATGACTTTTTTACAAAATTTTCAAAAAAATTTAAAATCTTCCTCCCTGTCATTCCCTCTATTTTTTCAAATATTTTTTAATTAGTTATTTTATTTATTTCAAATTTTATAATTATTTTAAAATTTGAATTTTTTTTAAATAATAACAAATATTTTGATTACTAATAAAAATTATAAATAAGATAAAACTTTAAAATAAAATTTTTAAATTTTTATATAATATTTATTAATAAAATTTTATTTTTAAATAAATAATTTAAATTTATTATTTATAAACTAATATTTATTATATATATTTTTAATTATCAAATCAAATTTTATTTAAAATTTGTATATTAAAAATATATTTTAAATTTAATTATATTTATTAATAATTATTAAATTAATTTTATAAATTAAATAAAATTTTGATTATTATTTATTATTATATTTTTAAAATATAAGTTAAAAATGTATAATACATAATATATTATTTTATAATTTTTAAAAAAATTAAAAATTATTTTATAAATTTAAAAATTCATTCGAAATGATATCCAATATTAACGGTACTTATATAATTCCGTACCAAAATTTAATTCTGTACCAATAATATTGCTCCAAACTCGGCCCCACCTCTTGTCATCTTAAAGACTCATGTCATGTGAGCAACTTTTGACAAAGCTGCAGACACTGGGCCATGATTTGATATGTAATTGAGGAATTTTGGTTTTTTTTTTTTCCTTTATAGTTCGTTTCACTGAAAATTATAAAAGGAGAAAATGGTTCACAGCTCGGACTGACGTCATTTGCTATCACCTTCTTGATTTGTACACTATTATTGGATTCCTCTCCGGACGTGCCCTGGCGTCCATGCAACGGAGCGTTTACATTCAGAGCTTTTACACCTGCACAACTTCGTGAGAACAAGTAATATTTATTATTACAATTGGAGATTAATTTAGTTTTAAGGTAAGGTTATTAATTATTGGATCTTTTCAAATCTCGTATTTTAAAGAGACTTTTACTAAATTATTATTGTCATTTTTTTATTTAAAGATGGCAATATTTACATGTATCAGACGAAACAGTGACTCATAAAATAAGTGAATAGTCATAAGTTAAAGGTGACAGAAATAAAAATACTCTATTAGATACATAATTTTACTAGAAAATATAAGATAATAAATATTATTAGATTATCTCGTACTAACTAAATTTAAAAAATATTAAAGGGTTTATAAATAGTAAGGGTCAATTATTCAAATGACCAGTTTTAATCATTTTGACAATAGTTGACTAAAATTCAATTATTGTTAAAGAGCTCTACACTCTACCCATATTAAAAATTCTAATATGGTATTAGAGCCGGTTTGATTCATATTATTAATTTCTCGATTGTCCATCTAGATGTTCAAGCACATCAACGCGATACGGTTACCACTGCATTTATTTCAAGTGATAACTGGATGTTCAGTTCCGGTTAAACTTGAGGGGGAGTATTAGAGTATCACATATTGACTAAATATGAAAATGTTAAAGGGTTTATAAGTAACAATAGTCAATTATTCGAATGATTAATTCTAGTCATTTTGGCAATGATTGACCCAATTTCAATTCTTGTTAATAGGCACTACATTATATCATATTAAAAATTCTAATAAATATAAGAGTACAAGACAAATAAAAAATGACTAATATTAATACAAAATTAAGAGAGATAAAGTCCAAGTAGGTTAGACATGTTAAAATGAGACACTTTGATGTTCTAGTGAGTGTGAGAAGATTGTACTTGAGAATTATAAGAAGAAAAAATGAAGGCTTAAGAAAAATTTGATGAATGTGATTAAGAATGATATGATTATGTTGTAACTTACCAGATCAGATCTTCAATAGAAATTTTTGACATACTAGGATATGAGTAAAGGATCTCACATAAAGATGTCAGTCTCTTTTTTGTAGGTTTTTTAAATATTTTCCTTCAAGTCTTATGTTTTGTATTTAGCTTAAATATTATATATATATATATAATGTTTTTGTGTGTGTATATATATATATATATATATAATAAAATAATATTATTATTTTAATTTTAGAAAAATTATTACTTCATGTACTCTCAATTCTAAAAAAAACATTAATATTTTAAAACTGATATTATTTTTATTACTTTTTTACTATAATAATTAAAATATTGTGACATTTGATTTTACAGGGCTTTCAATAAAAAAATACAAACAACTCATAAAATTATAATTTGACTTATTTGAAATTACACTCAAAGTTTAAAGAATTCAAACCCACAAAATTATAAAATATTAAGAACCAAAATAATTAGCGTGTCTCAACTAATGTCTCTGTCGTTTGATACCGTACTATGTTTAATTTATAGACGGACGAATACTGCTGTTGTGTCGTTTTCACTTAAAATGGACCATTTTAAGATAATCAGAAACGGACACATTATTCCAACAACTCATGGTTTTTATTGATATTCTACAGGTAGGGAAAATGGACTGTACATAATTTTAAGGTGTTGGTGAATTTGTAAGGGACTTTTTTAATTTAGGTGAGGTCACGGGTTTAAACTGTTTTTATATATGCAGCTGTTTAAAATTTGAAGCTAAAGTTTTGCCTCCCGTAAGGGACTTATCTGACTCGAGCAGAGATTAATCTGAGAGTGGATGGCTTAAAAGTGTCTTTCTATAATTAGGATCCTTCTAAGATACCTTGTGAGCAGCAAAAAAAAAAAAAGGACCATACATTTTCCAGAACTAGTAGTTGAGATGGTATTAGGTTGGGTTAGGTTTAGGCATAAAAAAATTAATGCTTGGTTCGAAACCCGGCCTAAAACTTAATCAAGTTCAAAGCTCGTAGCTCAAGTTTAACCAGGCTTGGACAACCCAATATTTGATTAAGTTTGAGTTCAATTTGATTTTTTAATTTAAAATTTGAAAATGACATTGCATTTTATAAAACTTTCGAATTTCTAGTCAGGCCGAGTTAGACACTTCAAGTTTAGGCTTAGCCGAAAGATCAAAATTTTCAAGAAAAAGTTTGAACCCCATTTAAAACTCGATCAATTGGAATTACTCTCGTTGACTTCGAATCAAATTAGGTCAAATTGGACCGAGTTCAACCCCAATACCATAACCAACTAGTAGATTAATTAAGAAGGCTTAAAGATCATGTAATAGCGTTAAAGTTCAGTTTGGATAAACAAATATTCTTAAAGGATCCAAGACAAAAGAATACTACTAATTAAATATTTAGTATTAAATATTTGATAAAATTAGCTATTTAGTATTAAATATTTATGTATAAAATGACTTATGAAGTAACTTAAAAAAATACGAATATTATATATTTTAGTTTTTTAATTAATATTCTTATAAAAGTTAAATTTTAGGTAATTTAATTATACAAAAATCAAGTTTATAACTATAATAAAAAACATACAATATATAATAATAATAATAGTAATAGTAATAACAACAACAGCAACAACAACAACAATAACAACAATAATAATGATAATATTGTAGAATGCTCACATATGAATTGTTTAGAATATGCATATATTCTAGCCTTTGAGCTTGTTTTTACGTCTTGCTATCACTGTCTAATTTTATGCTTTTGAGATTGCATTTGATGCCTAAGTATGCATTATAAAACAAATTGTTTTGCATCTACCTTGTTTTGTGTCTGTTCACGCATGTTCCTTATTTTTGCTACTGTGTTTGTCTATCCTTGTGATTTACTGCCTACGTTTTGCATCTATTTTATTGGGTTTTTTTAATTAAACTCACAAGTGATTTGAAAGCCACCGGTGGAGTGTCTCTGCTATTGTTTGTCTATCCTTGCGATTTACTGCCTGCATTTTGCATTTATTTTATTGGATTTTGTGATTAAACTCATCAGTGGTTTGAAAGCCACCGGTGGAGTATCTTATTTTGTCGCAGGTGATGGTTAAATGGTGACGCTGCCATTGGTAAGATCACGATGGGCAATTAAACGCCCATGGATGACGCAGCAGACGAAGCGATGGGAAGCTACGATGGAGACCAGTAGGCAGGACGGAGGCAGCAACGAGGAGAAAAAACAGAGATAAATGTAACGAGGGTAAAATGAAGATTTGGCCTCACCTGATAGGATAAAACGCTCCTATAATGAAACTGGTTGAAAATCAACTGGTTGGATTGAATCAGCCAATCCAATCAACTCTTTACCAAACAAACTTATGAGTTTTTTTATAAAGTCAATAAGTTAAAAGTGGATCAACCAGTTAAAAAAGAGCTTATCAACTCTTCACTAAATAAGGTCTATGTTATAGTCCATCTCACCCACACAATATTACGTCCCCGCATAAATGTATAAATGAGACACCCATATAAATATGTGGATGAGATAGATTAAAATAGTGCGAGTGGCACAAATGATCACGTTCCATAATTTTCCATGCATTCCAAGCTTCTTCTTTCCTCTATTATGTAGAGGGCCGATCTTAACATTTTATAGGTTCCTGACCAAGTTAAAAAAGTTTCAATAAATTGTTAATATATAATTACAATACAATTGAATTTGAAAAAGGAACAAAAACATCTATATAAAATTGTAAGAAATATACACACATCACATAATATCAATAACTTGATAATATACCACAAAGATATATCAATAGTATTATATTAAAAATAAATAGTAAAATTTAATATCTTATATTAAAACTGAAAAAACAAAGAGCAAATTTTAATTATAGAGAAATACAAAATTTTAAAAATACAAGAAATTAACATACTTGAATACCATTTTCAATACTTTTACGATTTTCTATTTTTAACTTTATACAGTGAACTTTTACGTCATTAGACTAATGATTAAGAATATTATTTATATTTTAATTACTATATTATTAGTTATTTAGACACTAACTTATCAAATTCTTAAATTTAACTTTAGTCATATTATTACAAAACTTATGTGATCATTTACAATAACACAAATTCAACAATTATTACAATACTGGGGCAAAGTATAACGAAAATTATAATTACAAAAATTAATTATTTATTAATATTTAGTTATATTTTTATAAATAATAAGCAATCTAAAAATAAAAATAAGATACACAAATAAACATAATATCATTTAATGTTAATATTTTGATTTAAAATGCTAATATAGTATACACATGAATGACAAATTATAAATTAATTATAATATATTTAAATATTTAGTAATCTAAAATATATAAAAAATTTAGAAATTTTACTTTTAAATTATCGTTCAAAACTCAGAAGTCAAAACGTGAAAATTTCTTGTTGCAAAGTTTAAGTTGGAGTATTTTAAATTTGATGGACATAAAAAAAAGAGAGTATAAGATACCTCTAATGAATTTATATGCATAAGAAGCTTAAAGTTAGCGTTAGTCTTTTAAAGGTGAAAAGATTACGTAGTACTATGGGAATTATATCAACCCAAAAATGTCTCTTTCCCAATAATTAATGGCATTTAATAGCCTCCAACTATTGAAAGAACCAATATTGGAATGATGCTAAAATGTAAGTGAAAGTGGGCCCTTAGAATGGCCGTGATAGTGAAAATGGGCCCTTAATGAGGTGGGCTCTAGGCAGATACCTTACTTGTTCTTTCCTAAGGTCAGGATTGGTCATATTGAGTCGGGTTTGATCGAGACTTGACGGAGATAGCAACTATTTTGGAATCTAGTCTAATTTGATCTTAAATCACCGAGGTAAGTTTAGTTAAATCAAAATTTGAGTAAAGTTCGAGTTTGATTGGTTCTCAAATCATCAACAATATTATTTTAGTGTTAAATTTAAGAAATTAAAACGATGTAATTTTAGAAATTTTTCTTAAATTAATGTTATTTTAGATAGTTCAAACGAGCTTAGACCCAAATGTAAGTCAAGCAATGTAAATTCAATCAAACTTTAAATTGTGCCTTTAAAAGATTCAATTAAGTCGGGTTGACGATAGAGCTAACTCATTTCTATGTTTAGCAATCTTGAGTTAGAACTTGCTTAGATGTGAACACCTAAGTTTAAATTTGCTGATATGGGCTTGGGCTTAACAAGGATGACAAGTAGCTTGCAGTTTAGCTCTTTTCAACCCGAAATCAATGCAACACAAGCTCGACTAGGTTGAAATGACTATATACTTGACTCGATCCAACCCATTATCATATTTGAGACTAGAGTTTAGTCACAATGAGACATGAATACTTAAGTTTAAATTAGCTTACTTGAGTTTGGGAAGCCTTCATTTTAATAAACATTATAAGTTCCTTTAATCAAAG
This sequence comes from Erythroxylum areolatum, assembly GCA_024520975.1. NCBI lineage: Eukaryota > Viridiplantae > Streptophyta > Magnoliopsida > Malpighiales > Erythroxylaceae > Erythroxylum > Erythroxylum areolatum. Next base: position 543,500 of record JANIJH010000001.1, read on the forward strand.
GGATAATATATTTAATATTAAAAATTTAAAAATTCAATTTAATGAACTAAAATTTAAAATATTTTATAATTTTAATTTAATAATTATTAAATTACTAAATTAAAAATTAGACTTGAATTTTAAAAAAATCTAAAAAATCCGTAGACTTTTTGTTATGTTAAGACGGAGTAGCTAGCATGTGATGACTCAATCTACGTGCCGCTTGTGGTGCATATCGCTGATTAACCCTCTTGCAGCCATTTCCCTCCACAAAAAGTACCTGTAATAACCGTCATTGCCCGAACCAAGCTCAAAAAAAATCAGAGAAATGTAAGAAAAACTGAAAAAGGACAAAAGCAGAACTTGTGGTCTACGTTGGACGCAGGTTTGACTAAAAAAGCTTGTGTCTTTACGAACTATCAAACCCGGCTTCTGTTCAGCACAGGCATGGCCGCTGTGGCTTCAAATGGAGCTGGTATAGTGCCACTCAAGCTCAATTCTCAGCCCTTTTCTTCTCCTTCTTTCTTTGGCAAGAAACTTAACGTCAAACCCTCCCCAAGATCCAACGCTTCAAAAGCTGGAACCCTCGTAGCTCTTGCTTCAGGAGGTGAGTTCCTTAAAGATGCTGTTCACAACTTGTTCTTGGGTGTTGGGGTTGGGCTACCATGTACAGTGATGGAGTGTGGGGATATAATTTACAGAAGCACTTTGCCAAAGTCTAGTGGGTTGACACTTACAGCACCTGGAGCTGTTTTGGCTTTGGGTGCTCTTTCTTACCTCTGGGCTACTCCTGGTGTGGCTCCTGGGTTCTTTGACATGTTTGTTTTTGCTTTTGTGGAGAGATTGATTCGACCCACCTATAAAAAGGTTTGTGATTGTGATTGGGTCTTGGTGATTTTGCTATACACAGTGCTTTTTGTCCCCTGTTGAGTATTTTTGCTATTGGGTTTTGATTTTGCTGGCAGGATGACATTGTTTTGGGGAAGAAATTAGGGGAAGGATCATTTGGAGTGGTTTACAGAGTTTCTCTAGCAAAAAAGACTTCTTCCAAGGTATTTCAAGTGTTTGAAACAAGGTGTTACTGATTCTAGGTTCTTGCTTCCACTTTTTCTATCTGTTTCCTGATTTTTTGTTGGTTCACAGCATGCAATTTTATTTCAATTTGTTTCCTTTCTTTTCGTGAATTCTGACATCGATTGTGCATTTATGTCTTGGATACCTTTTGATTCATTGTGAATAGAGGAGCGAGTCAGAAGCACTTACTCCTCTATTCATGAAATCTTGTTTTGCATCAGCAAATGGGAAACTAGATAATGGCAATTCACTTTTTTCCTTGTTCCTTTTTGTTACTTTCATTTAATAATAAGTGAATATGAGATATGAACGACTGAGAAAGACTAGAAAACAAATGTGAGTTGCTAATTTATACTTTTTACTTAATGCTAGAGGGATGACTTAGTTTTGAAAAAGGCCACTGAATATGGAGCTGTGGAAATTTGGATGAATGAACGTGTTCGAAGAGCTTGTGCGAGCAGCTGTGCTGAATTTCTGTATGGATTTCTTGAGGTGTTACTCTGTTATGACTAGTGTTATCATATAAACTAAGGGTATCATTATCTCAAGATATTTAGCTAGTTATATTGTAGATCACGAGTTTCAGTTTCTGATTTTGTACTTAAATACTGAGACTCTCGTCTTGAATCTACTCGCAGAGTTCTTCGAAGAAAGGTGCTGAATATTGGCTGTTATGGCGGTTTGAAGGTGGAGCCACATTGTGTGATTTGATGCAGAGCAGAGAGTTCCCCTATAATGTTAGTTCATTCAATCACTTATTCTTCTGATACCAGTTTTGCTTCAACTGTATTTTATGCATTGAACTATAATGGGAAATTAAGAACAATCCAAAATTGAAGATGGTGTGTTTCTAACTGAGACAATAACATCTTTCAATTAGTGATGGATCATACTTTGTCTTTTTAGACCCATTGTTTCAATCAAATAGCTGACTTGATTTTTGGAAATTTGGAGTGTCAACTTTTATTTGTTCTAGTCAATTTCTGTAGTTTTAATCTTGATGCTGTTCAACTCTCAATACCTAGATGTCTGATGGTTATGTAAGTTTCCAGGTTGAAGCTATGATTCTTGAGGAGGTTCAGGATTTGCCAAAGGGACAAGAAAGGGAAAACAGAATCATACAGACTATCATGAGACAGATTTTATTTGCATTGGACGGTCTTCACTCTACAGGAATTGTACATAGAGACATCAAGCCTCAGAATATCATTTTTTCTGAAGGTAAGGACACTAAGAATATAGTTTCTCAAATGTAAAAATATGCTTTAAGTAATATATGGACAGTGATTTCTTATTAATAATACTGTCCATGTAGAGTCTCGTACTTTCAAGATTATTGATCTTGGAGCTGCAACAGATCTGCGAGTAGGAATAAACTATATCCCAAAGGAGTTTCTTTTGGATCCAAGGTATTTCCCTTCAAACCATGGAAAATTGGGACCTTCATGTAATATGAAGAACTAAAATTGGCATGATAAAACTGAAATTTAGGTTTGAGAGGTCCTATATGGTTCAAGAATTAAATTGATTGCATAGAAAGTTTTACTTGATGTAAATGATTGTCTTGTCTTGCTCACACCGTTGTTTGGGATCGCAATCATTTTCTCTGAAAACCTTTTTCAGGTATGCTGCACCAGAACAATATATCATGAGTACACAAACTCCATCTGCACCTTCTGCTCCAGTGGCTACTGTACTTTCACCTGTGTTGTGGCAGGTAAATACATGGACTTTAAACTCTATTGATATTGAATACTAATAGGTGACGTCCAATCGGTGAGGATTAACTTTCCTTTCATCTGTTTGGTAATATTGCAGTTGAATTTGCCAGATAGATTTGATATTTATAGTGCTGGTCTGATCTTCCTGCAAATGGTGAGTAACATGAAGCTTCTGATTAACTTTGATTATCATGTTTAGCATTTACTGTCCTCATCTTGAAGGCTAAATGTAAACCTTAGTTCTTATTTCATGCCCCGTTATACCAGCATTTATCAGTAGTATCCTATGCACTCATCGAACTACTACATGCTCAGCAGCAGTAATTCATACAAGTCTTAAGGGTACCTGCATGGTGATAAATGGTTCTTAGGAATAAACTTTACTCTTTGACACCTGCAGAAATTTTAAAGGAATATTTGAATGGTCAAATCTTAATCAATTCAGGCAATTTAAAAGGTGATTTAAGGCTGCATCCGTCTAGACTCAACGAGTCTAATTTTTGAGTCATTTTGAGTTATTTAGAGAGAGTTGTGAAGAAATAAAGACAAAGTGATCAGTTTTTTCTGTTAAACAAGTTTTTTTGTGCCATTAAAAGTATTTTTCTTTTTTTATTCTAATATTAAGTGACTTTATATTGGTGAGTTTAGAATTATTCATTTTCTCTATAAATAGTTATGTAATGTTTTTTCTCATGCAAAAGGCAAAAATAAATTTCTAATACAAAGACTTCATCTTTTTCTGTTTGTGTTAGAATGCAAGTATTTGCAAGCTTATTATTTTTCCGACATTGAATGCCTACGGGACTTGGTGAAAACTGAATTTGAGATATTTGGAAGTAGTATCACATCCAAGTTTTACTTTTGGTTCTCTTAGTTCAAACTTAATTATGTAATTTTACCATTTATTCCATCTTGTAGACTTACATTGTTAATTGCAGAATTTTAACATTAATCAAATAACAGCTTTCAAAAGTTCACGATGATATGGAAATTGCCATGAGTCTAACACACCCTTTTCTTGTTCATTTGCTTTTAGAATGCAGCATGCTTGTGGCTTATGCAATTAGGTCCTATTCTGTTTTGCAGTAACTGGTCTCAATTTTAGGAGATATCTTCTTTGCTGCTTAGTATCTACCATTGTGTTCATGATTGGTCTTACCAAGTTGGCTTTATTCACATTGTAATAGCTACCATGTCACAGGCATTTCCGGGGTTGCGAACGGACAATAGCCTAATACAATTCAATCGTCAGCTTAAGAGGTGTGATTATGACTTAGCTGCATGGAGAAGAAGTATAGAGCCACGAGCC
>JANIJH010000001.1:547682-569459 GCA_024520975.1 Erythroxylum areolatum
ACATTTGTGCTAAGAGATATACTGTTGTGAAATGTACTGTTCAGATTGGGAAATTTCAGAGGGCCGATTCTTTGGTGGATTGTTTGGCCTAGTTAGCAATGGAATTTGATTTCAGGTTGTTCATGAAGGTATAGAGCCACGAGCCACCCCTGATCAAAGAAGGGGTTTTGAGTTACTGGATTTGGATGATGGGATAGGATGGGAGCTTTTAACATCAATGGTTCGATACAAAGCACGTCAAAGAATAAGTGCAAAAGCTGCATTGGCTCACCCGTACTTTGACAGGGAAGGACTACTAGCTTTGTCCTTCATGCAGAAACTGAGGTTGCAACTCTTTCGAACAACACAACAGGATTATGGAGAAGCTGCAAAGTGGATCATTCAGCTAATGGCGAAGTCTGGAACTGAGAAAGAGGGCGGCTTTACAGAAGCTCAGCTTCAAGAACTTAGAGTATGTTCTTTAATCATGTTACATCTATCCATTGCTATTAACTGTCATTAACCTACATTACCTCGTGACCCCATGTCTGTTCTTACTGTTCAGGAAAAACAAGAACCTAGGAAAAAAGCAAGTGCTCAGAGAAATGTTCTTGCATCAGTTCTTCGGCTTCAAAGGAAGATCATAAGAACATTGAACGAGAGCATGGACGAGCTAACTAGACGGAGGAAGAGCCTGTGGTGGAGTAGGTGGATTCCAAGAGAGGAATGAGAACTGTATGTACATATTGTTTTTGTGTATAACCAGACTATAATGGAGGAATAGAAAGATACATTAAAAATGGAAGAGAACAGCTGGAATTTCTGCAGAAACATACCTGGAATCGTTTGACATCACGTGTAAGGTTGTTCATTACTTATGATATTGGTGATTTACTAATGTGATTGTATATACGAGAGAATTAAATGAAGTGAAACTGTTGCTAGGCATTGTATATTATATGTTAGGTTGGTCTTCCACTTTCCTCGATGAACACAAGAATTCAGAAACAGGGAGGTTCCACACTTGATGGTCATCAAACCAGCTATACATTTCAACTACAGATCACAGTTTCAGTTCAGTTCGTACAACATCTAGCTGGAACAAGATTAACCATTTGTGCTTCAGAAAACAATACATTACTTCATGTTGATTTGTTGCAGATCCATTATTATACTGAATTATCATTAGTTAAATGGGTATAACTCAGCTTTTCAGATCCTGTCCCACTCAAGCACTTCTTGAAAATTTTCTTCTCCTTGTTCTTGGGAGTTGGAACTTCAAACTAAGCAAATTGGGTTGTAAATCACGAGAACTTCACGTGCATTTCTGACCTTCTTGTCCAGTACAACATGACATCAGACTCCTTGAACAAGGACCTGGACTTGAACACTTTGATTATTATATTGCATTTATAAGCTTTGGGAGTCTAACACTAGACATTGAGGGCATTGAATTTTGCACTTGATAGGGTAAATAAGTAAGAAAATGGCTAGCTAGGTCTTGAGTGTGTGCCTTTTTTTTAAATTTGTGATTATAAAAATTTCATATATTTTAATTCTTTTGATAAAATAAGGTTTGATGAACATATTTTTAAATTCTTTCATAAATAGGGTTTGATGAACATATTTTTTTTATATTTAATAGGAAATTATAAATTTTAATTGCAAACCCTAATCACAATATTTTATGTTGTATTGTTAGACCTTTCCAAACTTTACGTTTCAACGATACTCTTACCAGATGTTGTTGTTATTTAAGAATCATTCTAATAGCCTGTAGTATATTATATTTTGTAATTTGTAATTTAAAAATTTAAATAAAGAAAAATCTTTGAACTTATGTTGGAATCAAATAAACAACTTTTTGATTTTCATCTCTATTCTTCCACAAGATTAGGTGGAATATACCAATTTTGTGAGACACTATCCCATGTTTTAATGGATTTGAAGGATCAAAACATATGAAGTATAATATAGGTTTACCCGCATGATAGATTCAAACAACTAAAGTTGATGTGTTATTTTAAGGTCAAGCACTACATATAGCATCTAAATATCTTAACTCTAAATATCTTAAATGTCATGTGTTAAATACCAAGTTAAAGGCCTACATATAGCATCTAACACATCTTGTCCTTGCCTTAGAAAAAGGAAAAATAAAGTCCAGTGGTAAAGGGACTCCTACTTGTGAATGCATCACTACTAAATACTTGGTGATAGTGCGGAGCACCCTGCAGGATCTCATAAGGCACGAGCGAGTATTAATCTGGACGTAATAATAGCTTAAGGTATCATCGAAAATTCGGACTCACCTAAAATGCCTTGTAGATTAACAAAATAAGGAAAATAAAAAAAAAGTTGAAAAGAAGCAACAAAAGAATAATAACTTAAAGATATTGTGAATTAATGTTTTAAAAATTAGATTGAAAGTTAAACTAGTAATATAAAAGTTTTAAAATTTAAAAGATTTAAATAGTATTAGAATATTATAAAACTGCCTAAAAATTGAATAAAATTAAAGAACTTATAATATGATTGAAAAATATTGTTTTTATCTATTAAAAATTTGAATCTTGATTTAAAAAAGAGATTGTAAAATGTAAATTAATTTACTTATTTTAATTAATAAGAATTTTAATTTAAAAAATTGATCGATTAATTAATAAATTAATTAATTTTTAACAACAAGAACTATTAAAGTAAATTGAATCGAAAAGTTAAAAATTAAATTACATAATTTAAGATTTTTAAATTTTTTAATCAAGAAATTCGAGAGATTAGAATATAAAGTTAATGATTCGTTTGTTTATTAATTACGATGACGTTCAATGGCAGTTTCTATCAAATGGGGAGGAACACGAGACCTGGAAGGTCGTAGGTTTGCTTTGTGGTGTAGTCAGTAGTGTAATATAAAATTTTAAAATATGATTTTTTAAATAATTTATAGAATAATATATAAATTAAATATAAGTTTGTAGATTGTGTTTAATTTTTAATAATTATATATTTAATCAACTAAGAGTTTATTACATTTTTACCAAATGGCTCAATTATCTTTAATAACAATAATTCATATATATTTGTTTTATTACTAAAATTTAAAAATTTCTAGATAAAATATAAATTTTTTAATCAAACAAGAAGAAAAGAAAAGCACTAAAAGCGGATCAGATCTTATGTTCTCGAAAATTTGTCCCCCTGATCCAAAAGTATTCTCATCCATTCATTGCAATAAATAAATCAAAATTGAACGGATGAGATTTCACATGAACAAAAGAAACAAAGTATTTGGGAATAGAAGATTTTGTTTACTAAAACCGGCCTCATAATTATTAAGGAAAAGACTCCTTAATGTATAAAGAATGATTAAAAATTTTAATCATTGTCAAATAAAAAATATTTAAATTAATATAGATTCAAATGTTTGGGTTCAAGCGGTGATTAAAATTTTGATCGTTTGGTCAGTTCAATTGTAAAAATTTTGAATTTGTCAAATTTTTGTTTGATTTATTTTAATAATTCTTATTGTTAAAATTGATCAACTTATTAATTAATCGGTTGATTTTTATAAATTAATAAATTTTTATAAACTAAAATTAATTAATTAATTTCATCTAATAATCTCTTTTAGTCATATTTGACATTCTTAAATTTTATTTGATCTTTAATTAGTTGTTAAACTTTTTAAACCTTAAACTTTTTATTTTACCGGTTTGACTTTCGATATGATTTTTAAAACATTATAACAAGGAGAAAAAAAGCGGTCTCATAATCATCACTAAAAGACTGCTTAATATGTAAAAAGAAATTAAATATAAAATTATTTTTATTAATTATAATAAAGAAATTATCAATATTAAATAACTTATGGGTATGACCTAATTACATAGCCAATTTTTAATGGTCATTAGTGGTTATTATTATTAATTAAAAAATTTTATTTTATCAAATAATAATTTTATTATTTATAATAATAATAACGATTAACAATAATCAAAAGTTGGTCAAAAGCTTTTTATTTAATGGGTAGTTTTCACTAATAATCACATCATCATCATCTTCATACTAAGAGTCGAAAGGCATCGAATAAAGTATAGAAACTTGTTACTCTTATTGAAGTAATGGCCGACCCATCTTGCTGGTGGTTGATGCCTACACGAGTTAGGATATAGATTGTGACAAAGAAAGAGAAATGATACATATGCATTCTTCTTCTTCTTATCATCACTTAATATAAATAAACATATATATATATATATATATATATATATATAGATAGATTCCTTAAGATTAGGGTTATGGAAGCCAAGTGGGGTGGTCAAGGTGACATTGTCTGGTGGTTTAAGAGACACTTCACGCTCCTTCATGCTCGATCGTTGGCTGATTCCAAGACCACTGTGAGAACAGGACCACACTCTTCTTACTATATAAACACACGCTCTTCTCTACTCACTTCATCATCATCATCCTCAAGTTTATAATAACTCAAAAGCAAAACCTAGGAACCCTCTCTTCTTCTTCTTATTTTTGTTTTCCATTCAAAGAGTAAATATGAAGATGAGCAACGGAAGCTCAAAGAGAAGGCTATCGAGTAGAGGACTAGGAGCTGTTCTTAGAGAGCAAAGAGCTAGGCTCTATATAATAAGAAGATGTGTGGTCATGCTTCTTTGTTGGCACGAGTAAAAACCATTTTTTTTGCAGTTCTTGGTGGAGTGTACATAGCTTCTTCGAGATATATATGGTTGTTGGAGAGATTTTACTCTTTTTTTTTTCTAAATTTCCCTTATGGGGTTTAGATGTAAACATTGATCGGATTAGTGATGAATCGAAATTTCCAATCATGGTTCTTTTCATTCTTTCCATTTTATTCTTCTGAGATGTGTTATAATCTTGAGTGTTTAGCATCTTATTTCACTGGATTTATGTACTTCTTCAGGAGTTTGAACATGGATATGAACAAGACCAAACTTATCACATGATGATCCCAAGTTTAGTTTAGCAGTCAAGCACTAAGATTTCTCCTTTCTTTTAATTTGGATCGGATTTAAGTCTTATAAGACTCGAGCTTAGTGTCTAGTCCATAATATGCTAAATAAACTTGAGCTTAATTCTAAATTTTATTAAATTGAGTTGTTAACTAATATATAAATTTTATCGAGTTATAAAGTAAACCAAAAATCAAAATTTAGTCTGATTTAAAGTTTTTATTGAATTTCAAGCTTTTATACTTATGAATTTCGAGTTTTAAATTTTACTTTGGATTTGTTAAATTTAAAATCTATAAAATTTTTAATTATATATTCAAATTTAATCTAAATTTCAATTATTTTAAAATTTATCCGTTGATCTTAAATTCGGGTTAGAATTAAAATGATAACTCCGTCCATATTTTGCAAATTAGATGAATTTACATGTTATAAATTTTAAACTTTTGTGAAGTTTTAAATTTTCATATTTTTGAGTTTCGAGCTTTAGTTTCAAGTAAAATTTGTTAATTTTAGAAATCATAAAATTTTTAATTATAAATTTAAAATTGAACTTAAATTCAAATTTTATTTTAATTTCTGTTGGAACTATCGATATTTTACAATTTGGTGTGATGGAATTTGTTGGCATGTTATAATGCTCACCTATTACTCATGACTCCTTTGACCAAATAATTTGTCCTTCATATTCACTTTCTATGTTCAAAAAGGCACGCATTACCTATACATGCAATCACGAGTAAGATGCATCACTTATGGGTTATAGGATTTTGTAATTTTAGGTATATATATATATATATATAAATCATTAAGTATGAATATGTTAGATACATGTGACTCGATTGATGAAATAATATCTCTCTCCCAAAAAGCATATTTTTAGGGGTGAAATGCCACTCGAATCTAGAGTTAGCTGGTTCTCTTCGAAATGCGTTGAAGTGTAGCAGTTGACTCGACATCTAGGGGTAAAGCACTGTTTCGGTGCGAGTCGCTCCTCCCTTCCTCCACTCCGTCCCGAAGAGTAACTGTAATATTATTTTCGGGCACTAGAACGAAACCCCTTCTTACCACAAGCTTTTAATAATATGGCCGTGATCTATCATTACGTGCGACTATCTCCATTATAGAAAGAAAAAGAGAAAAAAAGAGCAAATTAAATTGACTAGTAAAAAACAATAGGCTTTCTACATATGCATCGTCCAAAAAAACGATTAGCAAAGAAAAGCTTTAAAGTCATTTCTTCAAGTTGTTCTCCATTTCTAAATTTATGGCCTTCGCAGTAACTTCATCAATGTTACTTACCAAATAAAAGGACTGCTCGGACAGACTATCTAATATTCCAAAATTCTTTGTTTTGATCTATACGCATAGGAATGGAAAGCGTCCTGCTTCTTATTGTTATTTCAACAACCCTTTTAGTATTTGAATTGAATAAGCCATTGAAATTGTATTTCCTAATAGTTAGTATTTGTTGGAACAAAAAAAGACCCTAGCAACAAATCCTGAAATTCGTTCACGAAAAAGCAAAGTTGTAATTATATTCTGTCCAAAAAAAAGGGGAGAATGAATTGGCATTAAAAAAAAGAAACAAATTTACTGATAATTACTCGTTTGGTCAGAAGAGTCATCGGAATATTCCGATCTTTGATTAGTGATTTGTTTCAATATTTTAATTTTGAAATACGAATAGAGAAAAGATGATAGGCTCATTCTAGTCAAAAAAGATATGGAAGCAGGCTAAATCGTGAAAACGGAGTTGTGGGAGAGCAATACAAGCATCGTGCTGTTAGGCGAAGCGGTGGAGTGCTGCACCCTAGATGGCGAAAGTCCAATAGCCGAAAGCATCACTAGCTTACGCTCTGACCCGAGTAGCATGGGGCACATGGAGCAGGCTACCATGAGACAGAAGATCTTCTTTCTAAAGAAATTCGATTCGGAACTATTATATGTCCAAGGTTCAATATTGGAATAATTTCAGAGGTTTTCCTTGACTTTGTCCGTGTCAACAAACAATTCGATGAATAGGAAGACCAAGATATGCAACGGATTAGTAGTATAGGTTCTTTAATTTATTTAAAAGAAAATTTATGCATAATATTGAATTTTAATATATAAAAAAATATTGGATTTGAATATATTAAAAAATATTCAAATTGAAACTAATAAGTATCAAATAATTGATACAATAGATAACAATGCTCTTTTTTCTCTTACGATTCAACAAGATCACGAAGTTGAATAGGATATCTTCATTTGTTTATTCACCATTTGGGTTGATGAATTTGATTAGATGGTTATATATATATATACCTAAAATTACAAAATCCTATAACCCATAAGTGATGCATCTTACTCATGATTGCATGTATAGGTAATGCATGCATATATATATACTAATTTGTGTCGAATTAAACTAACATTTAAGGGTTTTATTAGAAATTTTACTAAATAGATATGTTAAAGCTTAAAACTGAAATTTCAAATTATAAATTATAAATTATGAATTATGAATTAATTTTTAAGTGAATTATTCGAAAACAGTCTCTCTATTAATTAAAAGTAAGGCTTCATACTATTAGATCATCGTAGATCTCCCGTTTCAATGAAATTGTTACCGGAGTTGTTGTTGTTATGAATTGAACTAAATTATATTAATTATTTATATTCTTATTGATTATTATTCGTTGACACAGGTATCACTCATAAGAATTTCAGGATTTATAATTAAATTATTAAGTTAAAACTAAAATTAAAAATTAAAAATTGTGGATTAGCCTTCATTATATATGTGAGGATATTTTAAAATATTTAGGAGTAAAATAGATATAATATTCTATTGTCATATAGGCATATTAATATAATGTAACTAACATTTTTTAAAATTGCTAAATGCCACAGTTACAATTCTTTTCTTATTTTAAAAATATTTTTTATTTTTGTTTAATAAAAATTGAATAATTAGGTTAAGAAAAGAATATAGATAAAAATAATAATTATTTGGGCAACCTTGTAGACCTTTTAATCATATGAACTAAGGTTTATAGATATTACAGTGAAGATAATTACAAAATCCAGAGTAATAAGCTATTTTTAATAAATTTCTATTCCAATTTCACATTGGAGGAAAAATTCTGAATTATGTATTGAATATTTATCAAAATTTTAAAGAAAAAATTATAAAATCAGATATAAAAAATTCTTAAATCACAATTATTTAAATTGTTCTCCAATTATATCATTAATTATTAAAATTGGCATTAGTTCCAAAAATGACTTCTTTAGTTACAAAAATTATCTGTTAAAACACAACTATTTACTGTTACATTTAAAAGTATATATAATAAAAACAACTTTATTGAATTTAAATTTAATTATACTCATGCGCAATTGAAAATTTTAGTTATCAAAATTTTCACCAAATTATCAAGCGGTATAGCTCATATTAGATCAACTCAAACCTAACACGTTAGCTTCAGGTCTGACTGATAAAAAACTGCTAAACTTACAATTATTTCTTATTAATAATTGAAAAACTCAGTCAATTCAGCGAAATTAATGATTAAACTTTTCTGTTGAGTTTTTAATTTTTTGATTCAGTTTATTTTAATAACTCTTATTATTAAAAACTGATTAATTTATTAATTAATTGACCAATTTTTATAAATTAATAAATTCATATAATCTAAAATAAATATATTAATTTTTATTTAATAATTTTTAATTAAACTTAAAATTGTTCGAATAAAAAGGACAATATTTTTTAATTACATTTCAAATTCTTAATTTTATTTAATTTTTAATTAATTTTATAACAATACAATTTTGATCCAACCTTTTAATCCTTAAATTTTTTAAATTATTAGTTTAACTTTTTGGTATAATTTTTAAAACATTACTTCTTACTATTAATATGAGAATTAAATGAGAACATGACAGTGAGTGTCTAGACAGATGTAAGGACACTAATGGCTGTAATATCCAACATAATGTATGCTCTGTTGTTGTCGTAGGTGCCACCACTCACAATGTCTGGTCTGTACCAGAGAGATGAAAGAGTGAAAGAAACTGGTCAAGACAGCAGCTTTAACGAAGCCCACGTGGGAGTCCTAATCCAAAGCCACACCACCACCGTACATGGCCAATGAGAATCCCAGTTTCTGTTCGTCAATCATACTATACAGTGTCTAGACCACCTTCGTGATGGGCCTGTTCTTCAATAATCTTTCCAAGCAATTAATTATTGATTTTGTAAAATTCCTAAAAGATGAGACCTTTTTGAAAAATTGATACTTTTAAAATTTTTAAAAATTCTAAAATTACTTAAAATTATATGAAAATTCATGAAAATCTCTCTTTTTTTTTTTCAAATCTTCAATATGGTTGAAAAAAGTTTCATCCGAGTCTAAGTAATAATATCAAGCTAAGTGCATGAACATTGAAGATCTTTAAGCTGAATCTCAGTTGAAATTTTCATTCTCTTTCTTGTTGGAATAGAATGGGAAGTCCCAAAATTGAGCCATGTTGTTTATTCAGGAAGTGCCTTTCTGCTCCTTGGACAGACAACAGAACTCTAACCTTAGGTGTAATAACTCTTTTACCAATAGTTGCTGTCCTGTTTCACCAACCTTTTCAGGTAGGGAAGGTCTCTTGGTTTCAATCTGCCATTCAATGAGTTTCTAGGATCATTCCAAGCAATTATGCTTGCCAGCAACAAGACAACTATAGCCTGGAACCTGCTAAAACATCGCAGGTTGTTGGTCCATATGTTTGTCTCAATCCACTTTGAACAATCCGTAATGTTTCCACTAGCTCATGAAACGTTTCGATTTCAAGTTCCGACATTGTTGACTCGAGAATTGGTGTTGATCTGAAGACATGACACGAGTTCTGCTAATAATGCGGTGGTCCACACTGAATACGAACTCCAAACAAAAAAAACTTGCCATGCTAGCTTGCCAGATAATTGCCTGATCCATTCCTGTCGCCTGTTCTTGATTGTACACGATAATCTACATCTTAGGATAATGTATCTCTCTTTTTCTTCTTTTTGACAGGTTCAAGGAATCAGGAATATCTGAACAGATACGAGTTTGAATCCTGTGTTAATCTTATGTTGTCCAAGTACTGCCTGATCAACCAGCTCCTCATGAACATTAATAATCCAGAAATTGGATCATTAATCGCAATCTAAGTAATATTTTCTGAAAATGAAAAAAGAAACCACATTTGCAATTCATGTCAATTGATCTTGGCTGCGAGTTGGTAGTTACAAAGGAAACACAATACTTTCCTGAAACCAAAGAGGCACATTGGACCATAAAGTTGGATCCTTTCCACACAAGTGTGGTTACAAAACACATTGGAACTTTGCCATCAGGAATTACAGATCAAGGCATTCGGTACAAAATCATGATCCAGAACCATCACGACTGGGCATACTTTTCGCGATGATGAGTGCCAAAAGTACAAAACTGTTAACACTGTACCGTAATAAACATCAGTCAGGCATCTTTACACCCCATGAAATGTAGCTATCCTGTGATCCAAAGTCCTGTAAGTAGATAAGGAATATTGCAGTTAGTAAACCGTGAAATTATCAGAATGAAGAATTATTTCATATGCGAATGTAAAACAAAATGAAGAAAAAACATACTAGCTGGCTTAGTCTGAACTCCGGAGGCGTATCAAGATCTATGTTTGCCGGATCAAGGACTAGGTTTTGGCATTCCTCGAGATCTTTCTTCAGGTTCTCTGGTCCTAACTTGGCATAATCGGAAAGACGGGGTTTACCATCAATTCTTTCATTGTCATTTCCATCCCGGTTTGGAGATTGACTCTGAAGGAGATCATCACATAAGGATAGCCCTTCCACTAGTTGCTGTGAATCCATCAAGTTTTGACTGTCCCACCATTTTGGAAATTCCTGAGAATTTTCATTAGTTTCAGCCACTTGATTGCAATGAGTATCTGTCTTGGGCGGGTCACCGTTGTCCGGAATCTCACATTCAGGTAGATCACAATGATTTTCCGACTTGGGTTGGTCATTGTTGTTCGGAATCTCAACCTCAGGTAGAAACTCATCTTCTATATCAACAATCTGAAGAAGCACCAACCTTAGACGTCAGTATCTCTTTCTGTAAACAATCTTTTAAAACAGAAAGGGAACTTGTTGCAACAACTAGCACAATATAGATTCCACTTAGTAATATATCACAAAAATATTCCGCATATAACAAACGATCTTTTAGTTAATATTCGCTTAAAACAAAACCAAAACATGATCAACTTGCAGTTAAATATTATTGGACATGTGACAGAAAATGTATCCACATAGTTCTTAGCTATGGAAATCTGCATTTGCTTGTCATAGTCTAAATGAAAATTAAATCATAGAAATACACCTTTAGTTCTGCAGGCAGCAACGAATTGAAGAGGCAAAAAAATTTTACCTGAAGGAAAGGATCCTTGTAGATATTGGTAGTTGTAGGCTCTTTAACCAGGTTAGAATCTGGGTATCGTCTATCACTTCGAGGAGGATCAGGAGTCACTGAATTCGGAGTGACAGGGTCCACTTTTGCAACCATAGCATCGCTGTTTTCAGATATGTCATCGTCATTTTTGTCACCCTTGTTGACCTGTTGCTGCTGATAAAATATCTTAGATATCACATATTCTCCGTCCCTCTCATCTTCTTCCGTACCAAGGTGATATTGATGCATCACCCAATTCGTTTTCTCAGCTTTACCTCCTCTGGCTGGGCTCATATATAGAACCATAATCTTCTTGCATCCTTTCTGGACTCCGTCCAAGATCACCGGCTTTGTTCTTCCAGTCTTGTGCCAGCGGACATCACCAAAATCATCACCTTGAATCTTTCTACGCTTTCGAGTACCAGTGTTGTAAGCCTTGATTGCCCTATGAAAGAAGTGAGACATGCTTCCATCTTGCTTAACGCCTACAAAATGCACGTGTTAGAACTATAACAAACTAAAGATGTGACCAAAAAACCATACTAATTTGACCTCTTGATAGCCAACCTGGTAAATTCCTAGGATGGGTGTAACAGATCCCGTCATCCTTTTCGACAGTAGGGATGAACTCAGGAATGAAAGGATGGGGGTTTTGACCCCCTTCACCAACTTTTGCTAGTAAATGCCATATAATTTCTTGATCAGTTGGATCGAACTTCACACCTTTTGGTAATCCAGGCCAATCTTGAGTAACCTGGAACAGGTAGAGTTCAAGACTCCAACTCTTTATCACTCTTGCTATTCCAAACTTCATTCAGGTAAAAGATGAAAAGAAAAGTTCATTGAGAAGGAGAGTAAGTACAATCTCCATATTTGACATGTGTGAGATGCTAATATATGATTTATGAGCATAACAGTATCCATTACTCAAATTCCAGACGTGAAAATATTAATATCAACTCATGATAGACATGCCTCCATATACATTACACGTCTAGAAATTCCAAAAATAAAGTCATTATTCCTCAAATAAATCGAAAAAGTAACTATGGTCAAAGCAACCATGCACTACAACAAAGTGCAAAGCAGAACCCACACTAATCTGATGCAAATCACAGAAAAAACTGATTATCTAATCTTTTTATTTTGTAAGTGATTGTCAAAGCTAGAGTGTGAATCAATTCAAAAGAATGAAGAAAATGTGTTGGAAAATCATATTAACAAGGTTCACATTTATGTAAATATACTTTTTATCAAGTTCAACTTTCAACTCTACACAACGAACAAGATTTTACTTATGCGTCCAATTCTAATGCTCAATCGTACAAGCCCTTCTCTACAAGCACAATGATCATGATAAACTAGTTAAAAACAACTATAATGCGAAAAACATTTTAGATCCAACCTATCACCAAATAATAGTCCATCCACCAAACTCATTTTCTTCAAGTGACTGTGACAGCGACAGTGTGAAACAATTCAAAGGATGAAGAAATGGGATGGAAAGCCCTATTAACAAGGTTCACATTTACGTATATACATTTTGTACCAAGTTCAACTTTACCTCTACACAACTAACAAGATTTTACTTATGCTTCCAATTCTAATGCTCACTAGTAAAAACCCTGGTCCAACTTCACCATTACACAAGGATGCTGATTCGGTACCTGAAAAGAGCTAAAATGTGAAAAACATTGAAGTTCCAGCCTATTATCAAATAATAGTCCATCCATCAAACTCATTTTGCACCACACGTATAACAAATGGCCTCTATAACCCAAAAAGCCCCAACTGAGGTCAATGTCCCACGTGCATATGAATGCAGAAGTGCATATCAAACAAATGAGTGGAACATATTTGAGCATACATCACTATTGTCAATAACATGCTGGCAATTCGGACAAGCCTTTGTAGGATTGCTCCTCCATGCAACTTTTCCAGGATCACACGCACTCTTGATTTTTGTTGCAATCCTGTTGCCATCCACCAGCCATGATGGACTGCATCAATTACAAAACATCATAGTAGTCAAGAAAAAGTTATTGTGAGAGAGAAATGTAATCGAACATAGGGAGAAATGTAATCAAATTTACATCCCATACTTGAATTATCTATTTCATCTCAACAACCCATATGCTGACATGATTTCTCAACTTTTAATAAACTTTAGTTTCAGTACCTATTTGGTAGTTCTTACTTCCCACACTATGGATCAAAACAAAGCTGCATAATTCAGAGCGACAAAATTGATTTTACCTTTCAAGCATCCATAGAAAATCAGATTTTGTCGAAATATATTACTTGAGCAACCAGCATCTAAAACTTAGCAGCTAGTTATCCCCGATAAAGACAAGGGCAAGACAGAGAAAGATGAAAGAATCTACAGCCAATCAGCCATAAATTCCTAACAAATTTTCTACAAAGCTTTACAATTAGAGTTTTAAATGAACGTCAAATGAACGTCAAACAAATATACACGAAAGTCAAGCCTTCTACTATTACTTCCAGTCTTCCCCATGTCACTTTTCAAATAAACATCACAACATAGTGCCTTAGATGGCACTAAATTAACTAAAGAAACAACTTTTATCTGCCATTTGTTAAAGAATTGCATCTCTTTTCCAAATACAAGTTCTCATACGAAAATCAATAACTCAAGCCAGTTCCCTTTCCTCACCTAGTTAACACTGATCGGATTACGTCACCATCTCCAGTACCCAACCCAACCCAGAAAAGAAATCACAACGCTATTACCAAGATACACTCAATACACTAACAAACCAAGGTACATACTTAGCAAAACGTGTATATTATCATATTCACAACTACCCAGATGATGAAATCTATGGAACTACTTAGAAATGTAATGAAAATAGCCGAAGATCAGACGGGTAAGTAAAAAGGATCAATCTTTACCACAATCGGAACAAATCCAAGTAAACCCATACAAAACAAAGTCAATGCAATCTCCAAGATGATCCAAGAAAGCTGGAAAACGAAGAATAGGGTTACTTACCCAGCCATGAAAGAGCTGTGAGGGCAGTCAACAAATATGATTCAAAATCACTCCTCAAGAAGTGAACTTTAATTGCAGAGTCAAAAAAAGGTTACTTTTTTCTCCAAACCTTTTCAAAATTCAAATCTTAATCAATTTGCTCACTTCGGTCTTCGAGATTTAAAATAAAACAACCGTGTTCACTCTTCACTGTTCTTTCTGTACGGTCTGCTAATGGAAAGGCAGACAAAAAGAAATGGAAATAAGAAATCAAATACTTGGAATGTGAAACGAACGCGCAGTCTGACTATGGTGGTGACTGGTGAGGGGGGATCGGGTACTCGACCGTTTACGTCTTGGTCCCATGGTCACACTTGTGAAGGGCCATGAACTGTCCTGAATGTAATCGGCACATATAATGTTCAATCCACGGTCCGCTGATTGGAAGAGAGGAAGACAAACGATCAACTCAAGATAGGCATAGGCCCTCAGCTATGATTGAACTGGACTTGTCCTGTCATGAACATGAATGCATACTCACTAGCAGTCGTGGGCCGTTTCAGTTGTCGTTTTTAAATCAATTGTTTTAGAATTAAATGCTATAACACCTTTTTAAATATTTTATAAAATTTGAAATATTAAATATAATTATTTTAAAACAATTTATTTTAGTTAGTATAAAAATTATGATTAGAATTTTAATAAAATACTGATATATATATACAATATCTTTGTAAAAATTACAAAGATAACGATGTGTACATTAATAAGCCTCTTTTGATCCTCATAAAATGGGAAATCTCGTGTGTGTAGTACATTGACTTTGACTTTATATTATACTATAGGGTAATGTTAATTTGCAAAAATTTCAAAATAATAAAATTATACCAATCATCAACAACTTGTATGTTTGCCAATTAATTTCAATTTTAATACATATTCTCTTAAAAATATAATATTAATAGAATATTCATATTTTTAATATTAATGGAATACTAATATTTCTTTTCTTTTCTTCATGTGGGTAATATTCACAATTCAAAATGTACCATTTAAAACAAAAAAGGACTCATTTGGTCACATGCTCCTAATTTCCAATACCATTGGGTCAAGCTGGCTAGTAGTTGATTAGGCCAACCTACTCAAGTTAGTGACAAAGGAAGAGGTTGAACAAAGTATAAAGTTTTGGTTTAATTTGTTTTAATAACTATTATTAATAAACATTGTTATTATTTATGTCTTCTTATGCTTTTGGGAATAATCCAAAGATTCTCCATTTAAGATTTAAAAAAAAACTAAGATATGTGTAATGATATAGTTCGTAGTTTGGTAGACTCATAACTTCATAATTAATGAAATCGTTCTCTTCTCCAAGTTATGTCCTACTTTGATAAGTAGGACCAATTTAAACCTAACCATCGAGACAAGTACAAGGTAAACCATTATAATTGGTGGTTAAAGATTCTAATCCATTGATTTGTGTTCTTAATTCTAAAAGCTTAAACCTAACGTTTGGAGGGTTAGAGATCCTCTCACGAACTTGGAAGACTTTCCATGGCTGAACCTAAAAACCAGATATGATTTTTTTAATGATAGTCGTGTGAATTTGGAGCAAACTTATGTGGCAAGTAGTCATTCACCGGACCAAAATACAAGTCAAGAACACCAAATCATGTGAAAAAGCGATGTTCCAATGAAAAAAGAAGAAGAAGGGTGAATGGGAAGTTTGGATACTAAACCTGTTGGTCAACGTTATTAGACAAGTGAAAAATAATTAAGGTTGTTGTTGACGAACAGATAGGATTATAAATTTAGGTATGGGCAAACTAGATTGTCAGTGATCTTTTAAAGTTGGAAACAAATGCTTTATGTACCAGTTTCGAAGGGCTTTAAATCTTCTTTGGCATTTTGCCCAGTACTCTATTTTGCCCAGTACTTGGGACAGAGAGTACTGGGCAAAATGGCAATGAAGATTTGAAGCCGTTTCGAAGTACATCACTAAGGATGGCAGGAAAAAGTACCAGACTTAACGTGAAGCTAAAGGACTAAATTTTAAATCACTGAAATTCAAAATTAACCGCTATTTTTTCTAGATGCGTATTAAATAAATCTTTATATTGATATGATAGTCTGTAAATTATGTCAACCGAACACTCTACACTAAACAAATTTTATAAAACAAGCTCGATCGAAAAATATAAATAGGCGAAATTAAATACAGGAACTTTTAACTTCGTACAACTCTACTGTACCAACTCAGGCATCCTCGAATGGAATGGTAAATATTCTTGTACGTTAAAAATCCTCTATTTTTGGCACTCGGACGGGATCTCTTTTGTTAGATATACCAAAGTGGCGACAACTTTTAAGAAACAATAAATTATGTGTACATGAAGTTAAATGTAGGGGACCCAATGAATTTAAAAATTTTATCATTATGTGTTAAATTGGTTTTGAGGATTAATTTTCATAAATTTATAATAAACATTATCGCTTTTTTTTTCCGAAGGAGCCTCTTTATTAGTTAGAAGTAGTTATATTAACCTTTTTTTTAATTGAGTTTATACCATATGAGCTTTTGTCAATAGGGTTTTTTTATAGATCTTTTCTGAAAAAAACCTTTTCTAAGAAGTCAGTTAAGTGTTTAACTGTTATTTAAAGAAGAACTTTTTTGAAAGAGCTTCATACAGTAGATTGTTTGGCAATATAAAAATAAAAAAGTAATTTTAATTTTAACTATATTTTTAATAAAAATTATTTATGCATATAAATATTATTTAAAGTATATTAAATAATAGGTAAAGCACAATATATTAATGATTATATAATTTTAAACCATATGAAATATAAATGAAAATATATTTAACCAAATATTTTATGTGGATTATAACATAAGCAAACTAATATAAACAATAAATATTAAAACATATTTAAAAAGCTAAATAATATTATATAAATCCTAAAATAAATATTCAAGTTGGGTAAATATTTAAATACATAATAAACGAGAAAATGAATTTGTGAGTATCGTGAGAATTATGTGTAAAATATAAGAACAAAAGGAACTAAAAAAGGCCCATCAATTGATCTAAAAATTTTATCTGGAAAAATTATTTGAGAAACTTTTTTTATAAACTCCAAATTTAAGCTTCTTAAAAAGCTGAATTTTGACTGTCAAAAAAGTCATATCTATTAAAGAAGTGTTTTTATTTTAATATTAAACACCTATTTTTTAAAAAAAGATTTTGTGGTGGAGAAAAGTACTTATTGATCTCTCAAAAGTCCATCCAAATAAGCACTAAAACTCTCTATACTTTGTGTTTAGCGAAATTTTTTATTAATTAGTTATTGTTGTTTGTATTATCACACTTTAATACCATATTCAAAAGATACATTTATAAGCTTATAAGAGTAAAATTTTAAATGTTCGAGTACTTATTAAAATATCAAAAACAACCTTTCTATCGATTAAGAGTATCTTCAAACCTTAGGTCGAGCAGGATTGAACTAAATTGTTGCTATCGTGATTGTTATTCTTTGGTTATTCCAACAACTCGTGCACCAGAAATTAAACGTCACTAATTAACCACATTGTGAAATATAGACAAAAATCATACAAGCAAATAATTTCTTGTCTTCTTTGAAATAGTAATGATTATTTGAAGTTGTGACGTTGATTGCCATGAATACCAAAACACAGTAAACATTATCGTATGTGCTCATTTTGTCTCTCCAAGAAAATGGGAATGCTTGTGTCATTTTTTATGTACCTTGTACTCTTGTTCATGTTGATATACAGTAGATTGATTAAAAAATAATAATAAGTGTTAGGATATATGTTATACATCTAAATAATTAATTTTGGCATTATTTATTAATTGAACATATAAGATATTAATTAGATAATGACTTGGTTCAAAAATTATATGAATAATCTTGTAGTTGTGATAGAATCTTATCTTGGATTGAAGTCTATTATCATGTTGGTAATTGATTTGTATTTTGGGTGGATTTGTGGGTTTTATGGATAGATGAAAATAAAGTGACTTGGATGTTGTTTTGTTGTGTGGTTGAAATAGAATTCTCCTTGTTTGAGTGTATGTGCATGTATCTATCTATAACTGAAGCAAATCTCATGTAGGTGTGGAATTACGATGGTGGATGGTGTGTTAATTGTTATTGAAAAAATACAGCTGCATGTGCAGATTTTTGTATAGTAGTGGAGTTCAAAAATTGTGTTGGTGTTCTTGCTTATAGTTGAGGAGTGCAGTGGACGTAGGTATTCTTGAAAAAGAAAACAATGTAGTGGATGTGGGTGTTCTTAAAAGAAAAAGAGTGCAGTGGGTGGTCGTAAATTGAAGATGCGGTGGGTATTCGTGAAAGAAAAAGAGTGCAGTGGGTGTGTGTAAATTGAAGAATGCAGTGGGGAGTGAAAATGTGTTGACAGCGAAGACATTTTTCCTATTTGGAGTGAATTGAAGTGAATCTCTAGATTTCATGAAGTGTGGTCATGGGTATGAATTTATGAAACAATGAATATTGTCTGCGGTGAAGTGGGCACTAATTATTAAATTGAAGAAACACTGCGATATATTTTTTTGAAGAAAGAGTTGGCTATGATGCAGAGTTTTTGCTGGATTATTTCGAGAAGATAAAAATTATAGGAAAATCTTTCTTTTATCTCAAGTATATTGTTGTTCAATTGTTAGCTGATTAAATACTTAAGTTTTTTTTTATCAATTGTTGTTTAATTAAAAATAGTTTAGAAAAATTCTCAGTTGAGGTTAGTACGAGACGGTCGTACTATTGAATGTGAAATTCTTTCACGAAAAGTGAAATTGAGAGATAGTGTTAAGGATTGAGTGGTATCGGCTCAGTAAAGTCTTTGGTAAATTTATTGTACTTCAGTAAAAGTTATTAAGCTGGGTGAAGGTCTTGTAGATGCAGACAAGATGTGTCAAACTGCGTTATCAAATTTTTATTATTTATTTATTTATTTATTTATCTGTTTACTAAAAAGGAATCGAAAACTTTGAGAAACTACTGCCCTTTCGGTTTTTCAATAGGAATACAGACGATAATGTTTACTAAGTAACTTGAAGATAAAAAATTATTTTAATCACCAAATGATTGAAAGTATATTCTTGTTCTTTATATTACCAAATGAACGAAGAATTAAGGGACCATTTCACGGATAACCTTAATTATGTTGACGTTACTTCAATTCTAAAGAACATAAAATGCATAGAATACACAGATTTACGTAACAACTAAGTTGTCTTCTTAATTTAAGAAATCAGAGAACTCCATTAATGGTACGATTCACAAGCATCAGATCCAATGTATAAGGACAATGGTAAGGCACAAGAATTAGTTGTAGACTTACGAACATGCTCTGAGCTCATCACCAGAGATCGAGGAGAAATTAAGATTATGGTCAAAAGGGGGTCTTCA
Source organism: Erythroxylum areolatum (assembly GCA_024520975.1). Classification (NCBI taxonomy): domain Eukaryota; kingdom Viridiplantae; phylum Streptophyta; class Magnoliopsida; order Malpighiales; family Erythroxylaceae; genus Erythroxylum; species Erythroxylum areolatum. The sequence continues at coordinate 567,566 of JANIJH010000001.1, forward strand.
AGCTGGAGTGATTCGTACGTTGTTGATACAGGAATCACTCTCGAGGTAAGTGTGACAAGAAAGTTTGATGATCGTCGGTGCTTACTTCGTTTGACAGAAGTGAAAGAGGAAAAAAATGGAGAAAGACAATGTAGACGTTGAATCAACAGGATTGAATACCTACCTCCCCAACCAATCAATCCATTTCCTTGAAGAGTCTCACCAACTCAAAATATTTTTACCCTTTTTTTTAAATATCAGAACTTGTGCAGCCACCCACCAAGAAGAAGTCATGGAAGGACGTAAGTTTGGAGTGATGATAGTTGGAATAATGTTAGTTTTGTTGTTACATAAGCAAAACAAGTTTACCAGGTTTATCAATCATTGAATGGAATACCAAAGCAATCAGATTTTGTAATAAGGACAGATTTTGTAATAAGGATTATCCTTATTACAAAATCTGATTGCTTTGGTATTCCACTCAATGATTAATAAACCTGGTAAACTTCTTTTTCTTACGTAACAACAAAACTAACATTATTCTATAAAATTTAACTTGATTGGTGGGTTCAATTATGAAAATTTTGAATCAATGGATTTTTTTGTTCAATTTTTTATCTTTCAATTTGATTTATTTTAATAATTCTTATTGTTAATTTTTATTTAACAATCTTTTTTTAATTAAATTTTAAATTTTTCAATAAATAAGAGCAGTCTCATTCAATCATATTTCAAAATTTTAATTTTATTCAATCTTTAATTAATTTGATTGAACTTTTTAAACCTTAAATTTCTTATCTTATCAGTTTAACTTCTGGTTCTGTTTTTAAAACACTGGTTATAAACTCATCCTGTTTCAACAATTTAAATTATTCTAATGAGCTATAAGTCTATATAATTGTAATTATAGTATAAAACATTTCTTCCACTAAAAAAAGATGTATACGAAAAGATAAGGGAAAGTTATTGATAACCATGTAAAACTTACATAAAAAAATATTATAATATTTAGCTACGGGACCACGGTTAGTTTATATTGAGAAATGTATGGCTGATAATCATATGCCTACGTCTTTTTTCTTAGGAATGGAACCGACATTAGACTTGCCCCCTAGTCTATGCAAGTTCCTTCGAAATGTAGTTATAGAACTATGAGTAAACAATCCTTAAAGGCTCCATTACAATGCAATATTTTTATTATGATGTAAAAGGCCTTGAAAATTTTAGAGGCCTATAGTTTGAGATTTACGAGTGAGAAGAAGAATTTAGGTAACGTGAACTAGAAAGAGTACGAGAGGGAAAAGGGTCCTCAAGTGTCACAATAAATAAGCTTAAGAGGCTTCGTACATAATTTAGTAGATGAAGTATGATCAGACTGACACTTTGAGTGATCGAAATAAGTTGAAGAGAGTTTCAAGTGGTGGAATGACAGAGACATTGATGCCAGATGTGTGGAGAAGCTTGATGAGCATTTGGTGCAATGAGATTTGTAAAATGGATAAGAATCTTCAAAGGAAAGGATAGAGACTGTCGTGGATATTTCCTGTAAGAAGCGAAATCTTAATTAAAAGCTCCTTTATAATGGAATATGAAGAATTAAATTCAATTAAATAAGAATTATTTTTATCAAATTTGCAACATAAAGCAAATTAACAATAAATGAGGGACAATGAGGTTATTATGTAATTGTAAATATCTATGCTAAGTAGGTAAGGTTAAGGGGGACAGATCCTCTGGTCCTATTTTTGTATACCTACTTTATCTTATTAGATTCAAGTTCTTATCAAATTTGCAACATAAAGCAAATTAACAATAAATGAGGGACAATGAGGTTATTCTGTAATTGTAAATATCTATGCTAAGTAGGTAAGGTTAAGGGGGACAGATCCTCTGGTCCTATTTTTGTATACCTACT
>JANIJH010000001.1:569559-585316 GCA_024520975.1 Erythroxylum areolatum
TTATCTTATTAGATTCAAGTCATCTATTTATGTGGGTCCCACATAAATAGATTGTTTGAATTTAATGAAACAGAATAGGTACACAAAAATAGGGACAGAAGATTTCAGGCCAAGGTTAAGTAGACTGTTGAGAAGATAGGAAGGGCGTTATCATTGCTGACAATTATTTGGTCAGTAATTTGATATGGTTGAACTGAGTTAGTAAGATCAGAGTTCGGTGTCATGTAAGGGACGTAATCCTTTGTCCCGTTACCCCTGTCTCAATCTTGTCTTAATCCATCTTAACCATTTATTTATGTGGGATAGAGAATTTGAGGAAGTCATGTAAGAGGAAGTAGGTGTATCCGAGCTCTATTCAATCATCTTCACGTTTAGTTCGAATCTCGATCCGAAAAAGTATGATAATACGTAACTTAAATACATTAAAAAAACTAATAAATACTTAAAATAAAGTAATGATAAAGGCGTAGATGTTAATAGGGGTGTAGTGTGTTGAATGTTTACAGGTAAAAAGGAGTAGAATCATGTTGAGGGGGTTAATTAATTATTTCTAGGTTGCATAGACCTAAAATAGTTCGATGTTAAGAGTCTCTATTAATAGAGTTAAGATGGCAAGCTATATCAGTTATAATAATAGGTTATACATGGTTGTTAAATGTAGGTTATACATGGTTGTTAAATGTAGTAAAATATAATCGTCATATATTAATTTAATTAATATTAAAAGAAGGACTTATTTGGAAGCAACCTCTTCACTAGTTAAGAATAATTAAATCTTATGTGTAAACAAAATTTTTACTGAATATTGTTGTTGTTATTGTTAAAAATATAAACTTATGCTTTCTTCCTCCGTCTGCTTATACTTATGGCAATGGGTTAAGCTCGTGTTCAAGATTCCTAGTTTGAGTCAAGCTCAAGATTTTATGATCGGGCCAGAGCTTGATGCTCCTAATCTAAGCCTAAGCTCGAACTCGATTAAACTTAGGTGATCCAAGCTCGAACTCGATTAAACTTAGGTGATCCAAAGCTTGAATCAACATTATTTATTTAAAAATTTTAGGCTTCAAATTGGGTCAATCTTAGCTTAAAAAATTAAAAAAAAAATTCCAATCCAACTCGAAACTTAATTAACTCGAATTGAAGACATTAAGTTTGCCAACGCTATACCCGATTTTCAAACTGAAACAAATCATATCCCTTTTGCTTTACATATAATTTAATTGGTTAAGACAATGATAGTTAAAGCCAGAATCACGGATTGGGTGCTGGTCATTGGACATGCGTCCATGAACATTGGAAAGCAAAAGCACAGGCACAGGCACAAACGTAAACCTAACTTCAAAGAAAGAATACAACTTTAGGCATGATTCAATTAAACTTCAAAATACAAATACCTTTGTGATTTGGACATATGTTCTAAAGTGAAAAGTTTAAACAAATCAAAAGAGGACACGGATGGATTGCGTGGGGGAAGACTAGTTAGGCTTGAAACTGCTGAAAAATTACGAACTTGGAGGAAGTATAGCGGTTTCTCAAACCGGGGTTGGTAGCTGTAAGTCAAGCTGATCAATTGACACAAGAGGTAGATACAAGTAACAACACTGGACACAGTGCCTGAACGTGTTCGGTAAGTCACAGCTACATACATCAGACATCTCATGACCAAAGAGAAACAAAACAAATTGTAAACAAGCTCTTGAAGGGTAGCTGAACGCAGCATCCTATATATAACATAGACTTTACTCTCTATGTTTCTCAGGCTTCGTCAACACACTGATCTCAGCCTCCACCTTCTTATATTCTTAATTTTATTATTCTATTTCTCTTACAGCTCTTACTATGACCATCTCAAATCCTGTTCGTCCAGCCAAGACTCGGGTCCTCATCGTCGGAGCCACCGGCTTTATAGGGCAGTTCGTGGCAGAAGCTAGCATAGCTTCTGGTCGGCCCACCTATGTACTTGTCCGTTCAACACCAACTTGCCCTTCCAGAGCCAAAGTTCTCAAGTCTCTTCAGAACAAAGGGGCCACCATCTTGCTTGTACTCTACCTAACCTTTTGTACTCTTGTTTTTTTGCATGCACACATCACTAAGAAGATTATGAATATGAGTGTTGTTTGTGTTCAGGGAAAGATTAACGACAAAGAGAACATGGAGAAGTTACTGAAGAAGCATGAAATTGATGTAGTAATATCAGCTGTAGGAGCTGAGAATTTGTTGGATCAACTGGTTCTTGTTGAAGCCATTAAAGCTGTCGGTACTGTGAAGGTAGCTTGAACTCCATATCTTAGTTCAGACATATATAGTTAATTTATTGAGCAAAATTTTAAGAAAAATATTAATTTCTTTTAGAAATTCTTTTACTGAAAAGGGTTTTCATCTTAAAATATTAATTTCTTTTAGAAATCATTTTTACTCAAAAGGGTTTTTAGATTTCAAGTAATTAATCAAAATTATATACCGAATCTTGAGGGTCGATGTGAATACTATTGTGGTCGCAGAGATTTTTGCCATCAGAGTTTGGGCACGACGTCGACCGGGCTGATCCAGTGCAACCAGGCTTAGATATGTATAATGAGAAGCGACTAGTCAGGCGTTCGATTGAGGACAGCAAAGTACCGTACACCTACATTTGCTGCAACTCCATTGCTTCTTGGCCTTATCACGACAACTGCCACCCTTCTGAGGTTTTACCTCCGCTTGATCGGTTTGGTATCTACGGTGATGGCAACGTCAAAGGTACCATAATATGTTATGCAAAACACACAATAACAATAACAAAAAATAATAACAAAAATAAATTATTTAATTAATTTTAAATTTATAAAAATTATTATTTTATATTATATTATATCACGAAAAAAGCCTTTTCTAATTATAATTTGTTAGACATATTTTTGCTCAAAGTTTTCACATGTTTATATTTTTTATATTTAGGTACACTATTTTCTAATAATTAGTAACAAAATATAGTTGAAATAAAAAATATTTTTTAAAAATAATCATTGAGATTATTCTTGTGATTAATTGAGTAAAAATTCATCTAAAAAGAGCAATTTAGCTAATATATTTTCAATTATTTTCTTTAAAAAAAGCCTCCATTTTGAGTGGAGTAGGGTTGGTCCCAAGTCACCATCTAAGGTACCATCTAATAATAACTAAAGGACAAAATGTCATATGTTAGTGGGCCTACGTAGCTTTCTATACAACTTTTCTTTAATTCACATTATGAAGATCACTAACAAAAGTGTTAATATAATCTATATAAGAATAGGTCACCAAAGAACAATGGAAGCCAATGTTACAAAATCCTTGTAAGGAAATAGAAAGTAATTATTTTTGCTCAAATTTAAGCATATATTTCAATTATTTTTTAAAAATTACGATAATAACTTAATAAAAATTATGCTGAAACAGAAATATAGAAAAGTTTAGCAGTACACAACCTTATTAATAAAGAGTTTGTTTTCGAATATTTTAAGTATATAAACTTAATAAAAATTATTCTGAAACGGAAATACAAAGAAGTTTAACAGTACACAACATTACTAATAAAGAGTTTACTTTCGAATGTTTTAAGTATTCTCCCGTTATATGCATTTTGAGACTTCCATAAGAGTGATTTATTAAATATAAAATTTGATCTCAAGCATATATATATATATATATATATATATATATATCTCTTGGAATTTCCATTGTAAGTGGAGGAGGGCTGGATTCAAGTCACCATCAATGGTCTTAGGTTTCTCTAAGCCTATATATAGTCGGCCCTTAGAAAGTTGCATTATTCAATGTGTTGTATAATATATGGTTGTTTTGAAGTCATTTTCAGTAAAATAATGTAATAGCTAAAAGACAAATGATGGGTCGGTTTGTATACATTTTCAGCGAAGTTAGTTCTGATTTTTAATTTTCCTTTGATTTACATTTAAATGATCATTAACAAAATTGTTTTTTTTTACATAATTGATGATGTCAACGTAGAGAATCCAAAGTTTATGGAATTGCCTAACTAGGTAGGAGAATCCAAAGTTTATGGAATTGCCTGTCATTGTTCATGCAGCTTACTTTGTTGCTGGTTCTGACATTGGAAAGTTCACCATGAAAACTGTGGATGATCTTCGAACCCTTAACAAGTCGGTCCATTTTCGACCAAGCTGTAACTTCTACAACATGAACGAGCTGGCAACTCTCTGGGAGAAGAAGATTGGAAGGACCCTTCCTCGTGTTACAGTCACTGAGGATGATCTTCTAAGTGCAGCTGCAGGTCTGTTCTTGAACAAACTTGTTGAGTCTAGTTCCATCTATCTGACAAGCTTTAACGTTTCAAACATTCTTGTACATGGGCAGAGAATCGGCTGCCAGAAAGCATTGTTGCATCATTCACACACGACATATTCATCAAAGGTTGTCAGATCTTTTCTATGAGTGGACCTGATGATGTCGAAGCAAGCAGTCTATATCCTGACGAGCCATTCCGTACGTTGGACGAGTGTTACGGTGAGTTTGCTCAGCAAGTGAATGAGAAACCTCTCCATAGCAATGGAAATCCTCCTCCAAAACCTGTTGTTGAACTTCTGACAATTACAGCAACCTGTGCTTGAAAGTGTGTGATCCCATGTTCATGCTGATTAAGAGTATAAAGGAGTTTATGTTGTGCTGTTCCTAATCCTGGTACATATAGTTTGTTGAAGATCGATTATTTCGGTTCGTGAAGAGTTCTCAAGGCGCTTAAAGTTAATCTGAAGGCTGCACCTGTTTTTGGAGTTGTCCACTGGAGAGGAAACTGATCATCATTAAAGTATGCTTCGTGATCATTTGTGGGAGTTTTAAGATAAATTAAATTTGTCTTGTTGTCTTTATTTTGATCTTTGCAAAATAACAATGCAATATGTAATAAGAAAATTCCTATGCTTAAATTATTGCTTTTTATGTCATCATCTTTCATTATATCTAAAGAGTGCAATCCAGTAGATGAGTGAAGCGGTCCTTACTTTGAAAACCCTCTCCTCCTCCATGTAGTATCATCCTTTAGAAACAGAAAGGAAAGTTTCAATATCATTCAAAGCATGCAAAGAAGGACAACCAAGAAATGCGGCCAGTTGGTTCATTCAAGTTAGTGTTATGCATGTCAGATCTCGTCAAACAACGTAGTAATCAGAATACGCAATATTATGCTGCAACTCTTACCATTTACTTTTTAAGTTCCATATTCAGGAAAAGAAATGATCGCGGTGAGAGAGACACGAAGATTGAAGTCAAAAAGAAGATGAGAAGAAAGTCCTTTTACGGACAATGAAGCTTATATTTACAGGTCTGGAAAATCGTTTTAGATACAGGAGTGGTAGGAAAAGAGAAAAGAAAGGTCACCAGCTTCTGTTTTGCATGCTTCATCCAAAACTACAAGCGGCAAGGAAGCATTTCACCTGTACACAGCTCTACACATAAACTGGACTATACATCATATACAGGCAAGCGCTCTTCGATAATGACACGGCAGATGGGGCACTTCTTACACTTTTCGCAGCAAACGCTAAAACAGTTTAATACTTATGTTAACAACATTTTATGAAACAAAAGTACGTGAAGGAAATGATCATAACACAAGAGTCCACACTACCACATGAGAATGAAGCGAGAAATGCCGTAGTGTTGTCCCATTTCTGAGGCAAAGAGATAACAATATCTACGCACATGCTATTTATATGCTTTCTAAATTTACACCTCAAAGGTATTACTGCAAAAAGAGACTATCCTCTTCATCTAATATCATTTTTATGAGCTCAATTAGTGCTTCCTTTTCTTGTTCTTTTTTATTATCCATTAATACTTTACTACTCTGTGAACTAAGAGTAAGAAAAGTGCATTGGAAAATTGGACAAGTTACCTGCAGAGTGCGTGATGCCTGCACGGGAGTAGGACAACATTAATTTGCTCTTCAAAGCAAATCCTGCACAGAATTTTCTCCTAATACATTGATTACATTAGTAGTGTTAGTTAAAAGAATTAAAGATCGCGAAACATTATTGATGAGAAGTAACTTAATTGCAGTACATTTTGAAGTCTTTCACATTCCTGCTGGCTAAACTTTGAGATTTCTGTCTGCTCACTAAGTGCAGTTTGCAGTCTCCAGATCTGAGATGAAAAGATTGCGTAACATGCAATTTACAGGGCGAAAGATGTTACAAATACCTCTAGAAAAAAAAGAATCTAATACCTCCTCAACAAGTTCAGATTTAGGCATCTTCTTAACAATATCGGGTGAGAAAGTGTTGTAGCTGAACATCAGCAATAGGAGAACCATCAAACATAAAAATTAAGAGTATATTGTTATCAACAAAGAAATATCCGCATTAATATGCAATTAAACATATCAGCAACCTAATAGCAAGCACGAACAGAATGGGGCATATACAAAAGTCAACATGCCTTTAGTAGCTAAGCACAAAAATACATTTCAATGACAAGACGCAGAAAAAAACATACAATGGTAAAAGTAGTACTGTAATGTCAAAAACAATTCATTTCAATTATTGACTTCCGATCCTAAAAAATTAATGTGGGAGAAACAAAACCATATGGAAGAGAGCAAAGCAAAGGTCAAATAACTTGAAACAACACCACGTAGAGGCCACTTCTATTCAAACCATTGTGATGAAGAATTTCATAAATCCAATACATAGTTCTCAGGAAACCTTCTTAATGATTCCCCATGTTATTCATCAAGGATTGCAGTGTTAGCCAAAGGAATCCTTAGGAATTGCACAGTGGGCACACAATGAATTATGGATAGATAATTAAAAACAAAAGCTTAACTGTAGAATAAAATACGAACCTCGAACCTCCAGAAAAATATAATCTAGCCTGCTCCTCCCTACTTTCTTCATCAATTGACCACCAACCCAGTAACCTATCAATAAGAAGAAACCATAACTAAAATCAATGCGGCATATCATCTTGGCCGATACTGTCAGGGGATAACCAATAGACATACGGAATTTTTAACAGAGGAGACTACTCTACCTTGAGCCATGGTGAAAAAACCCGAGACATTCCTGAGCTTTTGCTGCAAAAGCAAAGTATCCACTAGAACCAGATCCATTATGCAGAAGGAGTACAATTTTCTCAAACAGCCTATATGCAGCAAACAAGACCCCGGTTCCTTGCAGCAGCAAAAGTGGGGAAAAAATTACCCTAAATGGTATATGTTTAGCAGCAGGTGGTGTACCCTTCAGTGAAAATGAGAAGCATATGGGTCAAGCTTCAAAACAAGTACGTATTAAGTCATACAGCACTCAGAAAAGGTAACAAAACATCTATTATACCTCCAAGTGCATAAATAGAATTATCTGGAAACATATAAAGGGAATTTTCATAAAATGTCCACCAATATCCTCAAGGTTGCAAATTCTAGTGCTCTGATATTCATCTTCTTGTGAAGAAACTACCAAGCCTCTATTCCAATCAAGATATCTAATCGTCGTCGTAGATGAACTAGACTCCACAGCAAGAGACTGCCTATGAATTGCTGGATTATTCCACTTTGTGCATACAAGAAAGGCAAAGCCCTCCGCAATACTGTAGGGGGGGACATGAGATTATCTAAGCAGAATGAAAGTGGAAAACAAACAACAAACATTTTATTAATCATAATGCTGCTGCAAACAGAAAGCAACTATACCCGTAGTTTATAAATAAGTCCCACCAACCAAGAGCTGCCACATCACCTGCTCGTTGTAGGCAAAGTAAAATGGATGTTAAAGGAAGTGCACTGGAGCAGTTAAAAGCAGATTGATAAAAATGAGGTTGGTTGCTGACATGTAAAAGTTGTTGCAATAATGAAATGGAAATCTATCAAGGTGATATAATAACAGCTTATATCCTGCTCTTATTTTTTCTGCCGATTTCAGGTTAACAGAAAAATTGTTTTCTAAGTGCATAGAATGACTTGAGCTTATCATTAATCAAGAGATAGGAGAACTTGCATAGCACATCAATGAATGACAGAAGCACAAATCAATTACAAGAATCCTGAATAAGGTTTATGAAATAAAAATATCCTCTCTTCATAAGTAAAGGATGCCACTACCATTGACAGAATTTACTTCTTTTTTTTTAAATATAGGATTCTTTTTTTATTTTTGTTTTATAATGAGTCCCTATCGATTAGTATTGCTCTTTAATCCAATTTGAATCAAAGCAAGTTTACTCTCAAATGCTGCAGATGAACAACTTACCACACAGTTTGAGAAGAGTGAATACTGTTGCAGCAATGATGAAGACCATAGATATTGCAACCCAGAAGTGCTAAAACAAAGAATATCAAATATGATGTCAACAATTTTGTGGATGCAACATATTTACCAAATTCCGGAACAGTTCATACTCACAAACTATACATCACCTCTTGTGGACAGCAACACATTTACTAAATTTCTAAAAGCATTACATTTAAAAACTATGCATCGCCCTTATCTAATGTAATAGTTGAACAAATAATTTCCCTTGGCTACACTTTCTTCATTCTTCTCCAACAACAATGAAGAAAGGGGAAATGGACTAAAAACTTAAGCCCTGCGGGCATATACATTATATCCACATTTTAGATCGTTAAAGCTAGCTTCATATATATGGATGCTGAATCAGAAGCCAAATTTTGTACGTCCTGTAACATTACCATAACAACATAAAACCTAGTTTGAGATGTGGTCTACAAAGCGTCAGTACACAGTACATCATTAGTTTGAGATTTTGTCTGCTATACCTAGGACACTTTTAAATATAGTTCGCACCAAAAAGTCTTGATTAACTTCTCTTAACAGCAATAATGACAGTAATTGTATAACAGAATAATCAGGAACAGATACAGAAATTGCACCAAGCTTAGTTAAGCGGAAGAGTTAAAAACAAAACCTCCATAAATACGGTTAAAGTTTAAACAATTTAAGATATTATACAATTTAAGAAATTATAGTGGACACCAATTCAATTTGGAATGAAAGTTCTAAAGCTTTACGTCATTTCAACACTTCCCAAATAATAAGTTTTAAGTTTACAAAACTGTTAATTGAATTTCACATTCATCGTTCCTTTACCATCATATGCTCTCCTTGTTTGTCAGTCAAATTCTTAACTTCCTGTAGCCTAAGTCCTCTTGAAGTATTTCTTTCATCCCTAAAAGAAGTATATCAACTTACAGGAAGTGTCTCCCATATTGCTTCGTCACTCAAGGTTTCTTCATCTCCAGGCATTAAAGCTCTACACATCCTATAATAGCAAAAGCATTTCAAGCCCTTAAAGAAGAAATGAAAAAATGGTTCACTAAATAGCAATACTGATTTCTAAACAAATACAAATAATAAGACTAACGCCAGAACAGTGAAGACCACAAAATTTTTTAGCAGAACATTATAATGCATGATTTTTACCTTTATCAGGTGCATGCAGAGTAAAGAACTGCAATGATGCAACATGCTTCTGTATGCATGTGCAGCATAAGAACAAGAACACACATTTTCACATGAAGCTTGTACCCATTATGTTGTAGGATATATCAAGTTATCCTGCAACAATTATAGATTGAATCCAAACACGTTTATATAAAGGCCAACAAGAGTGCCACCACCTCAAAGTACGATATTCAGAATAATATAGAACATAAGAACATGCCTACAGGAAAATAAAGCAACTTTTAGCCGGTCAGACCAACCCTCAAAGTTCATAAATTACTCCTACCCCCATATTGAAAATTAAGCCCTGTACATTTCCAATCCTAATGGGCAGAAATCACCACTAATAAACAGATATCATCACCAAGTATCCTTTAACTTTAAAATATAGAGGAAAACGGCATAATAAGTTGCTATGGAAGTACAACACACCAAAATAAATAATCTCAATGGACTCTAATTTTATTCAAATTCAATATAACTAAGTGAAAAAATGCTGATGGTTAAGGTAAATCATGTCAATGGACTCTTGCAAATTCAATATAACAAAATGAAAAAACAATAATGGTGGAGGTCATCAAATTGAAGAGCAAAATTTGGAAGTTCTTTAGGAAAAGAAGTTCAGGAATTCTAATCACCATTTCATTTTGTCTTCTATATGAGAAACAGAAGTCTTGCAACCTGTTAAACCATATGAGAGTAACCAGAAATACTTATGATCCTACTTTGTTCTCTGTATGAATGCGGGAATGAACAGAATAATCAAGATAAGTTTTCAGAGAGGAAAGGAGGAATACTTGAATGATAGGAAGTGTACCTGATATTATCGACCAAGATTGCTAATTCAAAAGTCAACAATGGCAGAAAGACTACCTCCAAGCTCATAACTGCTAACATATTTAAACATACAAATAAAATAAATTGACAAGCACTTCGCCTTGAAATCATGACCCAAAAATGTTGTGTTGACATTCATTAGCAGAGGAAGAAATTATAAAATAGGTTTTGCATATTTGACCTCCATAAGATGTAACCAACATGGTTAGCCATAAAATGACAAAAACCAAGAAGCAAAAGGGAAATTTTTGAGAGGCAGTATCCACATATGAAACAATCAAAGGATCCGTTGTTGTATACCATTCCTGCTCCCTAGATATATGCAAAGAAGTAGTTCGAAAGCAACAATCAATGGTGTCGCCAAAACAGCATGACATGGTGCCCACTGTTCATGAGAAGAAAGTCTTAGTTTCTTTATCCTAATTTGGATGAGAACAAAATCTGATTACTTCCAACAACAAAAGAATTAAACTTGACAAAGAAAGAGATCGCTAGAAACAGATTGAATATGTAATCTCATACATGACGATTATGCGGCATTGACGGAGCAGGCAAGGAAAATCGGCCACGTGCTACAACTACGTGAAATAGCCAAAGAGGTGCGAAGACAATCCTGTGAGATGAAATGCGAATTAAAAGCAATTATCAGAAGGAATGGAACATTATCAGCCACAATCAATTCAATTTCGTTGTATGATATGAAAAGTGAATACATGACTTCAAACTGGAATGTTGGTGAACCTTCTATGTGATTTTGATAAGTATTTTGCATGATGATGTTACATTTCTTGTCATTGCACCATCAAGAAACAAAACAAAACAACCAAAAAGGGGGAGATAAGCATGCATAGAGTAATTTCATGATTTAAAATTCATCATTTAGTCAATATGCAGTTACATCAATAGATTTAATACAGTCATTTAGATATCTCATCTCAATAGTTTAACAGCTCAGCAATGTTATTCAACTGATGAAATTACTCGCATTCACAATTACAACAACAATATCGTAGTAGAAATCCCACTGGGACATAGGGACTGGGATTCAAACCAACAGTCGAAGTTCATAATGTCTAAAGCATATCATAGGCCCTCAAGAGTAAAAATATAGCTTAGCATTTAATTTCAAATTCAGTTCATTGTTTAGGTGGAATCTCATCAAAGTTTAATTCACCTCTAAAAGGGAAGCATTTTTTTTCAATTTCTTTGCCGCTATATGACTCACCTCTAAAATAATTTATCTAAAACTCTATCCTACCACATCATAGTTCTTATGTTATTGAGATGTCATGTTCTTCTTTTAGCTTACATATCAACAAAGTAAAAGGTTGTAGTTTGGAAGACAACGACCAGACAACCCAAAATTATACCTCAAACTACGCAAATCACTCAAACCCGACTGGGGAGACAGCACCGTCAACTTTCCTAATTCTTCCTAATTTCTGCATTCTAATCGTTCCAGAAAAGTTTTATCCTATCGTCAATGCAAGAACGTGGTTAATTCTGTTCAACCTCCCTAACACTTACGCAACCAAGATATTCAAAAAACAACAAAAAAGAAACAATCGTAATATCACCGAATGGATCTTCCATCTCAAGAAGTCTAACAAAATGCGAAAAACCAAATAAAGTTCAGAATTTTCACTTTCCTTTTACTTACTTTTGTCCACCCAGCTCCAGGAAGCTCAAAATCAAGATTTAAAAAGAAACGAAAACCAAAACGAGAACACTGAGAACCAATAATCGGGTAGGACACTCACCACCAAGAGTAAGCAACAGCATGGTCTAGCTTGAGAGCGAGCAAAAGCGTGAAAGAGAAAAGCAACCCATGTGCCACAAGAGCCTCTAAGCACATGGCCACTCTTCTCCAGCTCATTACACCTCCTCTTGCAACCAACATTTCGAGCCAAAAATCCCAAAATTGAACAGCCCCACCTCTCCCTCACTTCTCACAAAGACTTGTAGTTATGCAGAAAAATGGAAACTTTTTCTGTGGGAAGGAATTGAGACATAGAAAAAGAGATGGGAATTGAAATCCAACGAGAATTACAAGGAGGGTGACAATTGAAACAACCAAGAGCTAACGTCTCCCTTTACGACTTCGCTTTCACGCCAAAGCACAAGAGGGAAAGCGACGGAGAGATTAGATTTTCTTGTTCGTGTTTGTTCGATGAGCTTTTGATTGACGAAAATGGACATCAACACAAGACTATTTGTGTTTATCCCTCAACAAATTTAAATTTTAATTAAAAATTAATTAATTAATTAATTTTAATTTAAGATAACTTATTAATTTAAAAAATTAAGCAATTAATTAATAAACTGACGTTTTAAAAACTGAATCGAAAATTAAACTCAGAACAAAAAATTTAAAATTTAAAGGATCAATCGGTATTAAACTATCATAAAATCTGTTAAAAATTAAAAATTTTAAAATATAACTGTTCTTAAATTGAAGCTTAACTGAAAAAATAAATTGTTAAATAAAAATTAGTTGATTTGTTTTTATTTATGAGAATTTATTAATTTATAAAAATTGATCGATTAATCAATTAACTGATTAATTTTTAATAATAAAAATTATTAAAATAAATCAAATCGTGATTTAAGGTTTTTATGATCGAACCGGTCAAATTTGTTGAATTTTTTAATCATTTTAATAAACTGGTCAGTTTTTAATAATAATTATTATTAAAATAAATCAAATAAAAAAGTTAAATATAACCAAAAAAAATAAACGATTTAAAATTTTTTCAATTAAACCAATTAAATTTTTTAATCATCAACTTGTAAAGGAATTGGAGGGGGTAATTTGGTAACATAGTCAAAACAGTACGTGTCCCATTATCCTCTAGTTGCAAGTTAAGAATTGTGTCTGTAGGAATAATATCTAAAGCTAAATTGTGATTAATTAGTTAGGTGCTATCTTAAGTTCTTAACAACCTTTTCCTTGTTGGACATTAGGTAATAAAAAAGTATCAAGTAGGGTGTAACTATCTTCTCCGCATGTTCATTAGGTAAGTTTAGGTGGGCATCATAATGCAGTCGGATTTGTTTTTATTTTAATTCAATTCTTTTTTATTTATAAATCAAAATAATATTAGTTAAATTTTAATAAGTTCCAATCGTTAAGATTGTATTTCAAGTCAAATCTCAAGCTCGGTATCAAAACTTAACTAATTCAACCGATTTAACCGTAAAAATCTTTAAAAGTTCAACTTTTCAATTTGATTTGTAACTTTTCGATTCGGTTTATTTTAATAATTTTTGTTATTAAAAAGTAAAAACTAATCGGTTTATTAAATAACTTATCAATTTGGGTAATTAATAACATAAACATATTTTTATGTTGACCTAATGCTCGTTAAACTTTTTAAACCTTAAACATCTTATCTTATAAGTGTAATTAAATCAAGCAAACCTTGTGGTTCCTTAGTTTAGGAAATAAGAGAGGTTCAATTGAAATTTAACTTTAGAAAATCTTGTTACTTCAAAATATATAATGAATTGTAACTAAGTAATTAAGTTTTAACTTGATTAATTTATAGTTAATCTAAAGTTACACAATTAAACACAAATCATACTATTACGGTTGATAAAATGTCATGCATCCAATCTGATTCAACCAACAAAAAGTTAAGTTGATTAGATTCTAGTCCAATTTAGCTCATATCCCTTGCTCCTTGCAATTAATAAGTATATGACAATTCATATCCCTTACTTCTTGCAAATATCAATAATGATTTACTGGTACAAGTACAACTATATCCATTAATATATAATTGATTATCTTTGAGATATAACCATGATGATTTTCGTACTGTACCGGTTGAAAAACGGTACAAATATAATTTTTTAATATCAAGTTTAAATATTGACCTTTTTCGCCTAGTACCAGTCAGTATCTTCGATATTTGGAATATCGGCCATATACTGGCTAGTATTAAAACTTTTAAAAAATCAAGGACATTTTTATAAAAATGAAAAATTTTAAAAACTCAACCCTTAAAAAAAACCCACTCTGCTACCTTCTCTCTATTTTTCCTTTGAGAGTCTCACTCTCTCTTTTCTTCACCATCATCTATTATTATTATTAATAATATAGTATTTAAATTCATATATTAAATAATAGTTATATTTTTTCTAAAAAAATAATTAAAAATATGTTAAAATAAAATTTAAGAGGACTCAAATTTTTGTATTTATTTTTAAAATTGTTAATATAAATATAACAATATCTTATTATTAATAACAATTACATATTAAGATAAAAATGTATATTTTTATTATTGAAATTAAATAATAGGATAGAAATTACATTTTATCATTGATAATAATTATTCTTTTTATTTGATATTTTGATATAATTATTATTTATTATATGATAAAATTATAATATTTAAATACTTTGTATTGTTCTTAATTTTATATTTTTATGATCATAAAATAATATTTTCATATTAATTATGATTATTATTTTATGTGAAATACGTGAAAATAATATTAAATAAATAAATAAATTGTTGTTATTTTAAATTTATATTATTATGATTTTTTAGACAGGTTGATTTAAATTATACAGTACAAATATTGAAGAATTATTTTGCAATGTTTTAAAAAATTAAAAACTATTTTATAAATTTAAAAAATTGCACGAAATGGTACTCAATATTAACAAGTACCGATACAATACTGTACTAAAATCTAATCCGGTGCCTACAACTTAGGATCATATTATGGGGTATAGTTGTGTCTTCTCAATTATATTACAACTTTAATTGTAAAACATATTATAATATTTACCATTTAATTATATTTGGATAATTTACTATTTCCGTATATAAATCTCTTTCCTATTTTTCTATTTAAGATGAAAAAGACATTTAAGTTATTAAGAAAAGACACATTAACCAACGATTTGGAGCCCCCACCCATCGTAAGCATCGCATGAAAAGAAGAAATGTGTGATTAAGATATATCTTTATAGTTTTTTATTGTTTCAAATGCTAGAGTCATGTAGTTATATTCTTCTCAGGATAGTTAGGTAAGTTTAGGTAGCCATCACAAAAGGACAAGTCAAGACCAATTAAATTTGTAAAATAACATTATTTTAATCTTAAATTTCTTTAACTTGATTATTAAAATGACGTAATTTTAATTGGAGAGAGTTTAAGTCGTTCGAGCTATACTTTAAAGTTTAAACTAAACCTTAGATCCGAAGATAATCACTACAAGAAAACTGGCGTTTTTCGACGGAATATTCCGTCGGAGAAATGGTTAGCTCCGTCGGAAATTATATTTGCCGACGGAACGCGACGAATGAAGAAAGTGTCGTAAAAATGGCGGTCGTTATAGCTTACCGACGGAAATATTCCGTCGTTTTTGTCAACAGGTAACCGACGGAATATTATCCGTTGTTGTTATATTGCGATGGAAATTTTTTAAAATGACGTCGGTGAAATTAACA
Source organism: Erythroxylum areolatum (assembly GCA_024520975.1). Taxonomy (NCBI): domain Eukaryota; kingdom Viridiplantae; phylum Streptophyta; class Magnoliopsida; order Malpighiales; family Erythroxylaceae; genus Erythroxylum; species Erythroxylum areolatum. The sequence goes on from JANIJH010000001.1 coordinate 585,316, forward strand.
T
>JANIJH010000001.1:585416-597109 GCA_024520975.1 Erythroxylum areolatum
CATCTTCCTTTAACCGACGGATTAGTGTTTCCGTCGCAATTAACAGACGCTATATGGTCCGTCGGTATATTTCCGTCACTATATGACGATTTTCTTGTAGTGAATTTAACATCAAATCAAATCAAATCAATTTTGTTAATTTTGATTCAGATGAAATCTATTTTATTGTTCCTAATTTTAGAAAATAAAAAGGGTTTAATTCAAATTTAACTCGAGTAACTTATAACCAATCCAAACTTATAAAATTTAACTTAAATCATAGTATTAGGATTGACTTAGTGCCTGATTGGTTCACCTTTGGGAGGATAAATAAGCACTGTTTTGTACCGCAAAAGCTGCTTTTAAGAAAACTTAGTGTTTGGCTCTAAAATCCAGAAAAGCTTTCTTTTATAGAAATAGCTTTTCTAGAAGCTAAAATACAGCTTTTTGAGAAGCTCAAATTTGGATCTTTTCAAAAAAATACTTTTTCAGATAGATTTTTCAGATTAATGAGTCTACTTTTTAGTCCATTTTACCTTTATGTTTTACACATAATTTCCACAAGACCCACAAATACATTTTCACGTTTATTTTGAGATTTATATAATATTATTTGATTTTTATATGTTTTAATATTTATTTTTTATATTAGTTTTACTTATATTATTATCCACATAAATGATTTGATTAGATATATTTTCATTTATATTTTATATGGTTGAAAATTATATAATAATTAATATATTGTACTTTGCATATTGTTTAATATATTTTAAATAATATTTATATGCATAAATAATTTTTATTACAAAATAAAATATAGTTAAAATTAAAAGTACTTTTTATTTTTCTGTTGCCAAACAGTCTATTGTATGAAGCTCTTTTTAAATGATAGCTAAGCAGTCAACTGATTTCTTATAAGAGCTTTTTTTAGAAAAATTTTATTGACAAATATTCTACTAATATAAGCCTATTCAAACAGACACTTAGCTTGAATATGCAAGCTTCGACTTACCTTTCAAAATAAGTAAGGTCCAAATCACAAATCAATAATCTAATATCCAATATCAAACAAGTAGGATCATCTTGTGGGGTTCAGCGTGTCTGCTCAATAATATTACAACTTTAATTGTACTATATATGTCTCTATCCATATATAAACCTCTTTCCTATTTTTCTATTTAAGATGAAAAAGACATTTAAGTTACTAAAAAAGAAATATACGATTATGAGATATCTTTATGGGATGAGATCTTTTGTTCAAAATTTGTAGCTGAAAGAAGATGACAAGGAATAGAGACAGATGGGGATGGAACAAAGAATCTCATACCTATCTTTAGTGTTGGATTCAAATGCTAAACTCATGTATCAATCTAGCACTTTATTGACTGATGCGTACTTACCTTTAAATTTACATAATAACAAGTATGAACTCTTGCAATTCCAATAATAATTTTAAGAGTACTTAAAGTTTAAATGTCATATAAATGCTTATAACAGTCGACTTGAGGTATTGAAAAAGAAACTAATTGTTTGATTGGATGGATTTTTAGAAGGTCAATAAATATTTTTCTCCATCACAAAAGTCTTTTTTTTTTAAATGAGTGTTTGGCTATAAAATAAAAAAGCATTTCTTTAATAGATATGACTTTTTTTACAAACAAAATACAGCTTTTTAAGAAGCTTAAATTTGGAGCTTCTCAAATAACTTTTTGGTAGATTTTTTAGATCAATTAATGAACCTATTTTTAGTCTATTTTGTCCTTATATTTTACACGTAATTTCCATAATGCCCACAAATCCATCTTCACGTTTATTTTGAAATATCTATAATATTTTTTAGCTTTTTTATATGTTTTAATATTTATTTTTGATATTAGTTTTACTTATGTTATAATCCATATAAAAATTTTGGTTAGATATATTTTTATTTATGTTTCATATGGTTTAAAATTATATAATAATTAATATATTGTATTTTGCATATTGTTTAATATACTTTAAATAATATTTATATGCATAAATAATTGTTATTATAAAATAAAATATAGTTAAAATTAAAAGTGTTTTTTTATTTTTATATTATCAAACAGTCTCTTGCATGAAGCTCTTTAAAAAAACTCTTTTTTAAATGACAGTCAAATAGTTAACTGAGTTATTAGAAAAGTTCTTATAAAAAAGATCTAAAAAAAAACTTTACTGATAAAAACTCTACTAGGATAAGCCTAACCAAACAGAGGCTTAACAAAACGATATAATTTTATTTAGAATAGGTGAGCCTTAGACCAGTCTAAACTTAAATTTGACCTATAGGTTGACCCATTAAAAAGATCCATTTAACTTCAAAATAAACAAATTTTTTCATCTCTATCTCTAAATTTAGTGCCTTTAATTTCCCACCCTAAAATCACATGTAAAAGCAAAAATGACAAATCTTATGTTTGGATTCTTCTTATTTAACAGAATTAGATTTACTTGCAATACCGAGCAGGTCTATATGCCATAGTCTGTGAGCACCTAACACTGCCACAAGATCACGAAACTGAGTCAAAACAAGCAACTACAAGTTACCAAACCCTTATAAAACTATGTGAAAGTCGTGCCAGGTCTAGTCAGTGCTTATTGTTGACTGTCACCGCTACTTCTGCTGGTACATACATGTCCAACTAAAGGTAATTATATTGTATCTCCATACTCATCAGTAGCTTTCTGTTTCTCTTCTTCTTCTTCTTCTTCATCTTCTTCCATAAATTTAGCAACAGATGGCAAAAAATGGTCAGGAATGAGACTTGCCAGTGTTGGTTTGTTTATGCTGAAAATCTTTCAGGTTAGTGTCTGCTTAATCCCAACCGTCTAACAGATACCATTGTTTGTCTACTGGAAAATAACTAAATACATTGCTTCTGCTGGAACACGTCCATTTCTGATTTCAAGGTCTGGCTGCTTGTTTATAGTATGGTATAGTTCTTCCACAGATAGAAATCCCAAGAAGATAGACATTCTATAAGAAGAAATCTCAGTTTTACTGACATGAACATGAGCTAAAAACAGCAAAAGGAGACTTCACTGTGAATATCTATGATGATCAGTCTACCATTAAGGGTTCATTTTCTGAAAATGACGATACAGAGGAAAGGTCCTCGGGAGTACAATATATAGACTATTTTGTAATGCATTTAAGACTTTTCTTGCAAAAAAATTTCAAATCAGTATCAGATTATAATGTAATACTGTCTTCTTTGTTGTATTCTACCTGTAAAGGTGAAAATCTAAGGAAAAGAAAAAGATAACGTATGATTGTTTGTCCTACAGTTTAGAGCTGAAAGTACATCGACAACAAATTAGGTAAAAAGCAATGTCTAAGAAACCTAAACACCATTATAATTCTGATCTATCTAAGCAGACAATCATAATTCTGAACTAAGAATAATGACTCGTACCTAACCACCACATTGATGTAATCCTTCCGATTGCTTATGTATCGATCAGATTCAAGGATTTGGAATATCTCCTCCCAATTGAGGATCCAATTCCGTCTAATTCGGGTTTGGTTTGCAATTAATGTCATGAATCCAAAGACGAAGAACATCTCACCACCTTCTCCTCGTGTCTTTTAGGTCATCTTCCAGAAACTCATTATTGGATTGATTTTAACCAATTAGAGTACCTTAATTTTCATTGCCGTGTTCATCTTCTGTCTGTATTGCACCTGTCGATCAAGATCATATCGTCATCGAGTGGGAGATCTTAACAACGTTAAAATTGTTGAAAGACGTAACTTAATCTCAAAAATTAGCTTGAGATGAGAAATTTGCACACTATTATAAATGACTGAATGTATTCACACTTGTTCAGTGTAAAATTCTTGACACACCCCCAGCTTAAAGTAGGACCGGACATTTGCTTGACATATTGAACAAAGGGAGAGAACTGATACTGCTCCAAATCATCGAGACAAACAAATTCTGATATCATGTTGAAAGGCCTAATTCAATCCCAAAAGTTAGCTTGAGAGAGGAAGTTTGCACGCTATTATAAGTGATCGAAATATACTCACATTTGTTCGATGTGAGATTCTCGACAAAAAATCACTAAAAATATTAAAATTGCGAGAACATGTTTTTTGATTTAAATTAAGCAATTTTTATGATATTATTTTTCAAAAAACTTTATCAATTATTAAAAATTTAAGTACAATTTCGTAAAAATTGTACAGTAAAAAATGCCCCTTTTATTTAGTGAAGTATTTCCATATACGACCATATTAGTATTTTGTTATGATTGAGAAACCGAATTAGTTTAAGTGATTTAATCATGAAAAACATGAATCGACTAAGTTTTTAATTTAAATTTTCAACCTTTTAGTTTGATTTATTTTAATAATCATCGTTGTTAAAAATCGATCAATTTATTAATTAATCGATTGATTTTAATAAACTAATTAATTTTTATAAAATAAAATAAAATAATTAATTTTAGTTTAATAGTCTTTCCTTTCAATTAAACTTTAACTTAAGAGCAATCTCCATCAATCTTATTTCAAATATTTTTATTTAATTTTATCTCTTAAATTGCTTTCTTATTTTTAATTATTCATTAATTACTCATATAATTGTTCTTAATTATGTTAACTATAAAACTTCTAGTAAATTGAATATTACATGGTAACTATATATTTTTATGTAGACTATATTTTGTAAAATGGAGCATTTAACATTGCATAGAGCTATAAATCTTGGAAGATAGATGATAATGAATTGCTTTGAGAACATAATACGGAAAGGATATCCTTTCAATAATATTCTCTATGTGTAGGTTATGCAAGTGGCAATAATTAAATACAACTAAAATTTGCAATTATTTTTAAAAAAAGATATATGATCAATTTTTAATAGTTATTATCAGTCATTATCATAAATAATAAAAATATTTTAATTAATTAATTAATTAATAATAATAATAACAATAATAACGACTGGTAACTACTAAAAATTGACTATATAATTGATCCAACTTCTGAAAATGACAGCTTTAAAAGTATATATAGTACTTCGTGAAAATTAAAGCAGATTGGACAATGAAAGAGAGCCTCTATCTTTCAAAACTTATTATGTTTTCTGTTTGAACCCAGTAAAACACATAGAGGGTAATCATTACATCAGCTATAGGAGCAGACTAGTTTCAGGAAATATTACAGGCGATCAAACTAAGATTCTTCCCTACCTTTGTACTCCCTTATATGTTGGTGCAGACGATAGATGCACCGGTTTTTTGTGTGCCATCCAGTGGTCAAGATCATTCATTCATTCATTAACACAGATAGAAGAACAGGAGAATTGATCCCTATATGTTGATGTTGAGTCCTAATTATAGTTAAAGGGCATAAAGTTGCATGCAGTACTACAATCACCGAAAAGATTCAAAACTACTACACTTGGTTGCTACTTCAATTTCGTAAGTCTTGATTGTACATTTTGGAACAACAAGTTACAAAGTTGTAAATCTTTTTAGATTTGTTTCCCTCAATATTTTGTTAATAATTTATCAATATCAAGTTAAAAGAAAAAAGTTGACATTTGTGTTGACGGATCATAATTTTATTTATCACAATTTAATTCATTACCCCTATAATTTTAGTATTATATAAGAGTAATTATCATTATTAATTTCTGATAAAAAATATAACCATCATTTGGTAGGATGTTCAGCAGAAGCAAAGACATTAGATTTGGAAGACTGAGAGTCAATATATAATATGATTTTTCTACGTGCAAGCGAAGAGTCAAGCTAGCAATGAATATCTCTTAAATAGCGATGAACTCAAGTCATCAATCACAACTTAACATCATCAATAATTATCATGCTACAATCATTAGTTAACCCTAAAACTCCACCGTTGGATCATACAATTTTATTTGAATCTAGACAGATAACTTCTTAAATCACTTATACTGAATAATATTTAACTCTTGAACTACTTTTTCATAGATATTATATAATATTAGAAGTCAAGTTTACTTCATTCATTGTTGAATCATTCCCTAATTTCATCGTCACTAGTCAGTTAACTCAATGTCAGTCAACTCTCCCATTTTGTTCAGAAGATTCAATTCAAGTCTCTAACCAATTAAAGGTAAAGCTATGTATAGATTAAGGTCAGCAGAATCATGAAGATGGTTAGGGTTAACTTGTAAAAAGTACAGTACTGATGTGTATCATTTCTATGGTTAACACTAACTGCAAAAGTAGACAAAGTTCGAAGCCTATACGTACCTTCATCATTAATAACATAAAATAAGTAGATGTCATGATCGATTTGTTACACAACAATCAATTCTGAAGAAACCCTTTTGAATTTAAAGTAAAAAAGAGCAGCAAATGACAAGAAATCAAGAGTAGGTGGGATACGAGGGAAGAGGGTTTAGGCTTTAGATATTATGAAAATAAGCTTCCATAGTTAACAGGAATAGGAAATGGAGGCCATTGGTTGTCTATGAAGTGGGGATGAAAACCACTGGAGCTTGAGCTAGAGGGGATGGGAACTGGGATAGGGTTTTGTTGATCGGTATTCAGTAAGGAAACTGAATCAGAATAATGGTCTTGAGAGGTTAGTGTGGCCATTAAAGCAGAAGTAAGGTTTTGCTCTTGGGTTAAGAGGCTGGAACCAGTGAAAGGAATGTTAGGGTTTTGTAGGCTGACATTACCTCTAGCATTACTGATGTCCCAGTTGACAGGAAACCCTGTAATCTCCTTCTCGAGGTTAGGGTCACTAGGAACTGCAACGGTGGGAGTGAAATCGTTAATGGAATATGACCTTGGTACTCTTGTTACACGCAAGAATTTGTTACTGATCGTCACAGAATCCTTTTGATGTTGCAGAAAGTCAGTACTAGGTACTTCAACTTCCACTTTGGAGTTCATTTCTTGGTTTACAGAACTCAAGTTTTCATTGTTTTCTAGTGAGGTAATAGGCTCTTTCTGGTTCAAAAAGTTAGGGTTTGCTTGTTCTGCTTTCTCAAGGACCTTGATCTTCGTCTTCTCTCTTGTTCTCTCCCTCGCCCTTGCTCTTGCCTTGTCCCTCGACTCTCTAGCGAGAAGATTCAAAGCTGTTTTCTGGGACTTTTTGCGCTTTTTTTCTGTGGGAATCTTTCTCACATACGAGCTCGCCTCTGCTAAAACCACTGATCTCTTGCCTTCAGCTTGTGGTGTCAGCTTCATACCTGACACAGCACACTCTGGAGCAGAACCAACAAAGTTTTCACCAAGACTATTGCTTCTCTTCACTATAGAAAAATTATCTGTGAGTTCTTTAATTGCAGACTTTGACTTGGAGAGCAACCACTCAATGGTTTTGCTTGCTTTATCAAATCCCAACGTGTCCTGAAGATCAAAGAACTTCCTAGCAATCTGGAGAGACAACCTCATTCTCCTATCTCTTGGTCCTTTGGCAGTGTGGATTTTGCTGTGCCTGTCCTTTTTACCTGTTCTTCTTGGTTGTTTGACAGTACTAACATTACTTTTCTTCTTCATATTGTTAATTCTCGTTCCCTCCTTTGAATCTGCTGGGTTAATCTCTCTGTGATCAGCTACCAAACCAGTTCTGCTCGAGATGTGTTGTTGAAAGAGGAACTGGCTAACAAGTAACTCATCATCAACCGATGAGAACTCCAAGAATGGTGAAGCTTGATCTGCATATGCCTGCAATGGAATGATAGGGTTTTGAGAACAGGTAGTGAAAGAGATTTGATTCATGATATGGTTAACCTAGAGGAAAGTGTTGAAGCTGCTGTTTGTTGTAGAGGAGTACAACTATAGGCACTAATACTATTAATAGACCTTACTTTTAAAAGACTATCTGAGGTATGAATAATCAATCCTGAACAAGGTTGAAAAAACAGTAGAAAAATTTAACTCAAAGAACCAGACTTACATTACAGTACACAGAAACATAGGTTATTCATATGAATCTTATCTTTTTCAGAAACGAAAAGATAGTGATAAGTTTTGATTCATTATGACTTGAAAAATAGCAACACTTCACGTGGCTAGAGTTGGGTTTCCTGATAGCAACCACACATAATGTTTCTTTTCTTGCTTAGTTGGGAGAGAAAGAAAGAGACTGCAACTAGGGTTAGCTCTATTAGGGGGCAGAAAGTAGTAGACATGGACGCCTCTCTAGGAGACCTAAGAGAAGAAGGACAAGTAATTATGTGCACAAGAGCGAGTGATCTGTGAAATATTGCATTTACCTACCATGCTGGGTAAAAACTTTCTTTGACTGGAAGACTGGCGTCTATATATATGATTCATCATGTATATTGTTTATCATTTCTTATTCCCATACCCTAGGTTGGTCTAAATTCAAGTCACTTCCTTGTTGTACAAAGAAGGATAAGAAACTAAAAGGGTTTAATTATTTTGAATTTTTTAATTTAATGTCCATTTAAAAAAAAATCAATAAGTATCGAAATTTTAAGAAAATTAGTCAACATAATTAATTAATATTTTGCTTATATTCACTTCATTCTTAACATAATCATATTGAATGAGTTATGACATAAGAAGTTTCATATTTTACACACACAAATATATATATATCTTCCCACTTGTTTTGCATGAATTCCTACAATACCTTGTAGCATGAGTTCTTATAATAATACCCAAGAAAAATCTCATTGAGACACAAGATCTAGGAAAGTCCCGTAATATACGACCTTACTAAATATTCTATATATTAATTCATATGTTTTCATAATTACAACCAACAACTGACATGAAAAATTGGGAGTTTTAGGTTCACTTTTATTTACACTTTCTCTTTAATACATAATGACAAGTGGCTAACTTTCTGAGTATGAATCCATATGCTCAAATTGGAATGGTGGACATAGTCTCAATTCTCAAACTTAAAGCACATAGAGCTTGGTAGATTGAATTGTTATGTAGTTATAGTACTCGAAGGAATGGAAGTTTTTGTCCCAATCTGGATTTCTTATTTATGCAGTTGTAAATTAGTGCAAGTTCTATATATTAAGTTAAAGCACTGCAAACTAGTTGTGTGAATTATTGCTTGAAAATGTTCTCTATATCTAATAAAATTCTTGACATGAAAATTGTCAAAATTAACATACGACATAAGTGTCATTTCTCTATATTAAACAGTATATGCTATTGCATGTAACTAGTTGATAGGCAACTTGCACCCTAATAAATGGAGCCTAATCATTGCTCCTTTGTTACTGTTTTGTACAGGAAAGTTCCTCAGGTCGGTTGATTTATACGTATCGATGGTAATAGGACTGCCGTTTTTCATTTTTATACATATTGATGTCTTCTTAACTCCTAAGCCAAGCATCTCTAAGTATAATTATACAAAGGCCAAGTATGTAATTTACATCTTATACTTTTATAAAATATTTAAATAAGTCTTTACGTTATTTCTAATACTATATTCGACCTTATGTTATTAAAAAGAATTTTATCATACTCTGAAAAAAGTACAAAATTGTAATAATGAGAGTTTACTTAGATCTTTTATAAAATATTAAATTGAAAATTTACACTTTTGGTTAACATTTAAAGATATTATTTTTAATCTCATGCCAGCATCTATTGAATCTAAATTATTTAACAACAATGCCATATAAAATAAATTAACGATTTGAATGGTAGAAATTGACATAAATTTAATTTTATTATGGTTTAGAGTACTATTAATATTAATTTTAAAATGTTAAAATATAACAAGATATTATAAATAAAGATGTAGGCATAATTAAATCTTTTAAAAAACTTTTTGAGTGTGATTAGGACTTTCGACTTTATAGAATTTAAGGTCATTTCCTCAACATTGATTGAAACAGGTCAAAATGTAACTCGAAACTTCGTCGGCAGATTCAAATTATGAAACTACAAATTAATGTACACCTCAGATTAATTAATGTCCTGTAGCTACTTTGTACTAGTATTATCTTGTACTTCCCATATTTAATTTAACATCATATTTATGTACTTTGGACTGTGGAAAGGTGTAAACTGAGGGTAGTAAATCATTAATTTTATCTTGAATATAAGGGGTTCGTCAACTGTTACTGAACAAAGCTAATAAAGCTGAGAACAATACAGATAGTACTTGAGCTTAGGATGATCATAGGTTCAATTTTACTGTTTCAGTAAATACTGCAGGCACCAAAAAGTTGGAGTGCCTGGAGTGCCTGGTGATCTCAGCTTGCACGAACAATGGAAAGTTGTTTAATTGAATCAATAGTTAGGGTAAAAGATAAGGATTCTCAATTTTGATTAAATTAACTCTAAATTTTTGAATTTTAAAATTCTTATTATTTTTAAATTTTTTTTATAAAATATCTTTTTAGAAAATAACAACAAAAAATATATTTTAGTCAATACACATGAATCAATCAAATACTATTAACACGATTATCTGATCAAATTCTTAAACTCGATTTCAACTAATTAAACATAATCATAATCGATAATTTAAAAAAATTATAATAAATTATTAATTTAAGTTAAATTTAATTAATTCTGATCAGGTTTAATAAAAGAGATACTTGGTTATATCAACAATTCTACATTGGTCTCTACTTGTATTATTCATATCATATGTATTTTGTTGTTTTTATAAAAATATTTTTTAAAAATGTTATAATTATAAAAACTTGTTAATTTAAAAATTAAATGATTATCTTAAGATTAATTAAGTCATGGAGAAATCATGTATCTGTTACCCTAATAGATAAATATTGGGAAGTACACCGGTTTCTTGTTTGGGGAATTTTGCTTCTGATGATGTATTCACAGTTAGGGCAATTAATTCATCCAATGCGTTTTCATCAATGCTAAAAGGTACTATGTTCTGTAGAAACAGTAACCTTTAGTTTGGATTTGTATGGTATTGTTCGTAATAAAATAAATTTACAACCTTAAATTAACTCATTTAACTTCTGTTCAAGCGATGCTCTGCTCTTACATGATCGAAATGTTCTAATACAGTTTGGATTTGTATGGTCTAAAGATAGTTTTAGCATGGATCGATGGTGGTTGGGGCTACGGATCAAGGCCAAGCAATCCAGGCTTACCTTCTACTAACTAATGGACCATGTTGCTTCTTTTATTTCAATTATTATCGAATTTAAAATATTATTTAATATTAAATAAAAAGACATGAAAATTATACATTTATATATTCTAATTTTGTTGAGTTATTATGTTATAAAGATTTAAGGGTTAATTAACAAAAAAAACCCAAACTCTCATCAAATTTTCAATTATAATTTTACCTTTAAAAGGTAGTAATAAAATGTCAAAATTTGTAATTTTTTAATTATGGTTCAAACTTTAAAAAGTGACAATAAAATGTTTAAATTTTCAATTTTTTCCAATTCTAACTCGATGTTATCTGTTGTTCTCCCGATACCCTCAGCACTTTATTTTCTGTTTGTTTTTCTGAAGTCTCAAACTACTCTGGCATTACAGTATACTACACTAGTAAGTAGACCTGGCAAACGGGCGGGTGGTCTGGGTATAGGTACGGGTCTCACGGGTACGGGTCACACGGGTACGAATTCGCGGGTAAATTTATAGAAACGGGTAATGATTTTGAAAATCCATACCCTTCCCAGCGGGTATGGGTAGACCCGCGGGTTACCCGCTATATATTTTTTTATTTTTCATTTTTTAAATTTCAATTAATA
>JANIJH010000001.1:598900-622313 GCA_024520975.1 Erythroxylum areolatum
TTTTAATTAATTTCACTCGTTCTTTGGCATTTGAATAGAATCAATTTATTCCATTCTCTGTGGATCGACCCCATTACTACTGTGCGCAATTTATTTTCGTTTGGTGTTTGGGATTTATTTTTGGTGGATTCGATACCCATCATACGCTAAGCTAAAAGTAAGGGAAAAAGATCACAACAAATCAAGTATACACCAAAAATCAAGGAATCAAATATACACAGCGTCAGGAAAATATCTGTTGCTGATATCGTAACAGAGTCTGCACATATCCAGCTGTTGATATCTTAACACCTATAACTCAAAGGAAACAAAATTGAACAAGATACAGGCTGTGGGGTATGTAAGAGAAGCTTTCTTCTGAAATAAGGGTCTTTCACGTGGAACAAAACAACAACAGGACCTACAAAGTGAGAACAATGGGACTTGTCCTATAGACGATTGGTTCAACCTTGAATTGTAATTAAAAAACTTGATAAGTTCTTCGAGGTATCCAAGTGGAGGCTCACATCGACTTGGTCGCTTGGGTATCATCGTGTCACTATCAAAGAGGATTCTTTAGAGGTTATTAATCTTCTTTCCTCTTTTAATACCTTTGAATTTTATTTTGTTGACAGGTACTTGTGCACTTCGTCAATAAAATTGAGAGGTTAACATTTAGTACGTGCATTGAGAAAGTAATTAGTTTGCAAATTACCTAGCCGCTCTCTCAGCCTTTATTGACCCAGGTCTGCATTATCTGCAGGAGCCACCACTGTCAGCGGTGGAACTACTCCACCGAGATTAACAGAGAGCTCTGTTCCACAAATCATTGCGTTAAATCTCTTTTTGTATTTTTGAGTTTTCCTTCGTAAACAAAAAAAAAAAAAAAACTTGATCGGATGAATCATCCTCTTGTTGTTCATCTCAGCTCTATATATTTGACGCATTATATATGTTATTCCCAACAAATGGAAAGCTAGTTCTTTTGAAAATTAAGCAAATCGGAAAAAGATTTTAGACTAGTTCGATCCATTGCCGTCCTAACATAACGTGTAAGTCTAAGTTCGATCCTGACCTTTTTCATTGCTCTAAGATTCTTCCATTTCAGGTCATACGATCTACAGATAGCCAGCTTTAGTGGGAAGTCACCTTTCGGCTTAGACTTAGAGACAACAATAATCACTAAGATTTTTTTTGGAAAGAATCGCACCGTCCCACTTTAGAAACACACATATTGGAAATATGGGTGCAATTCGTTGACTCTATGAAGAGACATAACTAGCTCCAACCAGACAAACTAAAAATACTTAGCTTGTCTAAATCCATGATTAAGACACAACCATATTTCATAACTTGGTTTAACTTTTATGCCATAATGTGACCTTCCAAATCCTATTCTGCTCTCTATATGGTGCAAAATCTATATAAATTATTTGTTGGATGTAAAATTTGAGGTTTAAATGGTTCAATTGAAATTAAATCGTTATAAAATTAGTTAAAAATTAAATAATATTAAAATATAATTAAAAGGTATTATTTTTTAATTAAAAAAATTAAATTAAATTAAAAAATATTAAATAAAAATTTATTTATCTATTTTAATTTATAAGAACTTATTAATTTATAAAAATTGACTAATTAATTAATAAATTGATCAATTTTTTATAACAAAAGTTATTAAAAAATTGAACTAAAAAATTAAAAGTTAAATTGAAAAATTAAAATATTTAAGATTTTTATAATTATTTCGAACGAAGTGACTGAATTTTTTAATTATTAGTTAGGTACTGAAATTCCTAGACCCTAGGTCTAATCTTTGTTTCACTTTTTTGACTTGTTTAAATTGGTATTTTGTGTGGAGCTTGGTAGATTATGTCCCTATAAAAAGCTACCATGGCATGGTTTTAAAAGGCTGTAAGGCTTTATAGAAAAGCTATATACTGCTAAATTCGAAAGCTGAAATTGGAGCAGCTAGCCAACCAGGCTTTTAGTCACTTCAGTGTGTTTCCTATACCCATTGCTCTGATTTACACTTTTCAGTTGTGTATACTATATACACATTAGTACAGACAAATGCTTACATGCCTGTGGTCTCACGTTTTTGCTTCGGTTCCTCTTAAGCTTTCTTGCTCATAAAAGGGTTTAATACATTCCCACCAATTGTGGTATTCAACCTCCTTTTATTGAAAAAGAAACCCTAGACAAAAATATACTTGCCGGCTTAAGCATTGCATCTTTTAATAGTCATTGAGATGGAACTTATGGTGGAATCAAGTAATATGTTCTTCACAAGAATTTATTTTAACTTGTAGCTTTTTTTTAATTGGATTATTTGAAAGGTAAGAGAATGTCCCACATCAAAAAAAGACATATAAAAATATGTAATTTAATGTATTAAAACTTTAAATTGAAATATAACCTTATTTTTATATTATTTTAAACATCTCTTATAGTTAAAGGAATTTTAAAAATTATTTTTTAAAATTCTAAAAACATTCTTTTAAATTTCAAATTTTCAAAAAAGCATTTCTGCTTAAACTTCAATTAAAAATAACTATGAAATATATACAATATAAACATTATACATGGATTAATTAAATATTAATAATATAGTAACTTAACTCATCTCTTAAACTTGACTTGAATTAATTAAATTAGACTTAAACTAATAATTTACTATTTAAATTCGACTTAAACTAATTATTTAAAATAATAATAGAAAAATTCAAAATTAGTTTTCTTCTTAACAATATATCTTGGAATAAAATAAAAATCTTTATCAATCTACTTTTATTATAAATTAATGAATTCTATACTAAGGTTTGAGCTAGAGTTTATCAATGATCTTTATTGATCTAATTTGCTCTAAATAAAACCTTTTCGAAACAATCTTTTAAATTAAATAGTATAGTTGCAACATATTTTGATTTATATTAATATAAATATATATTTTAAAACCTTTTTAATATAAAAAGATTAACACTTGTTTGGCAGTGCAGTAAAGAAGTTGCTTTGATGTCTTACTGATTTTTAGTTTTTTTTTTTAATTTCTCCTCTTAGATTCCGATTAAAAATTAACAATAAAATAAACACGGTATAAAATTGTACTTGTTGCTCCGAATATTTTTTATTATTGTTAAGCATAATTTAATTAAATTATGAGGCCTTGATAGATTAATTATTCTTGAAGTTAATAGGTATGCCAATGTTGATAGGATTTTAGTATTTTGGTTAATTGAATTAAAGTAATACGCTCTCATTCTATGATTATGGAGTTAGACTTCGAGAACGGGGTTCAACATTTTATGATGTCAGAGCCTAAAGATGAACCAATGTTGGCTAAGGAGGGTTCTTTGAAAAAATCCTACAGGATAATACGTTCACGTTGTATGATTTCAGAGTTAGACGCCAGAAACGGGGTGCAATAATACTTATGTCAATTAAATATTATTTATATATTAATTCAACTCAACTTTTAGATTCAAGTCAAAAACTAATAAATTTGACTTAAACTAATAATTTATTATAATTGTTTTAAATTATTAATTCAAGTTAAAGTTAATTGACTTAAGTTGAGTCTAAGAGTTAAGTTGAGTTATCATATTAATAACATTTGATTAGTTCACGTCTAATGTTATACCACAATTTGATTGAAATATAAGAAAATGAATTTTTCTAAAAAATTAAGAATTAAAAAAATTCAACAATTTTACAAAATAAAAAAGTTTTCTAATATTTCTTAAGTTGTATGAAAATTATATATCTTTTTAACTTAAATTTTATCCATTACATCCTTATCTTTTTATTTAGGTACACCCTAAAGCAAACCATTACTTCACCATACACTGTCTTCTAAATGGAAACACTTACAGTTCTTCCTTATGTAGTACATGCCGTGAGCGTGGAAGGAAGAAGGAAAAAAAAAAAGAATGTCATAACGGAGTGGGATTGATGTCATCATAAACCCCACAAACCCCACTCGGAAGGATTTATGATAGTAGTGGCATAGCTATCATTAGTTGTTTGAATAAGCTACTTTATAAGAAAAATGCCAAATACATACAAGAAAAGGGTTTACGAGAAAAGAAATGGGACCAAAGGAAGCCATGCGTGTGACCATCTACAGTTCATTTTATATATAAGGAGACCTCTTTCTTTGACCTTCGCCTTATCCACCAAACAGTAGCACCACTGAGCCAGCAGTGCCTAGTGACTGACCCGATAAGTAAAAGCAGATCTATGCATGCTTGCCTTCGTACCGAAGGTGTAGGTAAGGAAGGTAAAAAGATGAAAGGGGACTCCTGAAGGTTACACTTGCTATTGTAAAACAACCATCCGAACTACGATCTAAAGTTTAAGAATTGACATGCACTTTCTTTTCCTTTCTCCATCTCCATTTCCACAATTATTCTAACAAGGTCGGCTAAATGATTTTTGTACACCGTGATCCAAAAGAGGTCATTGAATATCTTTGAAACACAAGCAAACATAAATGCTAGAGATGGCAACAACTAGACCTCGTGGCTTAAATGATCATAAAAGAAAGACGTGACTAAAAGCTCTATGGATTACCGTGCCTCAATGTTAAAAGTGAAAGAAACAGCTTCTATTTTTTCCCATCAAACTAATGTTTAATTCGAAAAGATAAGGCCAAGTATCACTAAACCTTTCTATGACGGACTATTATGGATGTTGTTAATCAAATTTATAATATATTTTGTCTTTAAAATAAGAATGACAATGAGTCGAATCGAGATTGAATCGTTTTTGACTTAGGACTATAATATATTTTGTCTTTAAAATAAGAATAACAATGAGTCGGATTGAGTTTAAGTCGTTTATGACTCGTGGTTGAATTGTTTATGATTTAAATTTGATATTTTTTTACATTGTCAAAAATTTAATTAATTCAAAAATTAAATTTAAGTCAATTTGATAATTCACTTAAAACCGTATAAATAATTTAGAGAATCAAATTTGGGATAATTGGAAGGTAAAGGCACGAGCCACTCCATCCCTTAATCATTATATACATATAATTTAACGTACTCAGTCCATAAGGGTCTCCACTTTGTGGAGATTTGAGATAGGTCGTAATGTATGCAATATTCTTTTTTGTATTTTTACAAAGAGACTATTTCTGTAAATTAAATATGTAACTTTATGGTCACAAAGGAATAACTTTACTAATTACTATAAGACAGAAAAAATAATTGCAAAATGAGAAAGTCAATGACTTTTTAAACTAACTATAACAAGCTTGAGACCTAAGGTTCCATGTATAGCAATAATAATGAGTACATTCTTGCTTTCACTTTAAGGCTAATTTTACAAGTATTGAGTATGTTTGGTCATGCAAGAGAGTGAAGTGGGGAAGTACACTTTCCATATTGAAATGGCATGGCATGTCTATGATATGATATATTTACTGTAAAACAGGCTTAATTACTTGGGGAAGTAAAAGGGATTATCTTTCATTTATTTACTTTAGGAAACAATATCATATCATTTTTAATTAAATATCATATTATTTGAATTAAATATGAATTATTCAAATATCGAAATAAATTTATACTTAAAATGATCCGTTCAATAATTCAAATAATATAGTATTAGTTTATTAAATACAATTAAAATAATATCATTTTAGCTCTTGAAATTTAAATTGTCAAAATTGGATTGACCCAAATTAAAAAACACCGAGCCAAGCCTATTATTTAGGTATGGAAAAACACTATGCAATCGAAGTTGTTCAGCTACCAAAAACTGAAAGGCCTCTCCAAAACCACACACATGTGAACATCTTAGCTGAATACACACATACGTCAATTCAAAGTCAAGAATTAGATCTTACGGCTAGAGAAGAACCTATCGAGAGAGAGAGTCGGTCGTAGAGAAGGAGTGTGTTCCAAGACATAATCATTACACAGTCTTGGGGAAGCAGAAAGGGTGGCGTGGTAATACCCAAGAGTGTTGGAGAACGTGGAGGCTCGAACGAGGTAATGAAAACATAGATATCCTAGGGTATAGATAGAGTAGCCAGCTATAGCTTTACTTATTAAGAAGTGCTTAAATAAAAATTTGTGTAGATAATTTAAAAATATTTTTTATAGTTGAGATCTTTTTAAAATATTTTGTAGATAATTAAAAAAAGCTTCAAAATTTAAGGATATTTTTAGGATAATAAATATTAAAATGTCAAATTTTCGAAGTTTTTAAATTTAATATCAAATATTTTAAAATTTTAATTAATTAAATAAAATTTTAGAATTTTAATAACTCGATTTCTGTTAATATTTTACTAATGCCATTAATATAATCATCATTATTCATAATATGTAAGCCTGCACGAAGAAAATTAATAAATATATACATTTTCAAGCGAATTAATATATTATTCATGACTTTAGTAATAATTGATACTTTATAAATATTAACCTATGAAATATTTATGTGTTACTCAAATTTTCATGTGAATATTTACATGTTAATTGTAATAATTTAAAGTAATTTCATTAATGACATACTAACAAAATAAATATTTTAGTTTGAGTTATTAAAATTTTAATTAATTACATATTTAAAAAATTGACATTCAATTAAAAAATTAAAAAATTTTAAACTTCAAACTTGTTGATGTTTTTTTAAAATAATAATAATAATAATAATAATAATAATAATAATAATAATTATTATTATTATAGTATAAGCTTAAGCCCTTTTATCATCATTATACTACCAGCCTTTTGGGGAGTTTGGTCGGTCGACAATCTGTGTGTTGTGTCTTCACTATGTTTTTTGGTTTCCCATACCATACCATCCTTCACTTTCTTTCCCTAAGCACTAAACTCACTGTATGTAATTATACAGTTTGAACCAATCGCAGATCAATAACGTAATGTAATTTTTTTAAATTATACACAAAAGGGTTTCATAACTACAGGGTCGAATAAAGAATGGCGTGAGAAGAAAGGAAAAGAGAGTTACAGTACTTGGAAGCTCTATATATTCGTATAACACTTGATCTGGTTGACAGAGAAAGATCGTCAAGGAGTGATGGATCAGTGTAGGTTATGAAAACAATCTGAAGCCATTAGGGTTCTTTAAGCAGAGACAAAGGTTTGGCAGCCATGTGTGGATTGAAAGAAGAAGATCATCAAGGAGAGTGTTCTCAAACTATCCATAACCTACAAGGGTATCAGGAACAGCTTCTTCTTCAACACCATCAACACATGCAGCACCAACAAAACGGTGACACGTATGGAGGGATTAGAGGAACAGGAATGATGTTGCCTGAAGTTTCACCAATCTTGCCATGGCCAATCCCTCAAGTCCACACCTTCAACGTCCCTCAACCCCATTTCAACTCCAACACTGCCCGAGAAGTTCACGACCCTTTTTTAATCCCTCCAGTTCCAAACTCGTATGGAGGTTTGTTCAACAGAAGACCTCCTGCTCTGCAGTTCGCATACGATGGTTCATCAAGTGACCATCTGAGGATCATATCTGACACACTTGGTTCAGGTTCAGCTCCTTTTGGACTGCAAGCTGAGCTGGGAAAAATGACAGCTCAAGAGATTATGGAAGCTAAGGCTCTAGCTGCTTCCAAGAGTCACAGTGAAGCTGAAAGGAGAAGACGAGAGAGAATCAACAATCACCTCGCTAAACTTCGCAGCTTACTTCCCAGCACGACCAAAGTAAGAAAAAAAAATCATCGTATCAATTCATTATTCATCAATCACCAATCGAACTTACCAAAAATATCAGTTGATAATTGAAACCCTTCGAAATATTAATCTCACAAGATCACTTCTTTGAAAAGATCTCTGATAATCCATCTATAGATGCTAATGTCGCTTGCTTGACATGAGAACAAGGAACCAAATGCAGTTGAAAAGCTTCCATGAAATAAACCCTTTAAAGCATGCAATCACATCTACTGTTTGATCATAAAACTTCTTGAAAAAATAGTAAATTAAGCATGATTTCTTTGTTTGTTTTGTTGGTCTTGGCTTATGATTTCAGACGGATAAAGCTTCATTACTGGCAGAAGTGATTCAACATGTTAAAGAACTGAAAAAACAGACATCTTTGATAGCTGAAACAAGTCCAGTGCCAACGGAGATTGATGAGCTAGTAGTGGATGCATCGGACGAAGATGGAAAGTTTGTGATCAAAGCTTCACTTTGCTGTGAAGATAGATCCGACCTCCTTCCTGACCTAATAAAAACATTGAAAGCTTTACGCTTAAGAACAATAAAAGCCGAGATCACAACTCTTGGTGGTCGTGTAAAGAATGTGTTATTCATCACTGGAGAGGAAGATTCATCGAGTAACGGCAATGACCCTCAACAACAACCTCCCCAGTATTGCATTAGCTCAATTCAAGAAGCATTAAAAGCAGTAATGGAGAAGACTGGTGGTGATGAGTCTTCTTCAGCTACTGTTAAGAGACAAAGAACCATTGTCCACATGCTCGAACACCAACACCACACTTCTCAATGATTTACTAAAGTGTACCTCCCTCCTCTCAACTTATCTTCTTTACAACGATCTTTCTGGGTTTCTTAGTGTGTTTACTGTAATGTCAAAGGTAAAGAATGATTTGGTGTGTTTTGTGTACTTGAATCACTCCAATATAGTTAAGGAAACAACTTTTTGATTATGGTTACTATGGTGGGTCTTTGATATAAGGTTTCTCTTCCCACGAAAAAGATCTTGTTCTGTCTTTCTGTCTCTTGCTTTTACTGTCGTCAGCCTGGTGGAAATATGCATCATCATAAGAAACAGTGACGATGTTTGTTTCTTGCTTCCATATCAGATCAAAAGTTATTGCATGCATGTTCTGTACATATGCCGAACAGGGATCGAATTGTAGAATCGGAAAATTAAATCAAACGATAAGAAGAATTTGGAAAGTGCGAAAAATAAAAGAAAAACCTTGCAGATCAAGAGCTTGGAGTTTCAGAGACGAGCGGAAGACGACGACGAGTAGAGGGGTTGTGGGCCGGGTCGGTTCAAGTCGGGTCCAATTGGATTGGGCCGGGTTAAATTACAGTTAAGATGGCCCAGCTCAGATCATATGGGCTGGTAAGGGATTCTGTTTTGTTGTCAGTTTGGGCCCAACTTGTGGGTAAGGGTTGATGAGTGGATGGGAAGTTAGCTACCCTGTCAGCGGTTCACGGGTCCGGTCTGATGGTTTAGATCCAGTCGGATCAGACAATTAGTCGGGTCATTATTCGGGTCGAGTCTCTGCGGCGAGCATGGGAGATGCTGGATTCGTTTCTGTTTCCGATTACGGCGAGAGGAAAGGAATAGCGACAGGAAAGGGATAGCCGAGAGGGAAGTTGTGTCAATTATATGATAATTGATAAACACAATCGGTTGTCACAGAAAGAAGGTCTTAGATGGCGAAACTTGCTTCAACCTTATTCATTCGAATCTTTTAATGTGCTAATGGAGTCCTGAACAAGCACTTTATGTACTATTTACCTGAGCAACAGTTTGTCATGTAACATCTGATTTATAGTAACTTTACAAATCAATAATGGGGTAAGTTCAAAGGAACTTAGAAGTCTTGGTTGAAAGTTGAGAGGAACTTCGCCTTTGTTGTCTGAAAATTATAGTTTCAATCAGACCAACATGTACAGATAAAGAAACTCTTTCAGCTCGGTCTGGCCTAAACTGACCCCCTAACCTGCATCTCGAGCCTACACTTGAATAACGAAATTGGTTTTGGCAGAGGGTTGAGCCATTAAGATCTTTAAGATTGGTTTTCGAAACTCGAATCCAGCTTGAAACTCGATCAATTCAGACCTGATCCGTTGACTTATGAAACTTGATGAGTTCCTCATGCAGTTGAAGTATCTCCAATGATTTCCTTATTCAGAAGCTTTAAGATGTCCTTGATTACCTTAAATGAACTCAGGAACACATGGAAATGAGATGACCAACCACTAATAATGTCTTCCTCAAAACTTCTCGCATTTGATCAAGAAACCATTGAATATAAATGAACTTTTGATGATGAATTGGTTAGTAAAAAATCTGAATATACCCAGTTGTCACCTTCTCAAAAACAGAGGTTTGCCTAAAACAAGCCAAGTTTCCATTCCCAAGATTTTATTCAAACCAGATAAAGAACAAGAACAAGAGCAAGTCTACCTCATTGAAACAAGAACAAGAGCAAGTCTACCGCATTGATGAAAACTTCCTGCGAGGTCAAATGGAAAATGGAAACACTAGGAAGGCAAGGCCAATCCTTGTGAGGAGGCTTGAATCCTCCAGTGAGTAAATTTGAGACTGCAACAGCAGTTTTGAAACGTATCTTATCGATCATTGAATTCGAGGATGACTCGGAGAATACTGATGAGTCATTGATTATTTTCTCAAACTTGGAAGAAAAGTGTAACTAGCACTGGCTCAGCTTCTTTCTTCTACTGCAAATCTGAATCGGGCTTGAATTCTGATATAAAGACTCGAATCAGACCAAAATGCATAGATAAAGCAGCTCAGAGAGAGCTCTTCTTCTGCAAATCCTCTTCCTGGTGTCAGAATGAATCTGCAAGCTTTTCTCTCTCTGTTAACCAATGAATCACTTCAAAATGATGATCCAAGCAAGTGAAATAGGAATAAACAACAGGTGTTTATCTTAAGGTAGTGCAATATGTCAGCATCCTCAACCTCAAAGTCCTCAGTCTCTGGCCCCATAAATGTAGTATTGGGTAAAAGTGAGAAGCCCTGTGAGTATTGGTCCAATACAAATAATACAAGGATTTACAAATATTTACATATACTAAAGTGTACTCTATCACAGCCCCGAAGCTGAAGCGGGAGGATACCGTATGCTCAGGCTGGATCAAAATTCCTGAAATAACTGAGCAGGAGGATACCATAAGGAATGTGAAGAACACGAATGTTGTGAACAAAATGTATGTTAATTTCAACATATTTGGTATGCTGATGCTGGACTAGGTTGCATGAGAGACACATTGGATTGACATTGTCACAATAGATAAGGGATTCTTTTAAAAGAGGACAATGAAGCTCGAAGAGTTACTTATGCAGTCAATAAGTTTCTGCTATGGCATTGGTAACAGCACGAGATGCAGCCTCGCCACTAGAATGAGAAATGGTGCCTTGACACTCAGAAGACCACGGAATCAAATTATCTGCAAGAGCACAAAAACCGGATGTAGAGCATCTAGTATCTGGGCAGCCAGCCCAATCTGCATCTGAATAAGCATCGAGTCCATCAGAGAGTTGTAGTGCATTCACAATTTTTCAGCAACTGTCTCAAGGCCGATCGCATGCAGATTTCATGGTAAAGCTCACAAGAAGAGCATTACAAGTCAGAATTACAAATTCAAGGATCATTATAAAGAAGGAATCACTAAACTTTGTTGCTCATCATATTGAATAGGAGAATGCAGGATTTTCTGAACAAATCAGATGTCAAGGGTGATTGAATTTTATCATAATTGTGGACTAGCATAATAAAAATTATGTTGTAGAAACCCCGATTAATTAGATGTCAATGGTACTTCTCTGTTTAACGTGTCATTGGGCTTGTGTTCATGAGCTCGCTATGATGGGTAGGCTTGATCCATGTATTGTAATGCACAAGAAGCCTTATTGGTAGCCAACCTTTAAATACAGTCGCCTCATTAAGAACTGTATATGCTTTTGCTAATTAGGTTTTGGAATAGCAGTAATCAATCCTCTGTACCTCTGTCACGTTGTTTCACAGAAAACAACAATGGATTCAATCGTTCCACAATTTTCACGTATTTATCCATTCAATTATTAAATCTAGTATGTTGCAATCTTAGGGTTAATTAATTGTGTTGATTAATTACGAAATTAATCTGAAATCTTGTGTTAAATTTCTTTCAAAGGGGAATCAAATCATCAATAAGCATAAAAAACCAATCATAGAACTCACTACAAATTACATCCCAAGTTCTTAAACAAACAGAAGTTCTCAGGAATTACACAAACCCTAATTGGTTATTGTAACAAGCATCAATTTCACAAACGTTACCTTATAATCAAGATGCTCTGATCTAGTTTCTTGGCCCTTTCCCTCAAAGCATGAAACTCGATCAATCCAACCCACCCTGAACAAAAAACATATCTTCCTGGGAGTCCATTCAAAAGGTTTATATCAGTTATCAGCCCTAGCGACGGCGGCGGCGGCCGAGGCGAGGAGAGAAGACTGTATAAAAAGTACAAACGTAAAATTCATCAAAGTCATCCAAATCACTCAGTCTTTTCAGTAATAAAAAAAAACACCCTTTTGATGATTTTAGTGACAACACAAGACAAGTCATTAATACATACGATGTGTGGTCGGAATCAGAACCATTGTAGTTCACCAAGATCCAGGAGGAACTGATTATGTAATAAATACTGAATTGTGCATGTGAGATTGTGTTGTGTGCACAAGCACAAACTCCCGCGCTTAACAAAATATCATTTGGGCCAGGCCCATTCTGTCTCAAAACAATTAAAAAAACTTTTTTTTGAGTTAATTATAAAAAATCACAACTTTAATAACATGATTTTTAAAAATTAGAATTGAAAATTTTCAACTTTTAACTTTTAGTAAAAATAATCTAATATTAAATTATCTGCTAATGTAGATGACATTAAATTAGTATTTTTACCATGTGACCGTCAATGACACATACAAATTTTATTGTTTAATAAATTAAAAATATCAAAATCTATAAATAATTATACACTTCTTAATATGTTTTACTTCGTGATCATTTTATGTTTTTTGATATCTTTAATTTATTAAATAAATAAAATTTATACGTAACACAAATATAATATGTGACAATCACATGATAACAATAATAATATAACATAACTTATCATGTCATCCACCTTAATGAAGAATTTAATATAGAGTTATTTTTGTTAAAAATTGAAAGTTTGAATAATTTAATGTTATTTTTTAAAGTTTGAACTAATATTATAAAATTAAGTCAAGTATCAATTTTTTACAACCTTTTTTTTTTGTAAAAATAGGAAAATAAGAATAGATGGGTTGAATCGTGGAATTTATAAATTTTCCAAGTAGATAAATATAAAAAAGTGAAAATTCCGTAAAAAAAATATGACAGATAAATTGATTCACAACCTTCCACTAGTTAGGTCAACCTACTTGATCTTTTTAGCGAGCTTATGCCTATGTACTTAAATGTTTATATAGTCTTCAAACTATAATATATGTATATAATAATAACAATAAACTAGTAATAATTTCACTATAAGCTGGGTTTAAAAAATTTTAGTAATACACGACTTTATTCCTAATTAATAGGGAGACTGTTTCTAAAAAAACTATAATATATATGTCATCTGATAAATTGTTTTAATAAGAAGTTATCATTGAACAAAAAATTTCACTAGATTACAGTAAAAGTTAATAAAGTACATGATTGAAAAAACAAGACTCTTATGTCATTTAACTTTTTTCAAAAATCATTAATTTTAAAATTATTATAATATTCTTTATGATTTTGAATTTATTATGATTTTTTTTACTATGGATCTTTGGTACAAGAGTTAACAGTAATGTACATGTGATAAGCAAGATGACAGGTGAACCAACGACAAACTACTAACGTGGCTTAATTATTTAGATTCTAATTAAATCATTTAATCTTTGATCCCTAAAAACACTCGATTCATTTGTTGAAATTCATTCAATAAGATCTAGTAGTCAATTATATAATAATTTTTATTAAATTAATTAGACTTACTTTAACAGAATGTTGATTTGTAGAGTTTCATAACATAACGTGTTTTCTTAGGTAATTTAGAATTATGAAGTTATTTAGAATTAAAAAAACCAAAAAATAAGCATATGCTTCATAAGTGGATTAGTGATCCACTTATTATTTAGTATTATATTTCTATAAGTTCATGTGTCATGGTATTGCTTAAATGGATCATCCCTCTAGTTTGTGGTTTTCTTCACAAGCCAAGAGTTACTATCCTAACTCTAACTCTTTGGGGTAATTTCTAGTTCAAACAAAAATGATGCTTTTTGCAACTTTTCTTGATGTGAATGACAGATATCCATCATGCTTGCTTTATTTCCTTTTCTGGTTGATCTTTAACCAAACTGTTTCCCTCTAGTCCAAATCACAATAGTCTTGACAAAATAATCTACAAATATTTCACCAAATTTTAGAGATATATTGAACATAATTGATTAGCAAATATCAAAGTCTTAGAACTTTTTTTCAAATTCGTGTATATATTTATTTAATATAGCATTTTGGAATAATTAATCGATATTTTAAAAATAAGACCAAAAGGTAAACCGGTAAGATAAGAGGTTTAATGTTTAAAATGTTTAACTTGTATTAGACTATCACAAAATTAGTTAAAATTGAATAAAATTAAAGAATTTAAAAAATAATTGAAGAAAACTATCCTTACCTATCAAAAATTTAAGGTTTAATTAAACAAGGAGAGTTAAATGAAAATTGATCGGTTTATTTTAATTTATAAAACTAATTAGTTTACAAAAATTGACCGATTAATTAATAATTTGATCGATTTTTAATAACAAAGATTATTAAACTAAATCAAACTTAAAAGTTAAAAATCATATTGAAAAATTGGATAATTCAAGGTTTTCACCGTTAAACCTATTGAATTGATTCGGTTTTTAAAATATTACAACTAATAACATATTTGAAAACTCCCATATTTCTTTTAAGAAAAATTTAAATTCTTTTGATTCTTAAAACTCATTTATTTTTTATAAATGATTCGGTTTACACTAAAATATCAAATAGTGTAACTTCTAATATCACTAATTGGGACAGTTAATCGTAATTACTAAGTATCACAATTTTCAATTTTTCTTCATCAATTCGTATTCTTCATTCTAGATTTGGATTTGGATCCAACAAGAAAGAGACATTATAGTATTCATAATTAACTTTATGTCAAAGTTCATGTGGGATGATTCTTTTGTTGCACTTACTCTTCATACATTGCTTTGCTCATCGAGAATGTGTATGGATCATATTCCCCACTCTTTATTCAATTGCAATTCACTCAAAATCTGTATGGATCTTCCCTACCATACCCCATCATATATGCTTCTAGAGAAGAGTATTTTTACATGTACAAATAGGTTGCTAATATACACATTTAAGAGATTATGAACAAGCATAATCAACCCTAGTATAATTTGAAGTTTGACAATTGTTATAATGACTCTTTTTGTTACTTGATTTCTAAGGAACTTTCATTGAGAAAAGGGGTCCCTTCTTCATTTCTTTTTCAGCAATAAATTGACATAAAAAGGTGATGGCAAATCTCACATGAAAGGCCAAAAATACAAAACAAAAGAACAATTCTAAACAATCACATACATGTCAACCTTCTTCTACCTTTTTCTTATATTAACACATACATAAATCAATTTTTGGTTGTCAAGATTCAGAGTCTTCTTCGTTTTAACTTCTGAGATATTGATCCTTCCCTATAGCTTCCCTCGTCTTCAATCTCATGCTCCATGCTTCCTCTTCTAACTTCCCTTCTTCTCCTACTCCTCCTCCATGGCCATGAAAACTCCTCAAACCATATGTATTGTTCTTTGGCTCTTTGTTCTCATCTTCCTAATGTTTCATGAATTGCACACCTTCAAGTTCCGCAAAGAGGTCGTTGACATGAAAAAATATTCGGGAGTTATCTCTTTAAATCGCCATTATCGTAGTAGAAAAGTTCTCACTAGCAAATTCGACTTCACCTCATTTCAGAAAAACCTATATCACCAACTCCATGAAAAACATCCACCTGAGGCAGCAACAGAAACAGCAGCAGCAGAAGAGAAGAAGATTGATCCGCGTTATGGAGTTGAAAAACGCCTCGTCCCTACGGGTCCAAACCCTTTACACCATTGATGATGGTCTCGTTTCTTGCTTAAGATTGCTCTAAAAAGATGGGGTTCGGTGAGAGCTTCCATTGCTTCCGTGATATTCTTCTAGCTTTGTTTCTTTCTTATGATATACACTCTCTTTTACTTTTTGTCCCTGAAACCATCATGCAAGACTTGTAATCTGTTGATGATGGTGTTTGATATCTTGAGCTTGAGCCTATACATACATGTACGAAACTTTGTAATAGAAAACTATACTCATCAATTTTGTAGGGTTAAAGAATGCATCATGATTCGTAATGATAATGCTTCATTGATCAAAGCAACAAACTAATCATTATTTTTCATTATTTTATGGAATTAAATATAAATTCTTCGTAATTATAATTTATGTTTTATAATTTTTTATTATGATTAGCTTTAACGACACGGCATGATAGTAAGATGTTAAGCTACATCGATCTTAATAATGATAATTTATTAAGGGACATTGGTTAGCTTATCATTTGCTATATGTTTATATCTCGTATTTAAGTAATTTATCTTTTCTAAAAACGTTTTGTGATTATTGGTTTGTTTGATGAAAAGGACTAAATAAGAATCTAAACTTTATATGCTTTCAGGCAAGTCATGTGTTTGGAACTTTTTGGCAAAGACTTTGATCACAAGTTCATCTTCTTAGTATCCAACTACTTAACTACTATTTTGAATTTTTTTCCAAAATTTTCAAACTGAAATGCACTTGTCAATGATTTTTAGAGCAGAAAGTACCACAAAGAAATGGTTTACCATTTAATGGTAATAATGATTGATTTTAATTTATTTCCTTATATATATATATATATATTATAGATTTGTTAATTATTATTTTAATTATAAAACATTCTTAAATAATATCTTTATTCTACTTGATTAATTAAAGACCATT
Organism: Erythroxylum areolatum; assembly: GCA_024520975.1. NCBI lineage: Eukaryota > Viridiplantae > Streptophyta > Magnoliopsida > Malpighiales > Erythroxylaceae > Erythroxylum > Erythroxylum areolatum. Next base: position 615,721 of record JANIJH010000001.1, read on the forward strand.
CTAAACTTTGAGCTCCAGATTGAAAGAAGACTTGTTTAGAACTCTTAATTAACTACAAATAAAAACAAGTTATACATGTTCATTTAATTAATTATTGACATGTTATAATCACTTAGTTATATGTTGCAATCACATGAAAAGAAACGAAGATGATGAACTATAAGAAAATGAGTAATGATCTAAAAGTGATAATCTAATTGGTAAGGAAAAAGATAGCTTCCTTTTCTTGTTAAACTTGGCTTTGATTCTTTTGGTTTCCTTAGTGTATGGTTTGACAAAGTTGCAAGTTATATAGAATCAAGTTGACAACTAGTAGATTGATATGTTGCTGTATTTCAAGTTGTATATCTTATTCTTTCTTTTCAGAATGGAATACGAGAACTAACAAACTCATGTTTCAAGTTGTGTAACTTACTGCTTTTCCAAGCATATGGACATAGGATTTGACACGCTGTGTACCAAATCTTATCTTGTTTTAGAAAAAACTGTATTACACCAACACTTCCATTTTTAGCCCTTGTCTAGTTGTCTTCACCTTGCATTCTTTCAAAGAACACATCCTAGAATATTGTGTGTCGGGCCATATTCATCTAAAAACTTTCAAAAAATGTCCATTTTCTTCCAAAAGTTTTAAGATTGTATGTCTGTGTATATAAACTATAAATAACAATCTCTAGCTTGATAATGCCTATGAAATTACATGCCCATATATATGACTCGCATAACAATCTTTTATCCTGACGAACAATACTTTATATAAGTTGGGTTGAAACCATGTTTAATACCTTGAGGCATTAATCTAGTTCAAGCAATGCTTGAAATTCTCCGTTGTAATTAACTTGTCAATATTTTAATTGTATTTTTCAAAGTATGAACCTGTTTCAACAAGATCGGATCAAGTCTAGTAAATTCTTGATCTTGTGAAATTTTATATCCTTTATTATAGTATCGAGGAGAACGAAATACGTCTTATAAAGATACAAATACCTCTTCTTCATAGACGCATTTTTTCGGGCGTAAAAAGATCAAAACTGTGAGGGCTTTGGCCTGATGGGCAACCCAAAGTGGATAATATCTGTGAGTGGATGATTTAGGCTGTTACAAATGGTATTAGAGCCACGTTCCCGACCCATTGTGCCAACAAGGACGTTGCATCTTAAAGGGGGTAGATTATGAGATCCCATATCGGTTGAAGAGGAAAACGAAGTACATCTTATAAGGATATGAATATCTCTTTCCCATAGACGTGTTTTTTCGAATGTAGGAAGGGTAAAACTGTAAGGTCCTTAGCTCGATGGGTAATCTGAAACAGACAGTATTTGTGAGTGGGTGGTCTGGATTGTTACAGTATATTTTTGAATTCAAAAGTTTAAACAGGAGAAACTGGTTACCAATTCTAACACATTCTTTCTTACTATTAATAAATTCACAATTGCTAAATAAATTTTGAAATATTTGCAAATCATGTAATCTAAATATCTGATAGTGAATAAAGCAGTTTTAAATCTTTTTGGATCTTTTATTTCACTATTCAATCTTGGGTTAATTACAAAAAAAAGTCTAAACTTTTCATAAATTTTCAATTATAACCCGAACTTTAAAAAATAGCAATAAAATGCTCAAACATTCAATTTTTTAAATTTTAGCCTAAAGTTAGTCTCACCATTATTTTTGTTGACGTGACACTGCTACGTGTTAGAGGACCCTTATTAATAAAATGACATTGTTATTTTATGACAATAAAACAAAGTAAATTTGACTAGGGTTTGTAACTTTCTTAATAACTCTCTTCACTGTCTTTTTCTTTCTAAAATGATTAATGATGATGGTTTATTAGAAACCAATGTTGCGAATACTGTACCAGCCATGGTACTGGATTGAATTTTAGTACGGTATTGTACTAGTACCTGTCAATATTAGATACCGTTTTGGGTAATTTTAAAATTTATGAAATAGTCCCTATTTTTTTAAATTGCAAAATAATCCATTGTTATATTATACAGTTGTACTGTATACTTTATAAGTTCACATCAACTGTGTCTCTAAAAATTATAATAATAAATAATAACTACAATTAATATGAAATTATAATAATTTTTCAGATATTTCACATATAAATAATAATCACAATATGAAAAGAAGACAATCATATACAAATAAAAAATAAAAAATAATACAAAGAATTAATAACAAATAATAAATAATAATTACATTGAAACATTCAATCAAAAGAATAAATAATATCCTTGACTCTCAAATTATTACAATTTACGACAAGAGATTGTGATGAGGAAACAACCAAGTAGATGTAAAACTTGAAACAAAAACATTTACAATTACATTACATATATAGAATTATATATATATATCAAATATAAGTAAAATTAAAAGAAGAGGAAAAACAAAACATAAAACTTCATTCAATCGTCTACGGGATTCTCATTATAACTAGACTAAACCTAGTTATCATTTAGTATAAAATCATCATCATTGAGAGGAGTCTCATCGTCATCATCATTTAAATTCAATGGACCAAATGACACCTTTCTCACTCAAGATTATCTTCTAAGTCATCCTCATCTACCAAACTCGGTTTCTCATAAATCCAATCCACTAAAAGATCTATATTATAAATGGAAAGTGGATATGTTAAACTACTTGTGTTATTAAGAGTCATAGTAAACATTAATTATTTAAATATTATATCAAAATTAATAATGATAATAACATACCTTTCTCGAAGCTTTAAATTGTAACGAATGAATACCAAGTTATTTAATCTCTTGTGCTCCAATATATTCCTTTTCTTGGAATGGATGAATTTAAATGTGTTCTAGTTCCGTTCATAGCCTGTTGCATTCACACATTGACTTAAAATATGAATTGTAAACCTTTGCAATTCTGGAACATCACCTCTGAATTGATCTCACCAAGAACTGTAAGTTATAAAATAACAAAAGTAGCGTTATAAACAAAATTAAGTAATAATTAATTTTTAACAAATAAGAAAAAGGAAATAACTAATACCTGGAGAAAGTTTTGCTCTTTTTCGAATAGCAATCGACAATATAAAATCTCCAAAAGACAGCTTCTGAAGCTCCAATTGTGAGCTTTAGACATCTTGCATCATTTCATGGCCAACAATTGCTGTAATTATGAATATCATTCCTCTACTAACTTCAGCTTTCTTTATAAAATCCAGTTTGAAATATACACTAGGATTAAAAAATGTCCTAGTTGTAAACAATGGAGAAGAAAATTGTCTTTCCCATTTCTTAATGATAATTGCAAGATACAGTATGTACAAAGAAGACTTATGTTTAAGATTGATCTTGATTGCTTCCTTTGTCATTTCCATAGCATTAAAAAAAACCTATTGTTGGCTTTTCTTCATTATCAGCTAAGTGAAGCACCCTTACCAAAGACTCACAAACTCAGATAACATATTGTCATTGAGACCAAAATTCTCTATCTTTCAGTATAATGTTTAGAAACCTCCAATCTAACATTAGACCTGGCATGCTGAGATGCAACCCACTTATCACTTGTAAACATTTGTCTTAACTCTTTCTTCATCAAAATAAAATATTGAAGTGATAAGAAATTCATTGCAAATCTTGTCACACTGGGACGACACAAGTTCCTCTTTTCTTATTAAATTCAACACCCATGCATGATTATAGATGAACTTGGTTATCTTTTTAGCTTTTTACATGGTCTCATCAATAATAGGAAAATACCTAGGATTCGCTATATTCTTCAGCATTAGGTCAATGCAATGTGCAGTACAAGGATTTAAAAGAAAAGAATTATACCTATTATGTAACATTCTTCCTGCTATTGTATAAGCGGAGTCATTGTTAGTAATGAACTGAACAATATTTTCTAACCTCACTTTATTCACAACTTCATCAACTATCTCAAATAAAGTATCATTATTTCTACTAAGGCTAGATGCATCAATAAACTTCAAAAATATTGAGCTGTTTTCATAATAAATCAAAAAATTAATAATAGGCTCATGTCTCCTATTTGTTCAATCATCACAGATGATTGAACATCCAAAAGTAGCCTAATTCAATCTTCTTTTAGCCAAATAAATTAAGTCATTAATCGAAGGAGCTTTGTATCCCGAACCGTAAAAGACTATTGCATCTATCATAGGCTAATAATAGTAAGACTGGGAAATATTGAATGATGAACCCGTATTATACCATCATCTATCTACTGCCATATCGACATTGTGAGTCGCATCTCTTGATTGCATTGCACTACGAATTGAAGGTTGGGCTCTAGGAGTTGTTCGTGGTGTCAAAAAATTAGTCACCTGCTATCTTCTTTTTCTAGCATCAGGTCCAGGTGTAACATTTACTTCTTGCTGGGCTTGGGATGGAACACTAGCACTATCACGTTCAACATTTCCACAATCATCATAAAAACAAACAATGAACTTTCACTACTAATTTCAAAATTCAACATTTTCCTTCCTATCTTTCTCGTGCTGATATTCTTTATGCAAAGTTTTCATCTGCTACTTTACATTATGACTTACTTTTATACAGGGTTCCACATCTTCTTTAACCCTAACTAAATGCTTTTTTAATCGGGTTATTCCTCCACCTTTCAAATGCTTGTTACAAAGTAAGCAAATAGTATGGTTTCTTATACCGGGAACCAATGTAGCATGAGCCCAAACTAGATCATTGTGTCTTCCTGAATTGGTTTGATTAGGAGTACTTGAATTTCCTCTGTTTATCTGTAAAAATGCATATATCAAAATAAAGAACACATAATTTCATTACATAATACACATGTCTATCTTATATAATATAATTCGTACATCATACACAATTTAGTTCATCGAGCACAATTCACTATAAGTCAAAAACTAACAATTCAATTATTTAACAAATATAATTTCATTAATACATACATAAATAATTTCTGTTTGTAACAATTTCGAACAATTTTAATTCAAAGTTTCAAACATTAAGATCAAATTGAAGGGTATGATTTACATAATCACCAAATAATGAATGATATATCTTATACAATTGTTCATATACATTTGTTCATAACTTAAGGATCAAGTTGAAGGATATAACTTCTTTGGAAACGTTTTTTTTCCCTTCTTCAAAGCTTTAAATCTTCTTTTCATTTCTAACAATACATAATATTATATCCACCATTCTATATTTGGTTCTTTAATATATAAGTTGCTTTTACAATTTTTAATGGACATTAATAAGTCTTTGCATAAATGATTGGAGTTTAGCCTATAACATGTTCACAATTTGAAAAAAAGTTCCTTTTTGACACATATACACCACTACTTTCACACATTATCTACTATAAATATTTATGATAGCGCACACATAAATATTACAAATAATTAAACATATTTTACATATTGATTAAATGGAAAGAAATGGTTATGTTTCCAACTTTCTCTAATTGCAATTCAAAGATTGAAACATCACAAAACATACATAAATAATTTCTATTTCCAAATTCCAACAATTTTATTTCTAACATTTTCCAACAATTTCAATTTAACCAATTACAAGACATACATAAACAATTTCCATTCCCAATAATTTCTAACAATTTCATTTTCATCAATTTTGAACAATTTCAATTCACAGTTTCAAACATCACAAAACATACATAAACAATTTCCATTTCCAAATTTCCAACAATTTCATTTCCAACAACTAATAATTTCAACCATTACAAATTCACAATTCACAAAATAATGAAATATATATAAACAATTTGCATTTTCAACAATTTACATTTCTAAATTTCAACAATTTCTAACAATTTTCAAAAATTTCATTTAAACAATTACAAAAACATACATAAACAATTTTCATTAACAATAATTTTCAATAATTTTCATTCCAGTAATTTTCAACAATTTTCATCATAAGACATACCAATAATTTTCATCACAAAATATACATAAACAACCAAATACAATGAAAAGAAGAAGAAGAAGAAGAGTAGTAGGCGTTGGGTGGGGGGTTTAAAGATTTTTTTTTTGCACTGAAAATTTAAATTTTCATGTATCGACTGGTATATAGCCGGTATTCTGAATACCGACAGTACCGACCAGTACTACCCGAAACAGGCTGATACAAAAACCTAGTACCGAAGCATCACCTTTTTTTTATTTTACTATGCCAGCTGATATGGTACGAGATTCATAATCACGCCAGCAAAATTATTTCCACCTTTACCTAAAACAGGACCCTTTGAAGATCCCACAACTCTACCTTTTGTAAGAAAAGCATTGGCCACACCAGAGTTATCTTGGTCTTCATTAACACAATTCCATGGCAGGCTGGACTCTGGAACCCATTTCAACTTGATCATCCTCTCCGAGACTTCTGTTGCTACGTCCATCTTTCGTGCTTCACGAAAGCCACAGAGCAAAGTTTTACAAGTATCAAGACTTAGCTTTAATCCTAGCTTTTCAATTTCATAAAGTGATTTTTGTAAACGATCTAGAAGGGGAGGTTGAATAGATCTTTAAAGCTTTTTGTAAAATTCTACAATAAAATCAGAAGTTAATTCACACAAAAACAATT
>JANIJH010000001.1:622413-633387 GCA_024520975.1 Erythroxylum areolatum
TTAGAAATTGAATATCTTTGTAAAGATAACATCTTTTCAAACTTTTCATTTCCACCACCAAATTTTCCAACCACATAGGAAAATTCCTTTCTAAGTCTATCAAGCTCAAACATAAGATTTTCCTTTTCAACAAGGCATGCAGAATGATCTTCCTTAGGACAATCTAAATTATCAATAGTCTCATGTAACACACTATTTTCAGCAATTAATTCCCTTATTTTCTTTCTCAATTTCTTGTTTATTTCAATAGCTTCCTCAAAACTTTATCTCCGCTATTCTATAAGTCGACTTATGCAGTGTAAGTCGACTTGTAACCATCGATAAGTCGATTTATAGTCTATTAGTCGACTTGTGTTGTTCTCACCTTGACAGATCTTGATATATTAGTCGACTTATGATTTACTGGTCGACTTGTTGCAGACTCCAACGGATATATTTCATCAAATCTTCCCATAATCTTCATGTTTGAATATCTCTAGCACATTTAAGGAAATAATCTTCATCTTTGAATATCTCTAGCATATTTAAGGAAATTTCCATCTTGATTCCACAATGATTAGTCTCTTGCTCATCGAAGATTAATGCTATCTTGATTTGCACAATTCTTTATTGAATATCAATCCTAAAATACCTGAAATAATTTCTTAACCAATTCTATACATTTTATTATTATCAAAACACAAGTGAGATTTAATCTGTCAACCACCATTGGTCCAACAATTTTAACAAATTAGAGAAAAAAGTTAGGGATTTTAGGTTGAGAACAACGTCGTTTAACTAATCAGGCTGAATTCTTTTAATGACACTGATGTGTCTGATTAGTAAGGGTCCATTGACACGTGATAGTGCTACATCATCAAAGATAATGATAAGACTAACGTCGGGCTATAATTGAAAAAACTGAAAGTATGAGTATTTTATTGTTATTTTTTAAAATTTAAGCTATAATTGAAAATTTGAGAAAAGTTATTTAGGCCTTTTTTAGTAATGAACCCTTCAATCATTTAAGTTTTTAATTAAGTGTTTGAACTTTTAAAAATCAAAATGCTCACTTTAAAAGGTTGTCTTTGTTATCATTTTGTTATGTCGTCAACAAAGTTACATAAAGATTGATATTTAGAAGGGTTACGTAACTCAGTAAGCTTTTTCAACATAGTTTTGAATCTTCTATAGCAAATAACATTGGTGATTATTTATTTGAAATGCAATTCCTTGTTCAGTCTCAAAAACTATGTAGTTAAGAAGATGGCAATTAACCCCTCAAATATTAACTTTTACATTTCTCCATCATTCTCGTCAATATTAATAAAGACATCTTTTTGAACTAATCAGTTATTTGATTTCTAAAAGTTTAAGCACTTAATTGGAAATTTAACAAGTTCAAACACTAAAATTAAAGAAATCTAAAAAAAAGTCCAAAATTTGTAATTTATTATCTTTTAAATAAATTATTTAAAAACAAGTACTAATTTACAAGCATTAAGTCGGTACGAAACACTATTTGTACCTACTTCTTTAGGCCCACATTTAATTCTCTCATCTAATACTTGACAACAATTCACTCTTACACACTGAATAAGACAGGAAAGATCTTGATACAGTTGTGGTTATTTTCAACCAAGTTGTTGTCATGTTCGTAGTGTACAATTTCCCAACAACTTATTAATCGGAAGCTTTCAAGTTTAGAAGTAATTAATTTCCCAACTACTCTATCATATCTATGAATAAAAATGACGGGAACCAAAATATTAATTGTCAATGATCTGGCCATAGTGTCTATGGAAAGATGTGTTACCTAATGAAAAGACTAATAAACTTTAAGTTTGTATTTTCACGTTATTATATATGGGAAACTTTTAAAAAAATTTAATCAATTAAATTCTCCATAAGCACTCCTTATAATTTAATTTTCTAGAAAAGTCCTTATCTTAAAATTCACTTAAAATGTACATAAACTGTAACACCTTATACTCGATAATGAAATCGGCATATCGAATGTTACCATATTCTTAAATACCTAATACTTCAAACTATAACATTTATTCTATATGTAGTCAAAACTTTCTACAAGAAACTTCAATATACTTCTCATGCATATTACTTAACTATTCATTTTTATGTCAAACTTTGTAAAACATAAATAAAATAAAACACAGTTTAGGTCTTGAGTGTCACTATTCACCTAAGGATATACTGTTCATAGCTCAAAAAGTAATATTTATGAAATCAAAATTTTGGGACATTACATAAACTTGCTAAAAAATTTTGGATTGAATATGAGCCCTATAGGGTCTAATCCACTACCAGTTATTGATAGCTGGGGACTTTTGTATATATTGCAAGGTTTGTCTGACCTGATCTGGCCAAATTTATATTTATCCTAGTTTTAAGTTGGGTTTAGTTGAAAATTTTCAGATTTGGATGGGTTTAAGTTTTGGTATATTGAAATTAAAAAATAACATTATTTTTTAATTAAAAATATATTTGAGTTTGGTTTGGATTCTAACTTTGTGCTGTTCAAATCTAAGTGAGCTAGGGCCAAAACTTTAGACAAGGATTAGGTTTGGACCTGAACACTGCCACCTCAGTTTATATACATGGTCAAATATGAAGCCTGAAAAGAAATTATCAACTGACCGAGTATTTTATCTCTGAAGAGAATATGGTTGATCAAGGTGAGGGAGTCCACACAGAAATTTTAAAGGATCAGCAAATTCCTGTTTCTTTTATGTGATAATTTTCAACTTAATGCCATTCTAACATGAAACCAAATTGTATTATTCTCATTAAATTGGTTTTCTTTTACTATTAGATCTCAAAACTGGTCATCTTGTTTGATGAACTACAATCTATGAGATGTGATCTATACAATCAGAGAATAAGAAGAGGAATATATACGAATCTTTCTTAAGGTCAATGCTTATGCTGCTTCTAGCTTGTTTTCTTCACCCATTTGTGAATGTACACGGCTTCTCAGTTCTTCAAAAGCTTTCATACTATCTGCATCAAAACCTCCAGCGAACTGGGAAAAATAGAACAGATAGTAGAAAAGTTGGTAAGAACTAGTCGGAAGTCTCAGGTTTTGAAACTGAAAAATGATTGAATTTGCAGGTTTTTTCTGGATCGGAACGTACCTGATGAATACGGAAAGCGAAACGAACACCTTGCAAAACCAAAAACTCTCTGCTGGGTTCCTTGTCAGGTCCTGTCAATGCATCAAGTTCTGACGATACACGTTTCATGTACTTCCTTGCAAGTTGCACGGAAGAGAGCTTTATCTGCAATGGCAGATTCAAGGTCAGAGTTTAGTTCAGGTCTTTTTTTTTTTTTCCCTCTAATCCTATTATGAAACCTACCTTTCCAACCACTCCTGAATCTAATAACCAATCAACCGGGATCCTGAACTCTTTGTATCGTGAGACAGCCATGTCCCTGGTACGTAGCAATGCATAAACACTGTTTTCCACTCTGTGAAAGTGTGAGAAAACATAAAAAATAATTAGAAATCGTGTATGAAAATGTCAGGTTCTGTTAAGAAACAAGAAAGTAGATGAATATGCGTACTTTTCAAGCAATTTGTACATCTTCTTCAAAGCAGCATCGCATGGGAGGTTGGGGTCATCAGAAAAACTTGAAACTTGCTTCTCCAATTTCATCAGGTCCTGATATTCGAAAGCCGCCTCTCTCAGCGCATCGGCTTTGCTTTCCGGCCAATCAAAATGCTTAAGTACTGCACGTTCATCAACCTGAAGAGAAGAGTGGTATGATCAGATGGGTCTCAATAAGTGCATTAATTGAACAGAAATCATCAACTAGATGCCTGTTCAAGTTCGATACTGTCATCTTTCATAATCTTTAAGTGATAGCCATGAAAATTGAGTAATTTGTTACTGGTAAGAGGTAGGAGGAGAGACCAGGAAAGAGAGCTCTTCATCGAGCCAATTTACGAAGGCCACCAGGTCATCTATGTTAGTGAAGGAAGCTGCTCGAACTTCAGTAGCCAGTGACTGCACAAAGTCGCCTTGTGTTTCTACGTCCGCTTTCACCTGCAAGCCAGGAGATACGGTTAATATAATTTCTACTGGTGCTTTACTGAAAGTGAGAACTAAATGAGAAGATGTAAGCACCGCTAAGAGGAATGATGATCTGTTCTCGATTTCCCCGATCATGTTGCTCCTAGCATCTGCAGTATTTGATGCTGATGATGATGAAATCAGAGATGGCGTGTCCTTACTTGTCTCGCGCTTCATCAATTTCTGATAGAATTCAACAAGTTCAGGTGATCGGTGAACTTTATCACCATTTCCTGTCCCTCTTGGCAAGCTTCCAGGTAAAGGAGGTGGCGGAGGTGGTCCACCTGGTGGCGGCGGCGGCGGAGGAGGTGGTGGTCCACCTGTAGAAGTAACAGGTAGGAATCCACTTTTACTGCTAGGACCATTACCAGATGGCTTAGGAGGTGGACGAGGAACTTTAGGAGGCCTCTTCTCGATTTCTGCAAGTTTCACCTTGCTTATTGTCGACGAACCAACATTCTTATCATCAACAGGTTGGTCTCCAGGAGTGCTTGAACCCACTGTTTTCTCTTTAATCTGAGCAAGTTTCGTTGGTAAACTAACAGGTGACATTGGTGCAGATTCATAGCTTGATTTTCCTGCAAACCTTGCTGCTCTTGCTTGCTCAGCTTTTTCTTTAATATGCTTCTCCCTCTCCAAGGCCAACTTATGTCGATCTCTATAAGCAGGATACTTCTCTTCCAGAACTCCTCCACCTGATTTGGAGATTAAATTGAAAGATGAAGCTATAGAGTTCAGAGATTCACCAGGTGAAGCTTTTGTTCCAGGAGAATCAGGAGACTCCTGTTCCATTGCTCCAAATGTCGTGATTGCTACACTATCTCCTACATTCCTCAGCATCAATGCTTCTAACGGACCCCTTGATCGATGACTCATGCTTTTCCTGATCGGTGAACCTCCAGAAATGGAGATGGAAGATGGTGAAACAGGGCTCAAGTCATCTTTGCTTCTTCCCCATTTCTTCAACTTTTGGATTAAGCTTTGTTTCTTACTGTATCTGCTACTGGAACTATCATTGGAAGCATTGTCAAATTCCTCACTTCCTGGAGAAGATGGATGTGAAAAATTGCTCTCCAGGTCTGTGTCTCCTTGTCCACGTTCCGATCCTGCATATTCTAACATCAACCGTTTAGCTTTCTCCTGAGATTTGGGACTAAGACTAATGTTCAGATCACGAGCTGATATTTTTCCAGGAGGTGCTTGGTAGTTTCGAAGCTCATATCTCAAGCAAGCATTGACCCATCGAAGGTACACTAGTTCTTCAACTTCACTGAACCTGTTTATCTGAAGTCCTTCCACTTGTTTCAACAGGTCTTCATTGACATGTCTCAGATGATTGAGATCTTCTCTTGCCTTGACAACCATTTCACTCTGAACCATAAAAATAAGGCAGAACATATTTAGTAGAACACAAATACTCTAGTTCTGTAAACTTACAAGCACAAAACAAAACAGAGGAAAAGATAAAGACTTAGTTTCTGTCTTCTCAAAATAACATCGTTATGGTCTTGAGTTTCTAATATTTAAAACCAAAACATCTTCGTTTTGAAAAATATAACTTAAATGATATCGTTTTGGCTGACCGACCTAAATCCGACCCATTATAGTTGTCAAACTTTGAACAAAATTTCAGGAAAAACTTCTCTAATACATTATCATCATCATCACACCTAGTACAAAAGTCTCGCAATAAAACAGTCTTATCTCTACATAATAGAGAGGATGTTTCCAATAAACCCGCATGCAGATGTGACAATAAAAGAGTGATGCAGGTTACATAAAGCTTACAAAACTCAAAACTAGTTACCTCAGTCATGTTGGAAAGAGCTCCTAATTTAGCTTCACAGGCATCCAGTTTAACAATCAACTCTCTCTTTTCATGCTGAAGTTCTTTGTTCTTCCTCTTAAGTTCCACTACTTCCATCTCCAGTTCCTTGACAGCTTTCACTTTCTTCTCAAACTCCACCTCCATCTTCATAGCTTCTTCCTCTTTCGCCTGAAGACCAGAAACCTGTTGTTTCAGTAACAACAAATGCCCTTTCGTCTGGTTTGCATCAACCTCAATCTGCCTCTGCAACTCTTTAATTTTGCTTCTTGCCACCTCCAATTCCTTCTTCACATAAGCTCCCTTAACTACCTGCTCTTGAAGCTTCTTTCGTTCAGCCTGCAATGAACTAATTGTAATATTCAACATGTCAATCTCCACCGTCTTGATCTTGAGTTGCTTGTGGAGTTCATAAACGTCTGATTCTTGTTCCTTCAATCCATAATACTCGAGCAGTTCACCTTCAAGCTTCACCTCTCTTTCCTCCAATTCCTTCACAAGGTCTCGTAGACTTTTCAGTTCACTAGCATTGTTTGCCATTGCAGTTTCGTATATCACATCTTTGTCTATCTTGTCAAAATCTCCACCCGGAAACGGACGATCAATCTCCCCAGAAAGAAGCTTTTCAAATTCTGGTAACATGTCTTCGTCTTCTAGACCAGGTTGAATCCCCTGAGCATGGTTAAATATGCTGCTAATCAGTTTGACCTCTGCTTCATCTTTTTCCTCCTCCTCCTCCCCCTCCCCCTCCTCCTCCTACAACAATAGTATAAAACATGAATTCAAGTCCTTAGAAGCACATCAACTACAAAAATTTAAAACTAAACAATTTTCAGTTCGGTTTACATTGATAATCTTTGTTATTAAAAACTTGCTAGTTTTTCTAAACTAATTAATTTTTATAAACTTAAATAAATCAGTTAATTTTAATTAAGACTTCAAGCTTTTCCATAACTAAGGAGCTTCTTCTTCTTAAACCATATTTCAAATTATTTAATTATGTTTATCTTTATTATATAACATTGCTCTAATAGATTCTTTGAACCTTAAATTTCTTATCTTATCGATTTAATTTCCGGCCTGGTTTTAAAATATTGACAGTCACTACTATATACATAAAGAATCTATACATAATTATTTGATTTCTATGAAATGTGACGAGTTATGACTATACATATCAAGAGTCTAGACAAAGTTATTTAATTTCTAGGATTCACTCACAGTTCTATATCTGAGATTGTCATCGGAATACACAAACTGCTCTTTGTCTTCATCTTTTGTCTGATGTTGCTCCAAGCTTGCTTCACCAGTTTCTGTATTGAAATTCACCAGATTAAGCACAGAGACAAAGGTCGAAGTTCGGTATACAAAAACAGAAACCAAAGAGAAAAAAAGAGGATACAATTCCATACCTGAAGACTTAACTAAAGGGTCTGATGACCTAGACCCTCTAACGTTAAGCTGCTTAATACCATAAGCTGCAATGGAAGCAGCAACCAGAAAGCCGAAACGGACAATCATGGAGGCACTTTCGATATCAGAATCATAACCTTCGACTCACTCATTTCTCTGCAGCGTCATAGCTTTGTTTGGAAATGAAAATTCAACCAACACTCAAACAAATAATTATCACCCTATCCTGTTTATGGAATGACAGACTTGGTTCTGAACATAAGAGGTCTCGGTGAGCAGACTTTTTATCGCACCGCCTGTCAAGCTAAGAGTTATTGGAGCCACCAATTAACAAGTGGCCATTTTTTGCTCCAGGAAGATGTTGACAATGGTGGGGCCTAGTGTGTTATTATTTTGTCTCGAAGGAACAGATTCACTGTTAAACAATCAGGGAATGAAAGAAACAAGCAGACATTATAGATGATGTAAATTTATAAGAAATAGAAACAAAAAGGAGATCTTTAGTTTTTTTTAATATCCAATTTCTTAAAATTATTTAATTGATTTAAATAAATTTAAAAAATTTATTGATTGACGTGATTTATAAATTGTTGCATCAATCCAAAGATTTGTTCAGTGCACATTTAAAAAATAGTAACTACGAGTTCTTCTATTTAAAAAAAAAGATCAAAAATAGATTTGTACTAATCAATCTCATGTCAATAAATTATGTTTAAATTTACCAAAATTTTAAATTAAACTTGTGCTTAAAAGTTGGTTTGAAGGACTTAAAGTTTTTCTGTATAATGATATTATTTTAATTTAATTTTTAAAAATGATGTTATTTTAGTATACTAACTTAAAATTAAAATAATATTATTTTAAAATTTTTAAAAAATCCAATTTAAAATATTTAAAACTCTGGTTTCTGAAACTTTGTAGGTAATGGGTTAAACTTGGCTTCCATTATATGGTTTTCTTTGCCTCATTTAATGGATGTCATTAAAGAAAATATTAAAATAAGAAGAAGGTCCAAAGTCAAAGAACCTGACTGCGTTCTTCCTGAGTCATTATGAAGGACAAGTAGATGGAGCAAGCATTGAAGGTGCGACTGGTTGCTCCCTCACTCAATGCACATCTTAGTGCTCTTTTTGACTTTTCTGGATTTTCTGGGATTGGTTTGAAGAAAACTAAAGATTAAAGCTTCAAGATATGAAAAGCACACATACGTAATCTCACTCAACAAAAGTGAAACTTCTGTGCCAATTAATGATTTACATGTATGAAGGATAAAAGATAGGAGGATTACTTTTAATTTAAGTAACTTTAGAAGATTTTTAATATTTTAAAATTCTCAAAAAAAATTGTTGTTTGCAATTTTATAAAAGATGAATTTAAACTTTTGTTAAAATAATAATAAAATACAGGTGACATACATAAAAAAGATTGACTAATTATACATTATGGACACGTTGAATGACCTCAGTTAAATATAATAAGAACTAGTCAAATTCAATTCAAATTAATAATTTAAGATAATTATAATAAATTATTAATTTAGCTCAAATTTAATTAGTTCAGGTTGAGCTTGAGTCGTTATATAAATATCATTTGATTTTAATGAGTTTATTGGAAATAGTTTTTCTACTAATTAAGAGTACGATTGCATACTTTTAGATTTTCCAAATCTTACATCTTTGTAGAATTTTTATTGAGTTGTTGTTATTGTTGTTTTTGTTATTTTATGTCAATATTATTCGATGTTTATATTACATGTATTTCATTATCTTTTGAATGAGATTTAAAAGAAAAAGTATTTTAAAAAATTTTAAACTACATAATTTTTTCAAAAATTTTAAATTAAATCCAATCGGTATTAATTACATATGATTCAAACTAAAAATTTAAAGTAATTATAATAAAATATTTTTAATTAAATTTAATTAATTCGAGTGGAATTTAAAAGTTAAGTCGTTGTTACTTCATATATAATATTTATATCACATATGTTTTATTATTTTTTTTTTAAAAAATCTATAAGAAAGAATTCTTCTAAAAAATTAAAAAATACAATACTTTTTAAAATTTTTAAAAATTAAGATATTTTTCAAAAATTCCTTAAACCACAAAAAAAAAAAAAAACTATTCTATTCTCTCTCGTCACTTCTCTCTTTTCTTTTTCACAAAGCAAAGAACCAGAATCGATGAGAAAGGTGACTGGGCAGAGTCTTGGGGCAGACAAAACATGACGGAAACGCTTAATCAGTATATCATTGTCTGGCCGAGGTATTAGATGAAAATAAGTGGAAGCAAACTAAGAAAGCTAAAAAATGACCATTCCCTTTCAAGGTTCTTAAATAGAGTGGACCCTCCACTCTCCAATTATCACAGTAACAGCCAAAGTATTATCTAAACCAATTCAGTGGCTATGCACCTCTTCATTATTATCTTACTGTTTTGGAGATACGTGATGAGGTACTCCCGTTAGAAATTTACAAGTGGAATAATCCTATAGTAGAAAAAGATATAAGGATAAAGTGAATTATATACAAAATTAAGGCTTATAATTCATTGTCTTTACGTTGTAGATTGAGATATGATATCTTAATTATGTATGAGCTCACCTTCGATCTGGTCCAGTCCAAATTTTCTTCAATCTCTCAAAATCTTTCATTTGTATCAAAACTAGGGTGATGAAGTCCAATAAATAGAGAATCATAGATCTAGATAAGATGAATAGATAATTCATGAATGGCTCCTCAAAATGCTTCATTGATATGAGACCTTGAATAGAGATTCATATATTTAGGTTATTCCCAAACCTCCTCAAAATCTTTCAATAACAATTGGAGTTTGAGTCCAACCTAATTGATCAAATCATTATGGTAAATAAGTTTACGGTTAATATGAATGACAATAAGGTCCAAAACAAAATTTTTAGACTCAAATTATGTTTGAAATTTAAGCGAGTCTAATCAAACCCTAAAACTAACACCAAGATATGTGTCAACTAGGATTATACAACGTATTATCATTTAACAATTTTTTTACACTTGAGTTTGTTGGATCGAGTTGGAGTCAAACATAAATCTGACACCAAAATATACGTAACTATTAGTATACCAAAATTGTATTATTATTTAATAAATTTAGTTAACAAACACCTTCCTATTGATAAGGTCTAATTTTAATTGTTTTGATATAAAACAAAATTATTAACAAGCTATTTTGTCAGTACGTGCTTCGTGCTTAGAACTAAATCAGAACCCTTTTGTATTATAATACAATGATTACATAAATCTTTAATGTCAAATGTTATACATAATTGAACAGAAACAGGGTGTATTTCATTTAGTTTATGTTTGATTAAGTAAGAATTAGAGTTGTTGTTCTCAATTTCTTATGCATGCTTTTCAAACTGGTACGAAAATAGAAGTAATGAAGCTTTTATTATTCTCGACTTCCATTCTCATGTCGGAATAAACAGGAAAATGTAATAAAAATATAAAATATTGACTTATTTAATTGTGTTGACTAGAGATAGGATTTCAAGTTCAAGCCAATGAATCATATTCGAATTTTGAGTTAAGATCAGATTTGGAGTTCTTGTTGGGCGCAGCGGGTGTATTTTGTGAAAAGGAAAAATAAAATGAGCAAAATGGACATAGGATTTTTAACGTGGTT
>JANIJH010000001.1:633984-681980 GCA_024520975.1 Erythroxylum areolatum
ATGAAATATGTATTTTACATTTATGAATACATTTATATTTGCCCCCACTGAGCAAAATTTCTGGCTTCGCCCCTGATACCATTGCCATATCCAGGTGGTGGGACAAGTTGAATTTGAACATGATCCGATTTATTGTTTTATTTTTTTCACCTTCAAACTGTGAATCCATCACTTGGATCAATATGTATTCGTTCTCCTATTATGAGTATGGCTACCACTTTCGCTTGGAGTCCAGAATTTTGGTATCATTATACGTCAGTGTCATTATACGGTTGATGGTTAGCAATAGCATTGTTCTATCTCCTTGTGAAGCAAGGGTCTTGAGTTCCTTTTCACTTGTCATTAGACTACTATTTTCATTCACATATTTTCTTGTAGATGATGAAGTAGAGCTTTTCAAAATCTAGGAGCGAACTCGTCTCTAATTCTAGTCCCACTATCTAGTATCTGGTTATGTGTTTGTAAAGGCTTTGATAATGGTATTCGTATCACCGTCTAGTTATTTCATTTTTTTCTTAATACATATGTTCTGACTATCGCTTTCAACTCTTCATTGCATCTTTATTATGCTTGTTTGTAAGGTTAGATGTGTATCGGTGTATGTGAATCTCCTGCCGTGTGCATCTTGTTGGCAAGCTGGGCATCTTATTGATAAGCTGTTGGTGTTTTATTTTTATTTATCTATTTTATATATTTAATATTAATATTATTATTATTAGTATTAGTATTATTTATTTATGTATGTATGTATTTATTTAGCTTAATATTACTAGTATTATTCATTTATTTTATTTAGTTATTTATTTAAGTTTTCTCTCTCTTTCTCAGTCATTTAGAAGCAGACTCTATATTAGTTAGGGGTAAAGCTATGAACTATTGGACCTCTTCATATCTTTTTTTTTTTTAAATCTTTGTATCACATTTACATATAAGTCTACCAAAAATAATATCTCTATTACATAAAAGTAAAGTTACGTACTATCAAACTTCTTCAAACTTTACGTAGATGACGAATGATTCCTGCAAGCAAGTTTAGGGAGAGATTGAATTATGAACTTTATTTTAGTATATATAACTTAATTCATTCTTGTATATTATTAATTATAGAAGAAATTAGATTGTGAACCCTATTTTTATATATAACTTATTTGTGATTTTTGAACATCTTTAACATATCATCAACTAATTAATTCCTCTCCATCCATAACTAATGTGAAGATATTTCATCACTCTCTCAAATATATAAATCTATCATTAACGGTTTGGTAAGATGTTAAATCAGTTTCTAATGAGTCCAAATATTTGTAATACTCTTTGATTATTCATATATCAATTATTAAGTATACAAATTTTTGTTAAAATTTATCGATAATCAGATTCATTTGATATTTAATTTCTACGAGAATACCAAAATTCGAAGTTACAATTACATTAAATCATCTGTTCTAATTATTCTGTTCTAATTATATTCTATTAAATCTCATCTATACATTTATAAGACGTCAACATAAATGTGTGGATAAAATTTAATAAAATATGATAGGAATATTATAATAAGAACAGAAGATCTGATCCCAATTTCTAACTCCTGGTGCAATCTTTACACCTTGTATGCCAACCTCTTGCAAACATCGACTTCCTTGGACAAAACTAATGAAACAAGAGTAGGATTTGACACCATATAAGCTTCAAGTTGGTGAAATAACAAAAACACAAAATGGGAAAAAGAATTTACAACTCCATAGTATAATTCCAAGGTTTGGTTACATTTTATGATTTGTCATTTGGTGTGATTGATCCTATGAACTAGCAATATTCGTATCAATGCACCAAGGACGGCTGTGTCTTGTTTCCAGTGTTGTGTAAGTTATTGCTCTTACCATTAAAAAAATGTCTTCCTTCTTGTTTACGGCCTCCTCCTCCTCGTAAACTTAGAAAACAATCTATCCCTTTTCTATTCAATGTAAAGGCAATTGTAAAAGCTGAATTAACATTTAAAACGATAAGAGAAAAGGTATAAGAATTAAACCGTCGTAAATTATTAAAAATTAAATAAAATTAAAAAATGATCGAAAGAAAATTATACTTATTCATCTAAAAATTTAAATTTTAATTGAAAAAAAAGATTATCAAATCAAAATTAATCGGTTTAATTTAGTTTATAAAAATTTATTAATTTACTAAATCGATTAATTAATAAACTGATTAATTTTTAATAAGGTAAATTATTAAACTATAAGCTAAACACTTGATCAAAAAATATTAAGCTTACACTTAATATTTGTATTTTTATTTTTTAAAATATCACTTATCTTATGCTTTAAGATTAAATATGTCATGATCTTTTAATTTTTAAAAAATTAATTTTTTAAAAAATTATTGCTTTTCTTATGTGGTATTGTTTAATTGTAATATATCTCCTTTATTTTTTAAAATTTTCTCAAAATAATGTAATATTAAATTTTTTAAAACTATAATACGACGTTGTTTTTAATTATAAATAGATGAAAATTTAACAAAATATAACAAAAGGAATCCGTTTGATAATTAAACAATTTCATATTAAAGTAAAGGATAATATTTAAAATATGAAATAAATAAAAATAAGTAATAAAATAAATATTATTTAATTATATAATAATCTTTTATTGTTTTCCCTAATATTATAAATAACAGAAGTTAAACAAAGGCATTTGGAGGCTTGACAAGACTTGGAGTTGGTAAAGAACAAAAGAATCTACTAAAAGACAGATGAAGAATCCATAGAATTACTCAAGAACTAGAAACCAATCGCATATCCAATTTCCTGACATTATAAATAGAGTAATTCAGGCAAGTACCTAAACAAAAACCAGGAGTTAATCATTGTCAGTGTTCAGAGATCAGATATGGAATTCTCATGCAAGGCCTTCAAGGTAGGAAAATGCGACGGCCAGAAGGTGGTGGACGGAGAAACCATGCCTCTTGTGCTACAACCACCGGTGGAGGCCCCAAAAAGCGATCTGGAATCACTTCTTCTGGCTCTCAGGAACAACAAGGACTGGTTCGAACAGATGATCATCAAGAACAGTGCTGTTCTGTTAAGAGGTTTCGAAGTAACAAGCGCTCAGGATTTCAATGAGATTGTTGAAACCTGTGGATGGGATGACATCCGCTACGTTGGACCTGCCCCACGAACTCATATATACAAAAGAGTCTGGACAGCCAACGAAGGTCCTCTCTCAGAACTCATATACTACCACCATGAAATGGTCCTGGTAAGTGCTAAATCTTATTAGCTATGGTTTCTTTTTCAGATTCTGCCGCGTTTTTCTGTTTCACTTTGTGTGTTCATCAAGAGATTTAGCGATCCATGAGCAGAAACAATAGAATTTGGATCCAGTTTGAGATTCTTGATGTGATTCCAGGCACCTCTATTTCGTAGATTCTTTAATTCCTTGCATCTTATTCTTCCATGAATTCTCATGTTGAACTAACAAGTCTTGAAATAGATAAAGGAGTTTCCCAAGAAAGTGTTGCTTTACTGTGAGATACCACCACCTGAAGGAGGGGAGACACCATTTGTTCCGAGCTTCAAAGTCACAGAAAGAATGTTGAAGGAGTTCCCTGAAACCGTCGAGGAACTAGAGTCCAAAGGGTTGAAGTACACGTTCACAGCTCCTAGCAATAATGATAAGTCCTCCATGAGAGGAAGAGGTTGGGAAGATGCTTTTGGGACGGCTGATCGCGCAGAGGCTGAGAGAAGGTACGTATCAAAAGAACTGAATCGCTGAGAAAACTGTAAAAACAAGCTAAACAAACTCCAATGTTCTTAGTAACAAGGCCATTAAATTGTTTTTGTACAGAGCTAAAGCTTTAGGGATGGACATGGAATGGCTTCCAAACGGTGGGGTCAAAACAATATTGGGTCCAAGGCCCTTAACAAGGGTGTTTGAGGGAAGAAAAGGGAGGAGGATGTGGTTCAACACAATGGTCGGCATGCATGGGAAGGAGATTAGCTCAGCTTTAATGGCTGATGGAACTGAGATACCAGAAAATTTTGTGAAGAGGTGTGAACAAATCATTGAAGAAGAGAGCATCCAGTTCAAGTGGGAAAAGGGTGATGTTCTTTTCCTTGATAACTATGCTTTGCTCCATGGAAGAAGGCCATCTTTACCTCCAAGAAAAGTCCTTGTTGCTACATGCAAGTAGTTGGAGAATTTCTGGTCTGGATTCGGAAGTCACCAAAAGAAACAGGCAGCACCAATAAACACTATATATGCAATCCATCTTTAAGCCCTTCTAGCATGGTAGAAGGCAGTGCTGGAATTATATTCTCAGTTTGAACTGCTTGTTTCCCAAGAAAACTTTATATGTTTCAAGTGAATAAAATGCCATGGCATTCTTGAAAATCCTCTACCATTCTTCAATGAACTTAGTTTTCCAAGTTCAGAAAGTTTGTCGGTTGTCAGGACTAAGTTCTGCCTAAAGAAGGACAAGTTACCTTCCTGCCTTAGATTTAAAGATAGAATAATTATCAAAGTTGAAAATTTGAAATTAAAATTAATAATTTGAGGACTGAAATAAGAAAAGATATTAAATTGAAGGACTAAAAACATATTTATCCTTTCTTAGCTCTTAAAGTTCCAGACAAAATATGCACACTGACAAAGCAAAGTGACACTGATTGACTTCTGTTCCTCCTCTTAACCATTCAGGCATTAGCCAGGGAAGTATCTTACCACTTCCAAGCCACCAGTACTTGAGGAAACTTTGAAGTGACTTCGACAACTAATAATCTGGACTGACATCACTAATTTTGTTAACTGCAAAACAACTTACTTGCATCATTTAAATGCAAACTTAGCACAGCAAGGTAGAGATTGAGTTGAAAGGTGATTCCCACAGAGCATTGATCCGTGGGTACCATCTCAATGGCATCTTCATGCAAGATTCCAGTAAATCACAGGCATCTTTTCAATACTATGCTACTAAAATCACAAGTTTGATCTAAGTATGAATAATTTTTTTTACGAACATGGTAGCTTCTGAAAACATCCGAAGGATAAGTAAAACAGATACCTTTAGTAGGAAAGAGGGGAAGAAAGCAAAGACAGAAAAGCTGGAAAACAGCTGAATGATAATTGATACCCATTCTACAACTGAGAAAATGCTTCTGTATTAACTCTAGTAAAGAGCTGTAGAGAAAGTGAACGATGAAAACCGATAAACTAGCAGAAAGACAGCATACATCCTGGACAACTGAAAGAAAAACGACAAACACAGAGGAAGGCACTGTTTCAATATGTTGCTTCATGGGCTGTTAAACTCTGTTAAACAGACTAAAATTTATGACAACTGGAAGCACTGCCTAAATATTACGATGAGGTGCAACCCTCCCCCTGCCCCTCCCACCATAGCCATAGCCATAGCCATAGCCATAACCTCTTCCATAATAAGATCCCCGAGAACGACCACCACGTGGATGTCCATGCCCACCTCGACCTCCCCGATACCTTTGGAAGTTGCCAAAAGTCTGGAAATGAAAGCAAATAAATGACTTGATACAACCTAAGAGAACTATTTGAAGTTAAAAAAGAAATTAAACTAAAAGACTTTAAGCTAAAAGACAGCAAGGAGTGAGAAGCACCTCAGTGTCAATTTTCATCTGCTCAGAGAATCTAGTCCTTCCATTTTGGGAATCATGATTAAGTGTGTTGCAAGAGAGAGTATCAAAAAAGTCATCCTTGTTGTAAACAGACTGCAAAGGCAACATGAAGTTTAAGAAAAATAAGTCAGAAGAACATGAAGCGTTTATAATAAGGAAGCTTCTTCCCGTATAATTCAACCAAATATAAGAGACATGCACAAAATTACCTTAATATCAACCTTAGCAAATTCATCAACAACTTCATCTTGGAAATCATCCTCATCACTGAGTTTTCCTTCTTCTTTATCCTTCAGATGAGATTTATTAGTCTTACCAAGATGATCCCATACTTCATCCTTGTTGAACTTTTCATTCATTGCTTCAAAATCAAAATCCTCAGTAAACTTTGTTACTTGACGTGAGCTCTGCACAGGAAAAAAATTGTAACCTATGTTAAGAAACTTCAACAATCAGCATTTTAACTGTCAAATTATTCAGCTGACAAGTTTTTTTAAGAATAGTGAACTTGTTCTAACAACACAATAATGTTAGAACCATATGCAGAAATACCTGCAAAATTTTCATGTTCAGATCCACCTATTTAAATTGTACTACATAATACTGTCATTACGAATTTTTGGACAAGTCAATTCCATAATGTTAAGCTATCTCATAGCCTAGCAGCAAATGTACAAATATGAAGATCAGTGAATGCAGAAACGATCAACATCCTCCTTACCAAATAGTTCAGGCTTCAAAGTGAATTTTCAAGTGGAAAGTATGAAGCTAATAACATGAATCGGCACATATAAAAGCAAGTAAGAAGTTACCCCAGTTCCTCTTCCTCTTTCTTGTCCCCTGTAAGCAGGACGAGAATGGTGTGGAGCTCCATTTGGCTAGGAAAAAGAGACAGAAAACATGTTAGAATCCTTGAGAACATATCAAATAATTGTATCCTAAATTGTAAGGAAAGTTTTGAGGGAGACAACAGTCAGTCAACTAATGCCGATAATAAATAAGATTCAAAATAGTTATCACTTGTCAATATTAAAAGATGCATCTTTTGCTCCGTGATTGAGGCAACACTTCAAAGTCAATTCACAACATCAACAAATTACACTCCTCAGTGCTCCAGTTAAGTCCAGAGGAAACTGAACTTCTATCCACTTATACTGAACTTCCTTCAAAACACAGGGCGCTTTGATGAGTTTATCTCACAAATATGACTGAACATGAAAAGTTAAACTGCTTTATGTTTCCCTCACAAAAAGCATAAAAAGTGTCATTTATCTCCCAAACTCAAAACAAAATAGGGAGACAATATTACTACTAATATGTCAACTTAATTATGTCTGGAAGACAAACCTTATGGCTTGCTCGTGAAGGAACAGGTAATGGTAGTATTGGTGGCTGAGCTTCAGTAGCAACTGGTACTGCTGGTTCTGGAGATGCTGGTGACAATATCTCTGCAACCTCCACGTCTTTATGAGCCGTTTGGATGGGTTGGGATGAAGAGAGAGTGGAGGATCCGGATTGCAACAACTGGCCCGGCGTAATCAGTGAAGGTGTGGGAATTTCTACGTGAAGAGAATCAGACACATCAATAGCAGAAGAGGTAGGTTGTTGTGAAGTCTGATATGGCATTGTTGGACCAGAAATTTGACTAGGCTTATTGGAAATTGGTGGAACAATGGCATTTAACTCAGAGCTGGATGAAATCAATGGAGACAATGTTGATAAGCTAGTGCTCAATTTGGTTGTAGGAAGTGCCACATAGGGAGCCTTACTAGGCATTAGAGTTTGTAATGTCTCAGAAGCAAGAGTTGTAGAGGGAATAGGAGATAAGTTTGAAGGCAAAGTAGATTGTGAAGAAGATGTGGATGTCAAAATAAGGGAACTTGTACTTGAGGAGAGACAAGTAGATGGAACATCAGGGAATGAGGCTGGTAAGTTTGAACCCGGTAATGTTGGGGCCCCAGTGGGTACAGTAGCATTGAAATTTGGGTACTGCATTTGCTGCGGTATAGAAGGAGGCATTGACAAGCCAGGTGGAGGTCGAAGCAAAGACTGCTGGTGTAGATGGGGTGGAAGCCCATTCGGCGCATAATAACCTGGCCAATACATGGGCAAGCCTACCCCACTACCATTTGCACTAGGGAGAGGAGGTGAAGCTCCCCACGTTCCTAAACTCCCTCCAGGTTGATACAATGGCAGTCCACCTTGGAAATTTGATGCAGCTAGTCCCATTTGTACATTCTGTGATCCAGGATCAGGCAAAGATCCGCTAACAGCAGAAGGCAAGCTTGTAGTAGTGGGGAGTGTACGAGGATAGTGAGACTACAAAAGTGATTACAACTATAAAAAGACTAGGTGAAAATGATATACATCATATCAGGCATTTAAAGATCATTTACATACTTGTATAATGGCTGGATCGTTGTCTATAGGCGGCATAGACTGAACTGGTGGTGAAGACTTCACCTGCAAGTCCTGTGAGAAGAAGCAAAAAGAATAACTGAAGCATTTAGTAACATGAGAATACCGCATTATTCAATAACCCATTGAAAATAATACTTGTTCATAAATCTTGAGGAGCACACTCACTTTGAAGCAAGCCACAAAGAAAAACAAATACTATAACCATTCTCCCAAGTCAGTAAAGGAAAAAAAAAAGAAGAAATTTTAGAATCTAGTTCAATTTAATTGCAGTGCATTCATTTAAGTAGCTTTTCTGCATCCTTATATGCACCAATATAACACCCACAGAATCAACCGTGCAATGTTATGACCTTGCTGCTATTTTATGACCTAAAACCAATGTTTTAAAAACCAAACCAGTGATTGAACCAGAGAAGCAACTGATTTAAGGGTCAATAGTTCAACCGGAATTCAACCGTGATCGAACCGATGACTAATAAATATATAAGAAAATTTTTAAACATATTATTTAATTATTTATCTAATTGTAAACTTAACTTAAACTTTCAAACTTCAAAATATACAAGTTTTTTTTTTAAGTTCATCAATAAAATACAAAATTAGATAATAAAGCTCACTAATCATATTTCATCAAAAAGATTAAAAAAAGATCACTAATCATAATATTCATTCAAGTTGAAATCATCAAAATCAAGACATTTTTAATGGACCAGCCGGTTCTTTCTTTCACCAGTTCAACGGAGTTTACCGGTCTTACCGCAAAATGAACGGGCCAATCAATCACAAAAAATACGGGCTAAACCGGACCGTTTCATGCTCCGGGTCACCATTTTTCCGGTCCGACCGATCAGTTCGGTCTGCTTTTTAAAACACTGCCTAAAACTATATCAAAATTTAACTATTAAATTCAAAGGTCTTAGTGCTGAATTAAAATTTAGTACCGTTTATTACTCTTTAAAACGGGAGTGAGCAAGCAAAGGACCTGACCAGCCCTTCTTCATCCACAATTGGTTTCTCATAGCCAAAAGTAAATATGTTTTCAAATTCAATAACAAGGGGCAATCAAGCTGACTCCTGGCTGAAGATTTAAGAAAAGTAGAAACTTCACCCAAAATAACCAGGTAATCCATAAGCACAGGCAAGTGCGAGCAAATAGATTAAGTGCAAATTGGAAACTGACCAGAATATACTATTTACATTTTGCCTAGTATACTGATCCAGAATGCATGCCTAACATCAATATACAAAGAAAAATGACAATAGAAAATTTAACAAGTTTATTTAAATAATCAGATGCACCCAAAATCAAGAAACAGTCTTACATAATACCAAACACACACAAAAATGTGCATCAAAACAAGATAAATCGCTTAGTGAGATATCCAGTGGCTATATGTTACCTTGATGTCACTTCCCCGAAACAAAATGTATTCATAAACTCTGTCACTTGGTGGGATTTGTGGACCATCTTTTTTCCGCCCCTCTGTTCCGAATGACCGCACTGCCAATACAAATGCAGGTTAGCAAATATGTCAGAATCAAAACCATAATAACCATGCCAAAAGCACTGTTTCTTTGTGAAGGATTTCTTTGTTAGACTTTGGCATTGAACTATATCCACCGTCTCATGCAGAAAACCATTGCATTACCATTTCCTTCATAAATCAACAATCTTGCCACACATTAACAAAGCATAACGATAACCATAGAGCATAAACAATTACAAGAACACCAACACATGTGGTTCAGTGCTTAAATCCTCCCAACCCATTACCAACAATCTTGAAAGTAAAAAAAGAAAAAAAGAAAAAAAGAAAAGGTAAATCCCAAGATCCAAACAGTGCACCTAAGTCAAACCCACTAACCAAAACCAACCGAAAACTCGTACACAGCCTAATAAACCACAAAATAAAAAGGGTCAAGCAAGAGATGAAGAAAACCACAAATCAATTACAGAAAGGTACCATTTTTAAGGCCAATACTGGACACTTCAGTGTTGATATTGTACAGAACACCCTCGTAACGGATCTCACTCTTGGATGTCAAGCTTATTAAACTCCCTATGTACGAGTCCGCCGTCGAATTCGATCTCGACGTCGACGCCGAATTG
The DNA here is from genome assembly GCA_024520975.1 of Erythroxylum areolatum. NCBI lineage: Eukaryota > Viridiplantae > Streptophyta > Magnoliopsida > Malpighiales > Erythroxylaceae > Erythroxylum > Erythroxylum areolatum. The sequence goes on from JANIJH010000001.1 coordinate 644,163, forward strand.
GTACTATTCTCAGCCGCCATAACCTAATCCCACTTTCAGCTCCAATCAGAACGCAATCTATACAGACACTGATACGCACTGCCTACGAATCTACCAATCTATTCCTATATCGAAGACTGAGAGCGAAAGCCCCCAACTGGTTATAGAGAGGCAATAGAGAGAGACAGAAGTCAGGGTTTAGATTGAGTTTTGCGATTAATCGGTTAGGGGAAAATTGGAGAAAAGAGAAAATCAGGGGTCTTTTGGTAAATTGGTTGCAGATTGCAATACAGCCAATAGGAAAGCGCCATATGCTGAAATACGGACATTTTATTCTTTTTATTAAATTTTAGAAATCATGATTGGTCTTTTTCTTTCTTTCATTTTTTTTCTATTAGAGTGTTTTTTTCATAATTTTTATTTTATTGTAAATAAAATATTAAGATTTTTAAATATTATAAAATACTTAATACAATTATTATTTTCTTTTTATCAAGTTTCTTATTAGTTTCATTATTCTTATTATTATTATTATTAGTATTTTGTATTTATATCTTTATTATTTGTCTTAAATATTTTTCATATTATTATCATTATCTGTGATTATTGTTCTTATTTTCTTTTATTTATTTAAATCTGTTTATTTGCATCATTTTTTTCTGTCATATTTGTATCTGGGTTTACCGGAAGCAGCTTCTCTACTATGTAGGGATAAAATTGCGTACTATCAGATTTCTCCTGATCTCGTTTCAATGCTAAACTTCAGACTGACTGTGATAATGATCAAATATTTAATTTTAAATTAAATTCTAATGTAAATATTATATTATGATTAAAGTTTTGTAATACCTAAAACATATTTTTATAATTATAAGTTAAATTCAAAATATTCATTCAAACTAACGTTTATAATAATTATAAATCAATTAATTAATTTATTAATAAATTGATAGATTTTAAAAATAAATGATTTAAAAATTTTAAGTTGAACCGTTTAGGTTTCTAATGATCGGGAAAAAAAAAAGTAAAGATGATGCTAAACCTTTGGGGGCATTTTCGTGATTTCACTAGTCAAACGGTAAGATTCAGAGGAAATGACACTAATGCCTTGTTTAATATCGAAGGTGTCGGTTCCATAACTTGACAAGTTGGGGTTTAAAACGTCAATTCGTGGCACTGAACAAAATTAGCCACATTCCCTGAATATCCCCATCGACGCAGGCATAGTAACAAAAATCTAACAGTAGAGGCCATCCATTTCAGTTCGTTGATTGGACGATGTTCACGCCGCAGAGGAAGTCGTCCCCGGCGCTGGCTTTCTCGCCCAGGTCCGACAGTCGCAGACCGGTTATCGGAAATGCGTTTGCTGGGGCTTCAAACCCTAAATTTGGGGGCGGGAAAGGGAAGGCAGTGGCTTTTGTCGACGCGCCGCCGCTGCCCCCGCCGCCGGTTGGGTTGATAAGTGATGGTGGTGCTGTGACGGAGGCGGAGGTGGAGGATATGGAGGATTGGAAGCGGTTTAGGGAGGCGGGTTTGTTGAACGAGGCGGAAATGGAGAGGAAGGATCGCGAAGCGCTTCTTGAGAAGGCCTCGATGCTTGAAAAGAAGGTTCTTTGATTTTATTAGTGCATTTTGGTTTTTATGGAGTTTATTGAAATGGGTAAACTTTGCTTCTTGATTGATATTTATTGCTTTTTACTTTCTGTTTTCGTTCTGTAGTGACAAGTTCTTTATTGACGGCTTGTAACGTGGCAAATTGATGCTGCCTTGAAAGTTATATGTGTAAATATTGATCCTGAGTGAGTTATTGTGCGGAAACATAATTATTTTCTGCTTGCTGTTGTTTTATTTTCCTTTTAAGTTGTAGCATTCCTTACCTTCGAAACCCTCATTCTACGTTTTAGACTGGTGTGTCGAGCCGTTTGATGGGCTTGGAGAGGTTGTACATTTTGACGGCAATAATTACTAAATTGAACACAGGAAAGCGTTGCATGGCATGATTGCACTTGGAGAATTATTCTTTGTAGGAGGGTTAGTTAGTACGTGACAAAGTGTGGATGACTAATGTTTGAACTGGATCAATGTTGTGATACCACCGGCAGTTTGTTCCATAAATTGCAGAATTAGATTGAAATGGTATATAGTCTTAATTTCTTGATCTTTAGTTCTATGGTGCATACGTTCATTTGCGCTTATGATGTGTTTAGATTTTCAAAATATCAGAATACCATGTTGAGAAACCATGTTGGATAGTATTTCATCATTTTCCTCTTTGCAGCTTTTTGATTACCAGTACAACATGGGTCTCCTCCTTATTGAGAAAAAAGAATGGACTTCAAGATATGAAGAGATGAGGCAAGCATTGCTAGAAGCTGAGGAGATAGTAAAACGTGAACAGTCAGCACACTTAATTGCATTATCTGAAATCGAGAAGCGAGAGGGAAATTTGAGGGAAGCCTTGGTTTGTGAGAAACAATGCGTGGCTGATGTATGAGACATCCTGCTAGTTAGTTTAAGCTCCTTGCTATATATGATCCATTTTATCTGATCTAAGTGAACTGAATAAAGTGGCAAGAAGTAATGTCTATGGAAAATATTTTCTTGCATGTTTATTTGATAAAAAAAGTGGAAAATTTTTAACTCACTTGTCAAATATCTGTGGGATTTAGTTATATTCAGACATAACCATTTTGAAAAGTTATCCTTCAAAAGTTATCAAAAACAACTTCCTTTTGAATAGGTTTATGTAATTTGTTGTTCTTATTAGAATAGGGTATTGCAATCGTAATTTTCACTGTAATTTGTTTCCCGTAAGTGCTGATAACTGCTTGTTTGGAAAAGAGATTTTTGTATAATAAATAACCATAAATGTGAATGCTGTTATATCTCTGAACATATTCTTCACATTATTACAGGGCATATCTCATGCTTATCTTTAATGTTTAGAAGCTGGATACTTTCATGGATTGAGAATGTTATTTTGCTGTAAAAGCAAATATCCAGTGGTACTTGCTTGGTTTTCTTGCTAATAAATGTAAAGTGTTTTGGTTGATATTGGTCGTCTTCCATCTCAATACTACAGCTCGAAAGGGCTTTACGCAGCCTGCAAGAGGAGCATTTGCAAATTAAGCAGGTTTCTGAGAAAAAGCTGGCTGATGCAAAATCTTTGGTCGATAGAATCGAAGAGAAATCTTCGGGAGTGGAGGAAAAAGTGCATTCTGCTGAGGCCAAGCTTGCTGATGTTAACAGAAAGAACTCAGAAATGGATATGAAGCTGCAGGAGCTAGAAACTCGTGAAATTGTTATGCAAAGAGAACGGCTCTCCTTAAATACTGAGTATGTTCTCTTTCTTTCAGTGATGATGATGATATCTACATGTGCATAAATAATAGGTAATTCATCCAATGGTGTCTGGTTGACACTCTTTAGGCGAGAAGCACACAAGGCAGCCCTGTATAAACAAAAAGAAGACCTGAATGAATGGGAGAAGAAACTAGAGAAACAGGAAAATAGGTTGTGTGACCTTTGCAAAACTCTCAATCAGAGGGAGGAAAAGATGAATGAAAGTGACAGGTCTCTTAAACTAAGGGAGAGGAACATTGAGGAAGCCCAAAAGAGGATTGATCTTTCTCTTGAAAAGTTGAAGGAGAGGGAAGATGATGTAGATAATCGGCTATCAGATTTGATCTCTGAAGAGAAGGTTTACTCCTATTTAACTGAGTATTTCATTTAAGTTGCTTTCCTACATCTTATTTCTTTTTTTATCCAGAAAGTGGATTCCTTAAGGAGCACACTTGAGATGAAAGAGCAGGAATTACTTCAAATGGAAGAAAAGTTGGTTGCTAGAGAAAGAGTAAGTTTATAATATTTAACTTCCAGTTTCTAAATCACACTTGATAAAGAAAACCTAGTTCTTTGACCTAACTTGCACACTGGCCTTTTGTGGTGAGCAGGCCTTTACTGCCTTGCCAGTGAACTTGGATATTTCTATGTTGTGACTAGCGTACATTTAACTATGTTGTATACCAAATAGACACAGAGAAGACCAATAATCAAATTGAAGCACATACTTATACTCTGTAATCCTTGCCTGTTCTTAAACACTTTAATTATGACATTGTAAGCGGTCAAGACTGTAACTGTGAAGCATCTATGCAGGACAGTACCATGAGGTGTTCTATTTGTGAAAAGCATACTGGTTATAGTTGACACTAGAAATTATGTCACATCCATATGAGTTTCTGTTTGAGTGCATGGTTATTCTTTGATGAATCAAATTTTAGCTAACGGTTCCATGCATGAAGAGATCAGTAGGGGGCTTTGCTGGTTTTGAACTGGAACTGAATTAGTTCTTACCGTATGAATTTTCTGACAAATTCTGTTATTCCCCATCTACAGATGGATTCTCAAGAGCTCCTTGATGAGCATAGGGCCAGTCTGGAGGCAAAAACTAAGGAATTTGAGTTGGAATTAGAAGAGAAACAGAAGCACCTTGATGAAGAACTGAAAAGCAAGGTAGAAGCAGTGAAGCATCAGGAAGTCGAAATCCTGCACAGGGAAGAAAAATTAGGTAAACTAGAGCAAGCATTTCAGAGGAAGTCGGAGAGAGTGAAGGAGAAGGAGAAGGATATTGATGCTAGGTTGAAAAGCATAAAGGAGAGGGAGAAATCTATGAAATCTGAGCAGAAAAAGACGGACCTTGAAAGGAAACAGTTACTTGCTGATAATGAGAGCTTGCAGATTCTAAAAGATGAATGTGAGAAAATAAGGGCTGAAATTGCTCAGCAAGAGATGCAGATTGGTGAAAAAAATGAAAGTTTGAAAATAACCAATGAAGAGAGGTTAGTCCATGTACGTTTGCAGGCAGAACTGAAACGAGAATTAGAGAAGTGCAGGATTCAGCAGGAGTTCCTCTCAAAAGAAGGTGAAGATTTGAAGCTGGAAAGGGATAAATTTGAGAAAGAATGGGAAATGCTAGAAGAGAAAAGAGCTCAAATCAGTAAATCCCTAGAGGAAATTGTTGAAGAGAGAGAGAACTTAAAGAGGTTGCAGCTTGCTGAAGAAAAAAGGCTGAAAAGAGAGGAATGTGCAAAGCAGGACTATGTTCAACATGAGTTGGAGACTATCAGAATGGAGAAAGAGTCGCTTGAAGCCAGAATGACAAATGAGAAATTAAGGTTATCTGAAAGAGCTAAGATTGAGCATGACCGCATGTTAGAAGAATTTGTATCACAGAAAAACGAATTTTCAACTGGTATGATTAATAGACGGGAAGAAATGGAGAGATGTTTAAAAGAAAGGGAGAGTGCATTTGTGGAGCTGAAGGAAAGAGAATTTGCAAACATTAATCAGTTAAAAGAAGTTGTTCAGAGGGAACAGGAGGAAATGCAATCTGAAAAGCGTGCTCTAGAAAAAGAAAAACAAGAGATTGCCAAGGACAAAGATAGGCTTGAAGAACATCGAACAGGAATGCAGAAAGACATTAATGAACTTGAGATGCTCAGCAAGAAGCTTTGTGTCCAGCGAGAACATGCTGTGAGTGAAAGGAATCGTTTTCTTGCTTTATTGGACAAACACAAAAGTTGTGACAATTGCAGAGACATAACCAGGGAGTTTGTCCTTTCTGATCTTCTTCCACCTAATATTGGAAATAGTAAGGTCCTTCTTGCAAACCAACCTGACAAATCTCTGAAGAATAATAAAAGTGGCCCAGATATTACTGTAAGAAAGTCTGCAGGTGAACTTGACCATTCAACTTCTCAAGGGCGAATGTCTTGGCTCCAGAAATGCACCTCAAAAATATTTAGCATATCGCCAACCAAAAAAATTGAGCAGTTTCCCGTTCCAGCTTTGGATGGAGAGTTGCATTCATCTCAACCACATGTCAGTGCTGAGGAAAAATCTGAATACATGAGTTTACTTGTTACCAAAGAGACTTCATGCACCAATGCTACTGGAGATAAACCACGTCTACCCTTAGGTACTGCTGGTGATTCCCATGACACTCAACTGCTTCAATCAGAAAGCATCAGAAAAGATGAAAATAGTGCATATTCTATGTCTGTTGATGATCATAGCTATATAGATAGTAAGGGACAGTCAACTCCAGATGATTCAGAGCCATCTGAACGAAAGAGTAATCTTAATAAACCTGGTAGGAGGCAAAAGGCTGGTCCACATCGAACAAAGTCAGTTAAAGCAGTAGTTGAGGACGCAAAAAAGTTTCTTGGAAATGAATCTCAAGGGCCAGACCATAGGGCAAGTGGGCAGGCTGTCGAGAAAGCAGCTGGCAACACTGCAAAGAAAAGACAACGGGTACCTGCTGGGATTGAACAGGATAATGGTGAGAGTGAAGGGCGTTCTGATAGTGTAGCAACTGGTGGGAGGAGGCAGAAGCAGCAAAAGGTGGCTTCTGTTGCGCATACACCAGGACAGAGCAGATACAATCTTAGGCGAGCCAAGATGTAAGTTTGGATTTCCATTTTCATTGTTATGAGGAGTCATGTTGGGCAGCCACTAGTAATTTGAATGTGACCTGTTGAATGGAGTTCTGAAGTGGAGAATAATGAAGTGCCTCGAAAGTTTTTTACACCTCAAAGTTTTTAGGTTGGCTGTTCCGTTGATTATTTTTTGGCAGTTCCATGTTAATACACTTAAGCAGTCTCTTTGGATTGAGTGGTCTAACTGTCAATCCCATTTCCATTTTTTCTAGATGCTAGTTTAATCATGATTTCATCAGCTGTTTTTGTGCAGTTTTCCATTTTGTTTTTGGATTGATTGGGAAAGGTTTATTCTCCAAAAAGTGGCATGCTAGGAAACTGTTTTCTAGATTTTGTCATGGTGGATATTGATCCTATATATAAATTGTGATGGATAAGGACAAGTTATATGCAGGAATATAGCATCTGTGATGGTTTTGAAATTCTGTTTCTTTCAGAGCGGGTTCATCATCTATGGCCCAAGCATCATCCGACTTGAAGAAGAAAACGGAGAAAAAAGCTGATGCCCCCTCTGACATGGATCCTGGGCCAAACCCTGAAGCAACTTCTGCACTGTCTTTTGGATTTGCTGATGAGCCTGGCAAATCTAAAGATTTGGTCCAGGTCACAATACAAAAGACACAGGAGTTCTCGCAGGAGAAGGTTGAGGTAGCATCATAGTCTTTTTCAACAAGTTCCACTATTGTTTTCATTCTGTTTTCTATATCTGTAGCAAGTTCTATTATTGTTGTCGTACAGCTCAAATCAACAGATTTTGATGATCCAATCGATGCAACAAAATCAGTTGAGATTACAGTGTTGAGTGAGGAAGTGAATGATGCACCAGAAGATGGGGTTGAAGATGAGAATGGCAGCACAATGCATGAGGATGATGAAGATGAATATGATGATGATGATGGGCCAGAGCATCCTGGTCAAGTTTCAATAGGAAAGAAAATATGGAACTTCTTTACCACATAACTTCCAACCTTTTTAAGCTCTATGCTATTGTGTTCTTACAGTCTCTCTCCCTCAGGGTGATTCCTAGATAATGCTCTAGTTTAGGTTCCCCTTCTGTTTTTGGTTCTTACGAAACTTGTAAAGTAAGGACTGGAAGTATATGGCATGCATGTGACTGTAGCAATATTTTGATCCATTGTCCTGAACTGGTCTGTATAGGAGTAGTCTTTTCTCTTTATAAACACCACCAACCCACTTCCCAAGTATTCTGAATTGTGGGGTGAAGAAAAGAAAACACTTCTTTGTTGTGACAATAAACTAGCCTGTGGGGATTTATTGAATTAGTTTGTTCCTGATTTGAGTTGTTCTTTGTCCTCGAAATTGATTTGAAACTGATACCGGAAATATGTTTTTCAATAGCCAACAAGTTAACACTTATTAAGATGTTTTTAGGCAAAACCATCAAATGGGTTGCCGCCTTCAATTGGAAAAGTTGTCATCATTTCTTGTTTCATCACTCTGAGGATAGGACGTCTGCAAGTTCACCAATTGGTTGGAAACCTGTTGAATTGGATTTAATTCATTAATTTTATGTAATTGAATTCAATTCATGCATTTGGAATGTTAAAAAAGAGATGACTTGAATTTAACCACATAATTAAATCTTTTTTTTTAATTCAATTCACATCTCAAATAATATGAATTGAATTTTGAATTAAAGAGTCAATTCTTTTCAAAATATTAAAAAAAATTATAACATACATATCATAAATATACAAATTATTACAAAATACACACGCATTGATTATATACTATTTTTAGTTAAGGATAAAAAAGTCATAAAGTAGTTGAATTCATTTTTATTGTGTTCTAATCAATGTAATTAAATTTAATTCTAATATTTATAAATTTATTCCAAAGAATGTAAATCAAATTTAATTCAATCCCACAAATATAATTGAATTCAATTCGTCAATGAATCTAATTCGAAAGTTTCTAAACGGTCTATTTATAAATGTCAAAATGATTTCTATATGAATAGGATTTACATCACATATTTTTAAGCATTCTTTACATATTCATATTAAACACTATTTTACTCTTTAAAGGGTCGTCTTTTTTTAATTTATCTGAGCTAATGTGAGTTTGAAAAATACAAATGAAGGGTGAAAATGAAGAGGACCACATCTAAAGTAATATGCAGGAAAAAGTGAACAGCTAGAGACTATGGAGGCCACTTTTGTAGTTTCATAATGAATGAATGCTAATCTATCCATAAACAGAGTAGACTTCTACTCATCTAGTGAATATAAAGAGATGGATTAGTGTAAATGTAAAGGCTGAGACACTACAACTATTACTATTATTACAGTAGATTTAGCTCCTAGCTGCTAAATCTCTCCAAGGACAAGCAATACAAGGCACATCACGAAAGGCAAATATAGAAAAGGACATGACATACTGTGATAGGCCTGCAAGAAATTTAAGTATAGTTGTGGGCTATGCCTATGCTCTGTATTAGTCTCTTTTAACCCTCAATCCCAACAGAGCGAAGTGGTCCATATCCCCACTACTACAGGCTCCAAAAGTCAATTACTGAATGCTTGGCCGTTCTGCTGTGTCTGTTCTGTTTCTGTTCTGAGCCTCGCTGTTCTTCTAACTCCTTCATTGTTCATATGAGTTTTTCTTGGAAACATCGTTCATCTTTTGGACTTTGTTGGGTTGCACCGTGGACCAGCTTCTGACACATCCTAATTCCTAACATTTATTTTGATGCCCTTCAGCTCCAAAATCACATGTCACATAGATTAGCCTTGAAAGCCATTCCATATAATATGCAAGTCATTAAAAAAAGGAATCATTGGCCTAACTAGATGGAAACACATAAATATGTGGATGAAATGAATTGGATCAGGACTGGAACAACAAAACTGAACAGGTGATTTCATTTGCTAACTAGACACTCATTGTTATTGTTATGTTCTTTAGTATCTCCTACCATTACTTCTGGTGCTGTCATTAATCTCAAGGTTCATTCTGATAGCGACAAATATGAGAAAATCTTTCTTGGTCCATTATAGGGATGACACCAGATGTGTTCTTTCTATAAGCAGCAGCTAGATACAGCAAGTAAAATAGTTAGTCTGCAGCCCAAACATGAGAAAATGATAATGGAAAGAACTTATCTTTCTAGTCAGCAATTGCAAAAGCAGGGGTTATGCCGTTATGGATTACATTTTAAGGACAAACATTAATTTCCAAGCCAAACCAAACTGTTTTGAGGTCCATTTGCAGAGTCTGAGCATCCCAACTTTTTAATCACCTCAATGCTTACTTTCTCCTTTACTGTGACTCTCTGGGAATCTGTTAAGAACTCAGATATACAGCAGCCCAAAAAGAAAGAACAGAAGAGCAAGAGATAAAACCCAAGTTTGTCTTGCATGCACACTGTTCTTTTGCATGGGAAATGGTCCCCTCGTCACCAAAAAATGGAAAAAGAAACATAATAACCCAAAGCTAACTAATCCCATGTCTTTGTCTAACCTCTTAAATCCATAAAATCTTCCAACTACTTTTTAATTCTTAACCATCTGTGGTAAACAATTCAATGGATGTAACTATCATAATAACCCACAGGTTGTTTGTTAAAGGTAAGACCTTTTTCCAAGCCTTAAGAAGAATTATCTCAATGGGTGCAAACCAAAAACTGTGTAAAGGCTGTATCTTTGGATTTCGCTTTCAAGTAAACACTACTCAATGCCCTTCAGTTACTACCGTGCAGAGATCCTATACTATTGTCATTACTGTTATTACTTCCACAGCCTTGAGAACTGTGCTTATATCTTGTATTCTTTGCCCTTTCCTTGTTTCCTTAGCTGTTTTCTATAAAAATAAGCAAGCAAGTGTTCATTTGTTTGCTTTCTAGGCTCGGCTTCTGTTTTCACTTCCACTTTCCTTCTTCTTACTTACCATTCTATGCTTTATTTCTCCTCCCAAAGTTGGTGATATCTGGTTCTTCTCAAAGGGAGCGGGTCCCATCCTATGATATGTTTCTAAAGATCTTTGCACAAGTTTTGGTGGTGTTTTGAGTCCTTCGTTGCTTCCAATTTTGGTTTAGTTCTGTATACAGAAACCTTCATTTTCTAACGAGTTTAAAGCTCCCATCTTTTCTCTTACGACCCAGATGTCCACCATGGCTCAATCCAAGCATATCTACGCTAGTTTTTTCAGTTCAGTTTTCAGCAGATAAGCTTAGAAATATCCCCATAAATCTTCAAGAACTCTGCTTAAGCTATACCCCAAAGGCCATGAAGGGTTTTGTCTCAATCAGTCGAGTTGTTTTGGTGCTGTGCCTGTTGTGGTTGAATGCTTGGTGCTCTGATGAAGCAGATAACGATGTAGCTCCAATGGAGAAAGCAGAGCAACAAGCACTTTACTCTGCAATACAGGGCTTTGTGGGTAACTGGTGGAATGGCTCAGACCTTTATCCAGATCCTTGTGGCTGGACTCCTATTCAGGTACCTTTTAAGTTTCTTACTTCATCTGTTTTCACTGTTACATTGCAATACTGAACCAAGATTATCATATGTTGTCCTTTAGACACTGTTCTCTATTATATTTCCTTTCTTGAAAGACAACAGTGGAGTGTTAAGCTTAAACGTTTTTGTTTCAAGAACCCTTTGGATTTTCTTTCTGCATCTGGTTCTGAATTCATATTAGAACTTGGAGAGCTTCTTGCAATATTTTCTAATCTAACTTCACTAACTGTTAGACCCTTAACTATAATCCCATTCCCATAATCCCATCTGATAATCTAAATGTCTTAAGAGGATGGTATTGTTGTAACTGAGAACATTTGATGTGAATACTTAATAGTCATTATTTAAGATATTGCAGAAAAGTAACTTTACAAAATTGGAACTTACTCTTTCTTATGTTCAGAAGTCTCATAAGTTGTGACATTGAAGCTTTAATTTCGTTCTGCAGGGAGTGTCCTGTGATCTCTTCGATGGTCTATGGTATGTCACAGCATTGAGCATTGGACCTGTTCATGACAATTCTCTTGGATGTGCTCAAAATGTGAAGTTTAGGCCACAGTTGTTTCAACTCAAGCACCTAAAGGCTCTATCCTTCTTCAGCTGCTTTATGTCACCTAAAAAACATCTAATGACCATTCCTAACACAAGCTGGGAAAACCTAGCAGAAAACTTGGAAACTCTCGAGTTTCGAGCAAACCCCGGCCTTGTTGGAGAATTGCCCTCCAGCTTAGGTAGCCTAATCAAGCTTCAATCTTTAGTGATACTTGAAAATGGATTAACAGGTGAGCTGCCAAGAAGTTTTGGTAACTTAGTCCACTTGAAGAGGTTAGTTCTTGCTGGAAACTTGTTCAGAGGCAGCATTCCAGACACTTATGGTGGGTTAACTGAACTGTTAATCCTGGATTTGAGTAGGAATTCATTGTCAGGGTCTTTTCCTCTTACTTTTGGAGGTCTAACCTCACTCCTGAAACTTGACTTAAGCAACAATCAGCTAGAGGGAAACCTGCCAATGGTGATTGGTTATCTCAGAAATCTGACACTTTTGGACCTAAGAAACAACAAATTTTCTGGTGGATTAACAGAATCCCTTCAGGATTTGCATTCCTTGGAAGAGATGGCCTTGTCCAAAAATCCAATAGGTGGAAGCATAATGAGCATAAAGTGGCAGAACTTACAGAATTTGGTCATTTTGGATCTCTCTAATATTGGCTTAGTTGGTGAGATGCCTGAGTCTATTGCAGAGTTGAACAATCTGAGATTTTTGGGTCTCAGTGACAACTATCTCTCAGGCAATCTCCCGACCAAACTAGCAAATTTACCTAGTCTTAATGCTCTATACCTTAGTGGAAACAATCTGACAGGAGAACTTAAATTCTCTGAACTGTTTTATGAGAAACTAGGCAGGCGATTTGAGGCTTGGAATAATCCAAATCTGTGTTACCCTCTTGAGATAATGTCAGCTAACCATGCTCCATCTGGGGTCAAGCCATGTCAAAAGCAGGAGAAGGTCACATTGCTTGAACTCAACTCAAACTCCAAGTTGGTTGGTGCCAGTTCCAATCCGAATTCCGAATTTGCGGGCTCTTTTGGATTCTCAACCCACGGAATCAAAACAGTTCCGTTAGTTTTTCTGCAACAGATCTTAACAATGGTTCTGCTATTGAATTAGCATATGCCAACCCTGGAAGTTGAAGATGGTTAGAAGCAACTGAAATGCACATGCCAACATTCTCTCCCTAATAACTTAACCTTGAATCTAACTTGTATTGTTCTGCAACAGAAACCAGTTTGCTGATGTAGTAGATAGACTATATGTTAATGTTGGTAGTTCTCCAAGTAGTCTGGAACTACGTATAATACAAGAAAGTTTGAATCTTGAGGAATGAATCTTTTACTTCTTGTTCAAGTTCTTGTTTTTAACTCTTTGTTACACATAAAAGCTTACGCAATGTCCTGACAAGATTTAGCCAGTTACTGCCTAGTGCATATATAGAGAAGGCCACTGCAAGTTAATCATAAATGCTGGAGAATTTTCACTAGTTGGGTAGTCATGAGCTTGAGGGCTTGAAATGGAGATGTTGGATTGTTTTTGGTATCACAGACGAGATATAAAGGCATGGCAGTTGGGCAGTAAAAGCTTCGATAGTGAAATGCAATGAGAAGGTGTAGTATGAACAGACAAGTACTCTTTATCCATGGAAGGAACCTTACGTCAGGTATAAAGCTGATTGACAAGGAAAACAAAATCATAAATAAAATGAAGTTATTTTGTCATTTTAAATTAAATAACAACAAATTTAAAATTTAAAATTTGCAATAAAAAAAATATTTGGGCTTAGCTAGATCATAATCAAGCTCAAGATAGGCGTGAGTCTTAGTCCTTGACCCAAGTACGATATGATCAGGTCCATTGTCACTCTACTATAATTTCATTATGATAGAATTCACAAATTTAACCTCTATTTAGTTGAGCTTATATTAGTAGAGCTTTTGTTAGTAAACTTTTTTTTATGTAGATCTTTTCTAATAAGAACTTTTCTTAAAAGTTAGTTGACTGTTTGACTGTCATTTACAAAAGAACTTTTTGAAAGAGCTTCATAGGATAGTTTGTTTAACAACATAAAAATAAAAATCACTTTTAATTTTAACTATATTTTATTTTGTAATAAAAATTATTTATGCATATAAATATTATTTAAAGTATATTAAACAGTATGCAAAGTATAATATATTAATTATTATATAATTTTAAACTATATGAGACATAAATAAAAATATATTTAATCAAATCTTTTATATGGATTATAACATAAACAAATTAATATAAAAAGTTAATATTAAAAAATATATAAAGAAGTCAAATATTATTATATAAATCGCAAAATAAATATCAAGTTAAGTAAACGTGAAGTTGAGTTTGTAGGTATTGTAAGAATTATGTCTAAAACATAAGGGCAAAAGAGATTAAACAAATTTTGTGTCAGACTCGAGCTTAAGAATAAGTTTAAAACCTAACTCTTTATTCGCTTTCGGGCCTAAATGACCCATTTTGGTCTGTTCAGTTAAAAAACTTAAGACTAAAACGATGGCAATCCGAGTAAATACAACTGGGCTTCGGCCGTAAGCCCGGTTTTTAGCGGATGCTTAACAAGTCCAAGTAATGATGGCCCTGCTGAGTGTAATGGGCTCAAACCCACGGAAGCTCTCTTCAGACAGCTCTTGTGAGAAGTAACAAATCGTAATTGGACATTTGAGTTTCATGAAACTCGTATATGTCGTGTAACATGACTCATCTTCTAACATCACTGTCTAAATCTACCAACCCCACAAACACTTGGAATTAGCACTTGTTCTTGAACTAGTCATCTGCCTTAATTTTTGGATAACGACTTAGTAGAATATATATATTATAAATTTTGACCCAATTAATTTTAATTGAATTATTTTTTTCTTTTTATTTGATATTTTTAATATTTTAAAAACTAGACCGGAAGTTAAATCTGTAAGACAAGAGATTTAAAGTTTAAAAGGTTCAACCGGTATTAGATTGTCATAAAATCAGTTAAAAATGAACAAAATTAAAGAATTTTAAATATGATTGAAGGATAATGTCTTTATTTATTGAATAATTTAAAGTTTGATTAAAAAAACCGTTGCTAAATAAAAATTAGTTGGTCTATTTTAGTTTATCAAAATTGATTACTTTACAAATATTAACCAATTAATTAATAAATTTATCAATTTTTAATAAGCCTGGTTAAAGAAAATTGAATCATAAAATTAAAAATAAAAGTAAAAATTAACTAATTGAAAGTTTTTAAATTTAAATTGAGTTAACATGTTTGATTTTTCAATATTTTTAGTTGACTTTTCGTACTTTTTCCAATGTGAACTCTTTTAGGGTAAGTAACAAGCATTCACTTCTTCATGCCAAGTGGAAGTTGAGAATTGGAGCAATAAAGTCTTACCTTGGATTCTTTCTTCTTTGGGTAGCCATGGATGAGTCAACGCAAGAAATGGAAAAGTCAACAAGGTCCATGTTTATACTCCTGGTCTAATGCCGGTTTGTTTGCATGAGATTTGGTTGATAGCTATTGACCTTGAAAACTTAGATGACAAGTTTTGACCTTCGAAAGTAACATAACATGAATTTTTGCTTCTTAGTCTTTGGTTTAGATGGCGATTGACCCAATTTGCTTAAAGTCAAGGGTTAAATCCGGATTGATTTAAGTTTTCGATCAAATTTGAATTTTGAAATATTGACTTAATCAATATTGACTTAATCAAAATAATTTAGATAAATTTCGTCATTTGCTAATAATTTATCAAAACAATAAATCGAAAATTTTTGAAGTGTCCAAACCCGATTGGATAAGACCCGAAATATTTGGCTTGAGCTTAACTAAGTTAGACTAACAACTTGATTTAACTCGGTGTCATCTATAATTAATCCTAATTAGATATTTTATAGAGCTTAAGAGAATTTTTGTTTTCCTTATTTGCAAAGAAAAGTGGAAGTAGCCTAAACCCTAAGTCAAGATGATGTTGAAATTGAGCCATTGAAATTTTCATGTTGGAAATTCTAGAGGTGCACCAATGGATTTTTATTTTACAAAAGTTAATTACACTAAAACTTTTTAATTTTAACTTTATATTTAAAAAGTTATATTCTTTGTAGTATTGTTTATATATTATGTAATTTATTTTATCATATTTTATTAATCAGACATTATAAATTTAATATAATGTCATTTTAAATATAAATAAATAAACAAATAGTTAATTATAAAAAAACTCAAGCTTTAAAAAGTGACGTTAAAATATTTCAATTTTTAGTTTTTAGCAAAAATTAGTTAGACGTTAACTTCGTGTTAATATAAATAACGTGACAAGTCATATCATTTAATGACACCTATTATATAAAAGAGTGTATATTTATTTTTTGCTAATAATTAAAAGTTAGAATATCTTAGTATTATTTTTTAATGCTTATAATTGTGTTACAAAATTGAGTAAAATTTTGGCTTTTTTTTTTTACAATTAACCAATACGAAAAAATTATGTAATAACTGAAAAATAATATAAAAAATGAATGATAAATTTTAAGATAGTATTAAAATTTAAAAAAATCAAATCATAATAATAGATTTCTTGTTTCTCTAGATTGTCTAATGTTATACATGCATTTGGATGCTTTTTAACATTTCTTAGTCATACGCTACACATTATGTCCTTGAAACACTAACGTTGAACTCAACATCTTCACTTGACTTAGTCCAAAGATATTACATGCCATCGACCTTCAACATTCAATTCTGAGATTGTTTGAATTCCTCGAATATAAAATGCTCATTAATGTGATCTTCAATGCTTTGGTATACAAGACTCAAGTCAAAATATCTTACATGTGTGTTTAGTTTTTAGGTTTTAATAAAAATTATTCTTTTGAGTTTCTAATTTTTATTCTTAATTTTGATTTCTTCCTATTTTTATAATTTATGAAAATTATATGAAATTCTTGTTATTAATATAATTTAATTTTATAATTATTTATTTTTAAAATAAATAATTTTAAATTTAATAATTAATTTATAAGTATAATTTATATTTAAAATATCTTAACACACATAATAAATTTAGTTTTAATAATTTAAAATATATAATAAAATATTAATTTATAAACAAACTTTTTACTTATTAAATTATTAGTAAATATTATATAAGAGATTGAAACTAAATTATCTAATTAACTTAATAATATAATTGTATTAATATTAACATTAACAATAAAATAAATTATTGCTTTTGTTTAAGAAAAATAGAGAATTAAAATTAAAAATCACAATAAAAAACAGAAATCAAACCAAAAGATCTATACACACGTAAACACCAACTAAAACATGAATTTGAAATGGATGCTAGGGCTTGTGTAAAAGAACTTGTACATGTTTTAAATTCGTCACACACGCACACCACAAGGTCGAGGTAAGATAGCTCCCGCATAACATGACTAGGGTGTGTGACGCTCTGTAGGGTTGGAGGCCATCGTGTGTTTCACACTCAGAAGCAGCACTCACGTCAGGAAACCTGGAAATTGACACCTTCGTTAGAGCTTGGAGGGGTTGTCCTGAATCAATGCTCAACCAACTTTGGTCCACAAGCCTCGCAGTTGGTTTTTGTTAATGTCCTCTTAAGACACTCTTGTCCCAATCCTCACTGCCTAATTCTTACTCTTGAGTTAAAGATCAGTTCAATCACATTGACGTTTGAGAGATTCCTGAAGATGGATTCTCACCCAACTTCGCAATTGCTTGTTCATTTGTGGAGTACGTAAGTGTTTGTTTCTTCAAGGTTATGACAAGGTTGCTTGAAGTTCTTACTCTCCTGTTGCCGTAACGATCTAACTAGCTAATCAGGATGTAATTGTCAACTTAAGTTAAAGAAGAAGAAAAAACCCATCAAGGTGTAATTTACATTTTAATGTTTTACTAAAACTTTAAGTATAATTTTAAAAAATTAAGATTAAATGAAACTAATTCGGTTGCCATATTACAATAAAACCGAAAATTAAATAGGTAGGATAAAAAATTTAAGGTTTAAAGATCAATTGGTATTAAATTGTCTTAAGACCGGTATATAATAAAGATTGAACAAAATTAAAAATTTTAAAATAAGATCGAAAGAATTTTCCTTACGAAAAAATTAAAGTTGAATTAAAAAGTTTTTATTTATAAAGATCAGTTAGTTTACAAAAAATGATCAATTAATTAAAAAACTAATTGATTTTATCAAAAATTAACTAATTCAAGATGTTTACAATTGAACCGGCTGATCCGATTTAAATTTTATAATTATTAATATTAAATGTTTAAATATTAGAAATTAATTAAAATTTAATTTCATTAGAATTTAATATGTTATTAATGCCATTTAAAAATGTAAAATGACACTATAAATAATATAAAAAATTTACTTAACTTGACAAGTAGAAGTGACCTAAATGGTTTCAACTTTTCACTTAAAGCTCTCTTTTTTAAGAGGTCTTGAGTTCGAGTTATGACGGAGGAGAAATGGGAATTGTTCATGATCTGCTAGTCCTTGGACAAAGTTCCTTGAACCTTTTTAATTCTGGTGGCAGTTAAGTCATTAAGGTGGATATAATAAAATATGGAGTTAGTACTGAGATTTTATACCAAATACAGGTATCTGTCAGGATATGAGTGGACCCATGAAACCGGTTTCTTGCTAGACTTTGACACGCAAAACATGCAACTCTGGAAAATCTGAAACTGAACATATGGGATTAGCTTCTTAATCCATAATTAAGCGTTTAACATCGTTTGACTTAATTAAAAACCGAACAGACCCTTTTTGCAGAATCCAAGTGGCAGTAATTACCATGACGTAATTTGCTGGCCTTGCTTCTTTAATCTTAGGTTAAAATTTTCTTAATACCCTAAGAACATGGTTTGTAAAAATTATGTATAAAAAGAAAAAGTTATGACATGCATCATTGTAGAGATTCCAAATGGCAGTGAATCCCTGAAATATTTTTTAAAATATTTTCATTATTTCAAATTATAAAAAAATTACTTTAAAAATATAATTTTAGGTCAATATTCTTATATTATATTATAAATTATTGAATTTATTGAATCCACTATAGGTTTTTTAATCCAATGATTAAAAAATACAACTGGTTCGGCCAGTTCAATCTTAAAAACTTAAACCGTGGAATTTTTTATTCAATTTTTCAATTTCTAGTTTGATTTACTTTAAAAAATTTTGTTGTTAAAAACTAATCGATTTATTAATTAATCGGTTAATTTTTATAAATTAATAAATTCTTATAAACTAAAATAAATCAATAAATTTTCATTTAATAATCTCTTTTTTAATTAAACTTCAAAATCTTCGACAAACAAAAACAATCTTTTTCAATCATATATCAAATTCTTTAATTTTATTTAATTTTTAGCCCGTTTTATGACGGTCTAATACCAGTTGAACCTTTTAAACTTTAAATTTCTTATCTTACTAGTTTAACTTCCAGTCCAATTTTTAAAACGTTGATATAGTCATTTTAATCTTAATTTTAACAATGGATTATATTAAAATAACTAAATAAACTTGGTAGATTTTTCATTCTTGATAAAGAAGAGAATGTTAGAGTTTCCACTTGGAAAAAAGGGTTTTTCATTTTTATAGCTCATTTGTTTAAGATCTCATGGAAAAGGAGACGGTCACATTTTCCATATATTTGGAAAAGGCCACTGTCAATGGGAGTTGGCAAGAACAGAGAACAGAGTATTGTGTTTTTATTCATTAGTATCTCTATCAATCCCATCAAAATCTGCCTAGATATTCTTTGCAAATATATTGCTTGCCAAACTAGATAAACTTCACTTTAATTTTGACATTATTAGACCCACTGAAACCCAAAAAAAAAAAAAACTCATCTTTATCCTCAAATAATTACCTAAGAAAGACCATATTCTAATTATCAAACATTTAAATTGTAATAATAATATCTCAATTTTGCAATAGATGATCATATATATTTGAGTCGAGTTTGTCACTTAATTTTGATTCATTGATCTATTAAATGAACGCAAAATAATATTAATTTACTTGTACTTATATGTAATGAATGGATGAATGGAGAGAGGCATAAAATGGTATAAAGAAATGGGAACAATTACCCTGTGCCCTTCTGTGTGTCATCTTGTATCAAACTTCTCTCGCACACATGTTTTACAGTAAATAAATGGGACAATGTGAAATATGAGGATAGGAGACAGGCAATCCGGAACAAAAGATATCAAGCCCTGTTAAATAACTTACTGAGAAGACGTGATTTATCGAGTGTTGCCGATATCTAACTTAGTCATACATCTAATCTAACTAACAATTGGACCGACATTAAAGAAGGTGTTTCAAGATGATGTTTTATCCTTCTAACAAAGTCTAGTCTACAACATAAAGAGAATCAAGAGTCCATTTGCTAGTTGTCAATTGTATAAAAAGTCATAGCCGGCACCAAAGAATAGTTTCTGAAATTTTTATATAGAACCGTAAACAAACCAGAGAAAAGAATGAAAGAGTTCCTGATACGCTTGCGTGTGCTTCACTTCTGTCCCACAACTCTTTCCTCTTCTTCACACCCTAATTTTCCATACCCATTTTAAGTTTCTCCTTGCACATTTATATATAAGGAGATATAAGACCATCTCTCTGTAAAAAAATCGTAAAAGCTTGTGCTTTCTCTCTGAAACCCTACTTTAGCTTGCCTTTTCACAAACGCGACAACCATCTTCTTCAATGGCTTCCTTTTCTTCTTGTTCTCAGTCCAAACGCTTTTCATCATTCAAAATCGTTTCTCTTCTTCTCTGGACCCTTCTTCTTCTTGCCACTTGTGCTACTGCCGCTAGACCTGGTGTGTCACTAATGGGGGAGGGTCGAACTTTGCAGGAAGCAGAGGCTGAGAGGAGATTGTATGAAACTGGCTTCTTCTACAGAGGTCAGATGTTCAACTTCCTTCCAAAGGGTTCTCCTATACCACCCTCTGGTCCTTCAAAGAAGCACAACTCTGTGGAGAACTGATCAACCAGAGTAATTCACCAAGTTCTAGCGCTCTCATCATATATACTTCTTTATACTGTTCTGAAAGTTTTGGGTTCTTTAGATTCTCTTGATTAGAGGATTTTATAGGTATTTTTGAGTGAGAAAGTGTTAAGACTTATGAGATCAGGTCATAAGAAGATGATTCATTTTTCAGTGTTCATTGATTTTTATTCCCAATTTCACTGTATAGTTTGTTATGTAGAAGATGTTTACATGTTCAAACATTTCTATGAGTGTATATTTACATAGAATCATTCCAAAATGATTGGAACTGCACAACTTTTTTCTGCTTTGTTAGTGCTGTAATGATCATAAACTATGGTGGTGATTGAGTTTACTGTGTTCTTGCTCCTGTAACTACAAGTTCTTAGCTGTCTCCTAAGTTACTCCTAGTAGCTCAAATTTCATGTATAGTTTCTGCATTTCAAGCGCCAGCTCCGAAAGAACATGTTCTTTTGACTTTTTTACGATTCAACAAAAGCCAGCATTTGGATTTACTTCAGAAAGATCCAAGTTTTTCAACCTTACCTTAAAGGTCACTCGAACATGGCTCTGTTTTTCATACAAGACTTGCTGTCCACTACATAAAATCCAATTATTTTTGGAACTAATAGTTTTAACTCGTGACTTTTTTTATATCTAATTTTCTATCCACTCAAACCATCGTTATATCAGTATAAAGTTTCGCAATAAAAAAAGATTTAAAGATTCTTTAATTCTGAATTGTTTAATTTATACCATAATTAAGTCGAATCATATTGTTTGTAAGTTATTCCTAATCATATTAAAATACTAATTAAGAATTTCTTCAATAGTTAACAAAAAAAAAGAATTTCTGATAGACGGGATGATCCATCGATGAGTTTCTTTATTTCTTAATCAAATTTAGTTACCAACCTGAAAGGGTTGATTAAAGCTAAAAGAAACTATATATCTTATGGTTTATAATTAAAAATAGGCCATGTCGGTCTTATATGTGGCTATAAAATACTCCATCTTTCAATGACCCTTTACGTGTTTTAGTTTCATTCCTTAGGTTTCGTTGTCCGTTTAACAAAGTTGATGCTAAACATTAAACAAGAAGCAACAATTAACAAATCAATGGTGTTCTTGCTCGAGCAATTAAATGTACAAAATAAACAATATTCATATGCATGAAACTGATCTCGCGTCTTGAAGTCTTCAAAGCAAGCAGGTCTCGTGCAAGGCATGTCTCTTAATTCAAATCCTATAATCCAAATCCTAGTCTCAATGTCCCCCCAAAGGCATGTTTGTCATCCTGATCACATCTTAGATCTTACCCCATTTTCCAACTAACCCCGATTAAAATATGAAGATTAGATATGTAAATTAATTCGAGGAATGCCAACTTTGCAAAAATTGAGGACCATGTTGGTAAAAAGGATCGTTGACTCCGAGAAAGTGATTGTTTTAGATGTTAATTTATGAGATTTGTAAAATATAATACAAGATCCTTTGTGATACTTCGTCTTTCAATGTGTTATAGGATAAAAAACAAACGTCTTTTTTTGGTTTAATCTATTCTAAAAACTAATTTAATCTTTAAGTTATTGAAAAATTAGTTGTGATTTATATATAAAAAAAAAAGAGATTTTCATTAGAAAATTAATGATAAAATACATTGTGATATGTAATTAATGTTTTAAAAATCGAACCCAGAGTTAAACCGAAAAACAAAAGGTTTAAAGTTTAAAAAGTTCAACCGTTATAAAATTAGTTAAAGATCGAATAAAATTGAAAATTTTGAAATAAGATTAAATGAGATTGTTTAAAGTTTAAATTAAAAAAAGAGATTATTAAATGAAAATTAATCAGTTTATTTTTGTTTATAAACATCAATTAGTTTATAAAAATTGACCGATTACTTAATAAATTGATCGAATTTTAACAAAAAAATTATTAAAGCAAATCAAACTGAAAAGTTAAAAATCAAATTGAAAAGTTGACCAATTCAAAGTTTTCACA
The DNA here is from genome assembly GCA_024520975.1 of Erythroxylum areolatum. Classification (NCBI taxonomy): domain Eukaryota; kingdom Viridiplantae; phylum Streptophyta; class Magnoliopsida; order Malpighiales; family Erythroxylaceae; genus Erythroxylum; species Erythroxylum areolatum. The sequence continues at coordinate 666,730 of JANIJH010000001.1, forward strand.
ATTGAATAACCCGAATTAGTTTAATTTTTTAATCATATCATGTAATAATACAAATATACTAATCAAAAATTATTGGTATAGCCATTCAATTGACTAGTTAAACTGATTTATAATAATTTAAATTCGATCTAAACATTATACATAAAAAAATTTTAAAAAATTTATTGGTCATAAATAAATTTAAATTATTCGTATCTAATTTTTTTAAAAAAGTATTAGATTATGATGTCAGCAACTTTTGATCACCAAATTTCTTTATCTTATCATGTCAATGAGTTTGAAGTTTGAACTCTATATAACAGACAAGAGCAATGTAAGTTTGAACGTTTCTCTCTTACATTAGTCAATAGTCTCTCAAAGAAAAGTAAATTACATCCACTGCCTCTCAGCTCGTGTAAAAGGGCTTCGGCTAACAATGGGAAACGAAGAGTCCAAGGTTGCTAGAATGACAAAGTTGAATTTGAATAAAAAAAAGTCATTTCTCATGCACTTGTAAACCCTAAACGCATGTAGAGAACAAGAAGAAGACGATGAAGTTGAAGCCAAGACGAGGAAGATGAAAACAACTTAGTCAATGCCTTGCGTAAGATACATACTTTGAAGTTTCAGACTTTGCTTGTGCAAGAATTTTCAACGTCGAAGCACCGAAAAGTCTCAACCCCCCACCTGTTCAATCACTTGCAGCTTAGCTTCTACACCTACCCAGTTCAAGGAAACACCACTAGCCTTAAAAATCTGCTCCTCCTTCTTGTCTTTATTTGTGGAACATGCTGGGTGACTCGTCGGTGGTGGCCAATCATAGCTTGCCATTCTTACAAAGTAATAAAAAAAAATAAAATTTATATTTTTAAAAATAATCAAAACCATAATTTTATTATATTATAAAATCCATGAGACATGAATCAAATTCGACCATAACAAATTTAATTATGAAACTCGACCTGAACAAATTAAATTTGACTTAAATTAATAATTAAAGATAATTATAATAAATTAATTATTATATTGGAGTTAATTATTTTGATTTAAGTTTAACAATTGTATTAAATCGTCATATAAATAGTATTTAAGTATTTTACGTTTAATGTTTATACCCGATTTGTTTCTTCGTTATTTTTTATTTAAAGTCTACAAAAATAGGCACTATAATAAAAGGGAGATTTGGCTACGTTTTCTTTTTGCATCGAATTTTGAATCGTCGCTGAAAGCACGATTTGTCATCCAAAGTAAGACATTTAGCGACGTTTCACCAAATCTTAATCCGGATTTTCCGAAAATAGAGAACTAAAAGTAGTTTTTTTTCACAAAAATCTTAACGATTAGAGTCTTACAAGAGAAGATTATTTATGTCTTTTCTCTTTTGCCCTACTAAAATATACATATATATGCCAGATTCCAGAAATAATTGAGACTTTTGATGGATTCTGAAGAAGATTTGAGTGGAATTTGTCACACACTCGTGCTGGCTTCTCGTGACTTTTTAAGTTCCTAAGACATGGCCAGCATTTAGAAGATCGGTGAAGAAGAAGAAGAAACAGAATCTAGCTAGACCCCGGAATCCAACTAATTCTTGGAGAAAGAAGAAACAGCTGCCAATGACTGGCATTTCCTGATTATGTTCAACAGGTAGAAAATATAAAAACAGAACTATTCCCAATCCTGACTAAAAGGTTGTTGTTGTTGCCCCTCGTGAGTGTCGGTGTAACATAAATCCATATAGAACCTGTCAAGAGAGTTGACAATATCATGATCATGAATTCCAGGGAACAAAAGCCAAAGTATGCGCCAAGTTTGTCTGCGATTTGCATGTTCCTTGTGCTGAAAAATATGAGGAATGCTGCTTCCATGTTTTCTTGAGCTAACAAAAGGGGGAACTTAAACTTCAAACATAAGTTTTGTTCTGCAGTGTTGTGTTTATACGTACTTAATTAGTTCCTGATTACACAAAATAATGGCTATTTTAGCTGTTAGAAAGAGGGTTTGTTTGTTAAACAAGCATAATCTTATCACTTTGGAGCCGGTTTGGTACCCGACCCGAATTGTTTTAAAATTTTGTCATTTTTAATAAAATAATATTTTTTCAAAATTTAAATTAAAAAAAGATAAATTAAGAACATAATCGACTGACTTTCGAGCTATCTCTAATTTGATCAGATTTTAAGACAGGCTCAAGCTTGGACATTAATTTTTTGTCAAAGTTTGAACTTATTCCGATTTTTTTTTTCCGTTTCTAAAGTTAGCATAAAAAATGAGTAATTTTCAAATTGCATAAATTAAGATGAGATTTTGTTGGAAAAAAAGGGATTTTTTAATTTAATTTTTTTTGAAGAAATATTACCTAATTTAATAAGTTTTTAAGATAATAAGTACATTAAGAAGTGTGATTGATTGATTTCAAGTAAAGTTCAACACATTTTTTGTAATATAACTTTTGTTAATTACCATTATTTTAGTTTACATTTCAATTTATTAAATCAATCATATTCAATTGAATTTATGTTTTAATTAATAAAAAATATTTTAATTCATATATATATTATTTTTATTTTCATAAATATATCTATGGATGAAATTGGAAGTTATTTTATTATTATTTTGAGAACATATACAAAGTTATGAGTTTACGTTTAAAGTCGATGTTTAAAAAATCAGAATATAAATTAAATTGATAAGACAAAAAATTTAATTTTTAAAATATTTAATCAGCATTAAACTATAGTAAAATTAAAAATCATGAAATATGATTGAAGAAGATTATCCTTATCTATCGAAAAATTTAGAGTTTAATTAAAAAAGATATTTCTGAATAAAAATTAATTAATTTATTTTAGATTATAAAAACTTATTAATTTATAAAAATTAACCGATTAATAAATAAACTAATCGTTATTTAACAACAAGAGTCATTATCACCATCATCATCATATCCCAAATTCTCACAGTAAAGCGAGATATGGGGAATCTGATAGTACGCAGCTTTATTCTTACATAATAGAGAGATTATTTCCAGTAATCCCACATGCAAATATGACAGGATAAGAGTAAATACGTAAAAACTGACAATATATATATAAATACCTGGTGGTCATCATAATCTGATATTACCTTACACTCCTGCAAATATTGACTTTTTTCGTTGTTAATGGTAATATATGAATCTTCACATCGCTTTTTCAAACAAACCAAATAATCGTGAGGAGGTAAGAGAAGGTATGAGACTGTGAGAATACAACCAGATCTGAAAAATTCGGTAGCTACAAATGATAAGAGTAATTAAAATAAATAAAATCAAAATTTTAAAATTTAAATTAAATTTTTACTTAATTTAAAAATTTTATGATTAAACGGATCAAAACAGTTAGATAATTAGATCTTTTAATCATTCTTATTAATTTGCTTGAATAAATTGCGTACCGCCGCTTTCTCTTGCTTCCTTTCCCCAGTTTTGATATTGTAATGGCCTGGAATTGGTCCATATTGCCTATGGACCAATTTCAGGCTTGTATGGGTTAAAGCTCTGTTTTGTAAAGTATGGACTTTGTTATGAGCCCAAAACCTAGTAAAAAAAAAGAAATTTATTATTATTATTATTATTATAAAATATATTTATTAGTTTCAAAATATATTAAAAAAACAGATTCTTTGTATATTAAATTAATGAGTTTTTTTTTTCTTTTTGGGATAAGAGTATATTAATGGGACTAAAAGTTAACAACTGGAGCTATTGTCTTGATTCTAAGATTATTTATATATAATAAAAAAAGACTAGTCAAGAGAAGATTTCTACAAGAATCAAAGCTTGTTCTTGTAATTCAAAACTTTTATGTGTAACTGATTCCAATACAAAGCTTCAGTTTTGAAATTGTTCCCAAAACAAACAAGATAAGTTCAAAATCTGCAATGTTGAAGTGCACAATCCTTGAAGCTTGTGAGAACATATATTCTAAGGTATCTTGTTTACTTAAATGCTTTAAAAAGTAAAAACCGAGTCAGTTAATTCTACACTTGAAACTTTGAGTTAAAGATAGCAATTGAGTTTTAGTTTACTCCAAAGTAAATAGGTCTAGCCCAGTTTGATAAGGCCTTAAGCCGAGCCTTGGGTCCAATTTTTTAAAAAATTTGAGCCCCAGGCTATATTCATCCTCCAATTACTCAGGCCCAACTTTATCCTAGGATAATTTTTATAAACAAAATAATGATATTTTATTAAAAACAACGTCATTTTTATATTTTTAATTTTTTAAAATCATATTGAATCAAGTCAGGCTCGAGTTTCCTCTGGCCTTGTTGGCCTCAGACCGGACCCAGGCCCTAGCAATAGAGGTCGTTTTTTAACTTTTATGTTCGGTTTAGTTTAATAACCTTTGTTGTTAAAAATTGATCAATTTATTAATTAATTGATTAATTTTTATAAACTAAACAACAACTGTTTTTATTTTTTAATCTCTTTTTGTAATTAAATTTTATTTTTTACAAATAAGATAATCTTCTTCAATCATTTTTTTAATTCTTTAATTTTATTCATTTTTAACCGATTTTATAACGATTTAATACTGATTAAACCTTTTACAGATTAAACTTCTTATCTTACTAATTTAAATGTCGACACAATTTTTAAAACACTAGAAGTTGTCCTATTTTGATTCACTTTCTTGCTCTTTTTCCCAACATATTTAATAGGTTAGATTCTTTAAAATATTATGAGTTTTTAATAATTCATTAAATATATCTTTTTTCCAACATATTTAATAGTTAGATTATTTAAAATATTATGATTTTTTAATAATTTGTTAAATATATCTTTATTTTTGTTGGTAATACTATGTACCATAATTTGTAAAAGAATTATATTTTAATATTTTATTTCAATATTATTAATGATAAATTTTAATATTGTTCAATTATCGTATTTAAAACAAACTTTGAGGTCCCTTACAAATCTGGCAATATTCAAACTTGTTTTCTGTTTTAAATAATTTTTAAATTAATCTTTTTATTCAAAATTTTAGAATTTTCACCTACTGTAAAACTTAATTATTATTAAATTTTAAATCAACATTGTAAGTTTTATTTTTTAAAAAGTTAATAATTCAACGCAATTAATTTTTATCATTATCTTTAATAAATGAGTATATATTTTTAAGACATAATTTCTATTATTATAAATATTATAATTGTAATATAACAATATTTTACTCTTAATTCAAGATATCCTATTAGATATTAAGAAAAATTATATTGATTTAAATGGACATAATTGAACTTGAATTTAAGACAATACCCTAGACCATTAATACAAAGTTTTAAAGAGTTCAAGAAATATTAAACCAAGACTTTTAGTATTTGAAAATATGTTTTTTTTAATATTGCTACTTATTAAAAAAATTAAAATTACACTTAAGATGAATTGTAGTTAATTTATTAAGATAAACATTAAGTTACTCAAGCAAAATGACAAAAGGCAACGATTAAAAGACTCAATCGTTTGGACTGATTCAACAATAAAATTTTTGAATCAATTAAGTTTTTTTGTTCAATTTTTAACTTTTGGATTTGATTTATTTTTTTAACTTTTGTTATTAAAAACCGACCATTTTATTAATTAATTAATTAATTATCATAAATTAATAATTTGTTATAAACCAAAATCAATCAATTAAATTTTATTTAATATTTGTTTAATTCATTTTCAAATTCTTTGACGTGTAACGATAATTTCTTTTGATCATTTTTAAAATTTTTTAATTTTATTTAATTTTTAGTTAATTTATGACATTTTAATATTGGTTGAATATTTTAAATCTTTCTTTTTTCGATTTAACTTTCATTTCAATTTTTAAAATATTGACAAAAGGTTATTATAAGACACCCACAAAGAGGAAGCATGCTTCAAATTGAAGTTAAGTTTGTAGAAAAAAATAGATAGTAGTTTGGTATTTCATAGTTATTGCTTTACATATTAATGATTCTTATGTACACGAGTTGCTTTCGCTTCACTTGAGTTTATACCCTAAAAAGGTCTAAACCTTTCCAAAGTTTTAACTTTTAATGTCGAATTGGAGCTTTTTCAATCTCAACTTGTTGATTAACACTTTCAATGAACCAACTCAGAGAGAACAGAGAAAATGTTAATACCATCCTCGATCGATCTGATACCGAATTGAGTTTTAGTATGATACAATATTGATAGTAATCAATTCTGAGCATCGTTTTAGATAAGAAGTAATCGAAGCAAACAAAAAGCATACGAGCTTGAATAGATTATAGATACCAAATGGATGCTTAATACAGACTCTTCTGAGTTCTGACACCCAAATAACACTAAACTCTAAGCAGATAAACACTGAGTTCAGGTCCTCCAGACCCGTCAGGATTCATCATGTAAAAAGCTTCCGAGTCCTTGGACCCAACAACTCGCTCAAACCTGGCTCTCATGTACATGAGTTCGCCTAACTCGGACCCACCTCCATCCCCTGGTAAAACTCCAGCCCCCATTGAAATTGGTTCCACAGCTTTCAGAACCTTCAACTCTTCAACCCCACACTCACGTCTCATTGCATACCCGCATTTCTTTCCATTGCAATACGTCCTCCATAGAGGCTCATCCAGCAATTTCTTTGGTTTCTTCTCTGATTTCTTCTCACATTCCAATGCAATCCTAACCAACCCAGAAGCCATTTCACGAACTAGTAAGCTTGTTGGTGTTGCAAGCTCGATGAAGAAAGCTGGACCGAGCTTAGCATCCTCTTGGAATGCAAAATGGACATGGCCCCGTCGATACCCGAAAAGGGTACCTATCACTTTGGTGCCTAAACCTGGAGTGTTGGTCGATCGGTTTTTACTGAAGACAGTAAGAGCTGATCTGAGCTTGGAAACAGACACCATAGCCAGCTTCTTTCTTCGTGCTCTCACTGAAGGAAGACATTGAGTAGGGAACGTGATTCTGAGCTGTTCTTCATTTTCCTCCTCAAAATGAGGAGAAGAAGAAGAAAGAGTGTTGAAAGCTAAGATTTCCAAGTCACGATCTTCCTCATCTTCAACAACTTTCTTCCTCCAGTTGAAGTATCTCCTGGAGAAAGAGAAAGAAGAGTCATGAGGGGTCTTCGCCATTATTGTCTTCATCTGAGTAAAAAACAAGAAAAAGCTGAAGAGAACAAAGAGATGGAAACAAATTGTTTCAACAGAAGATTTGGACTTGAGAGAGAGCACAAGAGATGGAAAATAATGTATGGTTTGGTTGATTTATTCTTATTCTTTGCACAGATTGATTGTTTGTTTTTGAGGTCAGCTTTTGTGCGACTGAAGGGACTAGGAAAAGAGAATCCTGACAAAAGGAAGGTGAGCAGACCTACCTAACTGGAACAAGAACAAAGAAACTGAGAAAAAGCTTTATAGAGACAAAAACTGAGAGAGAGAGAATTGGAAATAGACAAGAGATCAGATTTTTCAAATGGAATTGACAACCAAAAAAAAAAAAAACCAGTGGAATCTCAGCAGACAGCAACAGGATTGTGTTATTTCTTAATCAATGTGTGGGGGCTCAAGCTTCAATCTTGGAAGAGGAGTGCTTCTCCCATGGAAATCTTTTTTTTTTTTTTACATTGATAAGAAATTAGTTTATTAATAAAATTGTCAATAAAAGATATAAGCTTACATTGCATTTAAATTTTTATAATATTTAATTTTATAAAAAATCTTCTTTTTTATGTTAATTAAATAAAACACATATAACATAATTATTATATATAAATTAATCAAAATTTATTACATAATAATTTAATGCAAATCTTAAATTTGGCTTGAATCAATTAACTCCATATAAATAAATAAATTAATACAACTATAGTAATAATTTTTTCAAAATTTCTTAAATCGTAAGAAAGTTCTTTATTCAGGTTTGCGCACGAACTAGAACCAAACCTTGAGCCCTGACTTAATCTGAAGCCTGAACCGGATTTTGCTCGAAGTAAGTTCGATTAAATTCTTCTTAAATTTTAAAATAATGTTATTTTATTTAAAAATTGGACAGCCCAAGTTCGAATCTGACTCAAAATTTAAACTTTTTAAGGTCGAACTTGGATTGAAATCTAATTAACTCTAATCGAATTCATTAACTTTGAATTAAGCCAAAAAAAACCAAATTAAGCAATTTGTCTCATTCCTAATCCTGACTCCAAAGCTTGACAAAATTGGTCTTAACCGGCTGCATTGGGAACATATCAGAGCAGGTAAGGCTACACCAAACCATACCCACCAAAAGCTACACCAAAGCTGCTTCTTCAGTCACTTCCTGCTTCCTACTAGACCCAAAAAAAAAGGGCACTCAAGCCACCTATGCACATGCATCCATGAGCCACCATAAGCCACCATGAGCCACCACTAGCCACCATTGAGTTCTGTGTTTAGACTTTAGAGCTCTCTGTCTTATGTTTCCTTTCTGTGAGTGAGTGTGAATGATTAGCCAGATATAGTTGCAGCTAATGTGAAATTAAGAAGCTTCTTTTGTTCAGATTTGTGTCTTGTCAAGACTAGTGACTACTACCCTTTTCTAACCTTACATCTCCACTTTTTTTAATGACAGAACACAACAAGTTGCATAGTTCCAATGAATTAATAATATTAAAATTATTTGTTTTAAAATATTCAAAATAATTCCATTTAATTTTATAATTAATTAAAATTTTGAAAAACTTACTTAATTTTAAAGTGTATATTACTTAAAATTATTAATTGAAATATTTAAAATAGTAATTTTGAAATTAATTAAAAATTCAAATATTTAATAATATTATAATTTTTATATATTATTTTATATAAACCTATAAGGTCAAATTTTACCGACCAGAAAAGAAAGGAGACCCTACCTGCATTAATCCAATATCCTCTCATCCACTAAGTGCCTACACATTATGATTAACTGTTCACAATAAGTGCATCAATGTCAATTTGGTATCTAATCATGATGCCTAGAACCGTCGAGCCAATAAACTCCTACAACATATTGTGCCTCATAGTGTGGCTTCTATGATTAGTTATATACGTTAAATTTTATAATATATAAAAAATAAAATATATTATTTTATATATCGGGTTTGGGTTATCCATCCTATTGCAGCTCGAAGCTCGAATATAACAAAAACAATATCGTTTTGAGTAAAATTTATTATTTTAAATTTTAAATTAAAAATTACGCTTCATTAAATTTTAAGCTTCAAATCTATTTAAAATTTGGATTAAGCTTAAATTCAGATAACCCGAACCTTACCTTTATGGCCAATCCTATCCAAAAATTTTGGATGTCACCTTTAATTATCTTTAAAAGTCTAATTGTTTAAATCTAATTAAACTCAAATTCGAATTGCAAATTTTACGATGGTTCAAATTTTATATTAGGCTCAAAAAAAGACCTCTTACCAATCCTATCCTATAGACTTTGGATGTCACATTCCAATAAGTTTGAAAGTCCAAACGTTGTTGAATTTTGAGGTACCATCATCGTCAATTGTTGGGAAAAAGCTTTGTCTTAGTTGTTCCAAGTCTTCTGTTACAAGAAACCGACCAAAGCCAACTAACTATGGTCGAAAACCCAACAACTTGGGAAAAAATCTAACACGGATTTAGGTTTATCCTTGAGCCACAATCTCAGTAACTAATCCCTCACATGAGAACTATTAAAAATATGATTTGGGTTTTCAAGAATTGAGTTAACTAAGTCAAATTCCAACAGCTCCTTGCCAACCAGAAATACTTGTGCATGGAAAGTTTCTTTTGGTAGGTATGAGTATAAAATAAAAAGGCAACAATATCAATATCAACAACAACATCTATTATAATGTTACTAATATTCCGATTCTGAAGAGGTTCAATAATATACAATTTTATTTCTAATTAATAAAGAAGTTATTTCTATAAAATAAAAGAGAAAAAGTTAAAATATTCTTTAAATTTATTTTCTAATTTTTAATTTTCTAAAAATTTTTAAATTTTGATTAAAAGTAACGAGAAATTATACATGTCATAAATATCACACTTATACCAATCAAATGTTATTTACATAACAATTTAACCTAATCCTTAAGCTCAAATGGAACTAATTGAATTTAATTTTAATTAGTAACTATTTAAATTTAATTTAATTTCTTTAGATCAAGTTTAAATGTTGACTTGAATTAATATACTAATAACATTTTATCAATCCACAATTTTTTTAAAATAATTTTGATGAACTCCTCCCTTCTAACAAACCTACTGAATCAGGAGACTGTTGTGGATTGGTGAAAGTTGAGATGAACAGGTACAACTAATGATATTGGTGTCACCATCTCTACCATAAGCACGAGCATAGCCATAACTAATCATCACTATGATAATCAAATCTTAAGGACCACTCGCTCACTTGCTCACTCTTTTAAATATACGAGACAGCGACCTTTCACAGCTCGTGCTGCTCCTGATTTTCAGAATTGAAAGCCATTGTTGCTCTCGAAATGATTATTCATGGTGGGACTAACTTTGTTGCTATCCATATCCATACACGTTGTAAATCACATTTGGTCCAAAGAGTCTATTAAACAGAGAGTTTGGGATTCGTGACATGAGCTCGAACTAGATGGGATCTCGGGTGGTTCGAAGTCTAGTCGGCCTTGGGCTAAAATTAATTATTTTTATTTTTATTTAAAGTTTAAATTATTTGATTTAATTTAAAAATGACAAAATAATTTGATTTTGCTTATCTCACTTTTTCTTTTTTTTGAAACAAAGCCAATTTCAATAACATTAATCAAAAAGTCAGGGGGAAATTTTAACTACAACGGCCAGCATATAAATGTGAGATCCTTGCTAAGTTACGAGCCTCTATTGGCTTGCCAATGAACCCAATAGACCTTGATCTCAAATCTAGTGCTTAATAATTGTTTACATTCCAAGATGACTTTACCAAAATTAGTCCAATTATTGTTAAAACTATTTATAATAGAAACTAATTTTTGAGCATCTGAGTAAAAAGCTCCTCGAACATGACAAAGGGGCAAGATCTAAGTTAATGCTTCACGCAGCGCCACAGCTTCAACCACATATGAACTACAACGCCCTACAAAATGACCAAATATTGCTCACATGAAGTTTCCTTCCCCATCTTGGCATACAACCCCATATCCATATAGACATCTCTCCACGAAAGTTACACCATCAATAAAGCACAGCCAATCAAGTTGTGCCTCATTTCCCAACCCTTCCACTACCCCACTCCCCTCCATTATGCAGACTTGCATGGGTCTATTCATTTTGGTTGTTGCCAATCATTAATATAGCCTAACGCTATGCGATATAGAGCAAAAGAGAAGTGTCTTTTGGGCGCCTAAATCTGATCATTATGTGCCTGCCATAGTTTTGAAGTTAGTAAGTATCACTGAATCACCCGTACCGTCGGCTCCCTCTCACACATTTCCGCAAACCATTAGTTAAAAATCACCCTCACTTGCACAATACTGCCACCTCCCCAACGAGCCCACACTGACCGAGCCTCCGTACAAAAAAGTAGAGCATAGCTAACATCCTCCGCTTCCTCGCAATGGACACAGTCAACGTTGATGTTCATATGTCTCTGTACCAGCTTGCAACACGTGGGTAAAATGTCTCTCAAAGCTCTCCACATTAAATTTTTAAGCTTAGGAGGCATGGTCAGTTTCCATAACTTCCCCCCAAAAATCTCCTTCCACTCACCCATGCACCTTTCCCGCGTAATTCATACTCAACTGGTAGTCTGACTTTGTTGTATAACAATCATCACGGGAATAATGCCAAATACGACAATCATCATGGTGTCTCATCCCCACCGGAATGGTCAGGATGGTTCGAATATCTTCGGTTTAAAATAACTCCTACATCATATCCAAATTCCAACCCCTCCCATTTTAAAGAAACAAGTCCTCACCTTTAAGGTACCCAACGTGGCATCATCCCTTACAACACAGAATTCCCCATTCTCCCTAGGAAGCCAAAGATCATCTAGCACCCGAATGTCTCCCATTCTCAACAGACCAATGAAAACCATGCTTCACCACATCGCCCGCTTGGGAAATACCTCTCCAAGTGAAGCTTGGATTGGACCCCAATCTAGCTGACAAAACATTCCCCCCCGAAAATATTTGGCTTTGTGAATCCGATACAGAAGAGCATTAGTATGACAAAAAAGTTGCCATATCTGCTTTCCAAGAAATGCAATATTAAAGCAGTGTAGTTCTCAAAAACCTAATCCACCTTCCTCCTTTCGCATACACATACGCTCCCATGAAAGCCAATGAATGCTCCTCTGCCCATCCTACTTCCTCCCCCACCAAAAAGATTTCATTATCCATTGAATCTCGTCACATGTGGAACAGTGCCGGCCATGGGCAGGGGCCAGCAGGGCACCTGCCCAGGGCCCATGATTGAGAGGGGGGCCCGCCCCTCTCCACTTAGACACTATAAAATGGCTCTCCAATCTCCATGTTAACATCTTATAACGTCTCTCCTCTGCAGTCTACTATGTGCCAACATGAGGATCACAACATTAACGATGTTAACGCTATAACGTAATTAAATGATAACGTTATAATTTAAAACTTATAAGTCTATATTGTGATACTCATGTTTATAAATAATTTTAAAATATTTAAGTGTACTTTTACCTTCTAATTTTTTTATTGTCATCAATATATGTATTTAAAATACTCCATCTCAAAAATTAGCAGTAAAAGATTTTACGATTCTGTCTTTTGACATCTGAGTATAATTTAAAGGTAAAGTTTCTGATATTAGACATTAAATTTTGTTATTTATTTTTAATATTAGACATTAAATTTTGTTATTTATTTTTTTCCTCTATCATAGATATAATATCAATTATATATCTTTGTGATATATGTGAAGCTGTTGGAGTTTAGTTGTGCTTACATACTTCTTCCAGTTCCATAAAGGTTTTTTTGTTCTTTTAATATTTAGTTGATTATGTAAACTTATAAATTGAGTCATTTATGTTTCATACAAACATATAAACTTAAGTATATTATCGATTTATTGAGGCACTTTTTTTAATTTCTCCCAGGGCCTATAAAACGATAAGAACGGCCCTGATGTGGAAATAGGTAGCATAAAGACACTCATGCATGGACTTTAAGCTGACACAAACTGAAATTTGTTCAAATTTAGCAATTTTAAATAGTTCGAAACTAACCTAAAGTTTAGTCAAATCAGATTTTAGATGGCTAGAAACCCAATTGCATACAAATCAAAAGTAATATTAATTTAAAGCAGGACATTGTCTTGTATATGATAATTTGTGTTTTAAGTCAATGTGAACCTAAGTCTACTTTTAAGTTTAAAACTTTAAAATAACATAAATTTAACTTAAATTCGATCAAATCAAGTTAAATCTGTTAATTTTGAACTGGACCAGACCAAGAAAAATGCCTTGCCTGTTGGATAATTTTGTTATTTCTTATAAAATTTGACAACTATTAATTGCATTTTTTAGTTTTTCAATAAATTATTGGTTAAATTACGTAATGTGATACAAATAAAGATAATAAAGTGGTCCAATAAATGATCTAAATCAATGAGTCGAATCCCAAATAAAAAATAGATCTCAATTAATATAGATTGGACCTATATCGACTTTATGATGAGGAAGCCCGATATGGAAACTGTATGTATAGGTTAAAGTATTTTGCAGTTGCTCATATCAATCGTAAGCATAAAGATTCTTTGACTCATTAAGAGAGTTTATGTTTTGAGAAAATTGTAGAAAGACTTTACTCGTATCCTAGAAACGAGTTCTCGTAAAGGCAGCTGTGAATTCGCGCTTGTTTCGACTTCGTAAAGCTCATTTGAAGTTAATAGAGACTAAAATAAGGCATTTCTTTTTTTTTTTTTTTACCATTTCACATTCAATCCGAGATACATAACTAAGATATCGTTATGTATTACATTGCCTACTAACGAGAGGTTTGGAATGTGTAGGAATCTATATATGTAGAAGTGGTAATGGGTCAGGTTGGGTTGGGCTCGACCAAGACTAAAACCAACCAGACAGCTTTTGCTTAGGTCAAGATAGTAAGGTCCGAGCCTGAATCTGAGCTCCAACGCAACCTGACCTGATTTTTTATTTTTAAAATTTTATAAATAAAAATGAAATTATTTTGTCTTATAATTATCGAATCCCAGGCCGGACCCGGTTTTAATTTTTTGAAAAACATCATGTCTGCCTGTTGTTCTCAAGAGGGGCTGGGCCCTGCATTCATGACATGTGGGATCTGACTGTGTATTTGGAGCTGTGATCATATAAAACGTAAATGGTACCGTTTAAGTTTATGTTTCAAGGAATAGGTGATAATTTATTAAATAAATATAGAGAAAATATCTATTTTAGTTTCCAAAACTTTTCTGCTTACTATTTAAATAATTTCCTAATTTTTAAAATTATTGAAAAGCATTTTTGTAATTCACACTTTTGTATGATAAATCCAATAAGGCCAATAAATTTTTACTTAATTTTATGTTTTCAAATTTTGACCGAAAATTAAATTGGTAAAAAAAATTTAAATTTAAATTATTCAATTAATATTAAGCCGTTTAAAAAATCAGTTAAAAATTTTAAAAATAATTAAAAAATTGTCCTTATTTATAAAAAATTAAAATTTAATTAAAAAATTCTTAAATCTAGCACCCACTTAGAAGTTGCTTACCTTTCCTTTTTGAGGATGAGTAGAGGTCTGTCACCTAAGAATTACCGTGTAATTTGTAAAATTTTGCTTCCTTTTTATAAAAAAAAAATCTTAAATAAAATTAATTTTTTTATAAAAACTTATTGATTTATAAAAATTGACTAATTAAATTTTAACAATAAAAATTATTAAATTAGACTAAATTAGAAAATTAAAAATAGAATCGAAAAATATATCAGCTTAAGGATTTCATTGTTAGATCGGTTAAATTAGTCCGTTTTTTAAAGATTGCTCAGTATCACTACAAATGTCATTAATCGACCTAAATTCAAAATACTCAATCCATCTAAACTTAAATTAAGTACATCCATGAAACCTGCTTTTGGATTGAACTCCAAGAAATCTTGATAAGTAGTGTCAACCATAAACTCAAATCAACTCACAGTGATTAAGTAGGAAAAGGGTTGAAGCCAGTCTTCACCATTTTCTCCAATGGCCAAAACAAAGGCTGTGGGAGACTGTCCCAATTGAACCAATCCCAACCATAGC
>JANIJH010000001.1:682668-705337 GCA_024520975.1 Erythroxylum areolatum
CAAAAACACCACCACCGCCACCCTTGGCTCTGGTTTCCGGCCACCACTCTCCATCTCTCTCTCTCTCTCTCTCTCTCTCCAATTTTACCACCAACTGCTCGTCGAAGATGAAGAACCGGGGTATTAAGCCATTTTATAGAGGGAGCTCAACGACGTCGTTGTTTGGACATCCCGTTATGTACCAATGGACTATGGCCACGTGTAAGGAACACCAAGTTACGTGGCTCTATTGGATTTGCTAGGAGTAAGTTCTCTTAAGTACTTGGCCTGCAAGTAAAAGACCGTGGACCCAATTAGTCAAGTCAAAGTCAAAGTTAATTTTTCATTCAGCTTTTGTCTTACCATTTTGGCAATATATACAAATAGAATTTAATGCCAAGAATTTTAAAAAATCATTTACAACAAAACGTAAATTAGTTGTTTTCAATAGTAGCCCTATAAGTAAGGCCTAGGTTCATATTGACTCAAGAATCAACTATTTTAAACAAAACAGCATCGTTTTATTTAAAATAATTGAATTTCGGACAAACTTAAGTTTAGACAGCTCAAACTTGAATTTAATTAAAAAAGTTGCTCTGTATTTTTAATTTTAAAACTTTATTCTAAAAAAATTGATGATGACTCGTGGGTCAGACCATTGTCATTCCTATTTATGAATTTTTGTAATAATCAAACTCCTTTTTTTGGTTGAATAATAGTTAAAATAAATTTAGAATACAATTTTTCATTACATTAATTGAAGTAACCATCCATATGTGTCTTTAGAGCATGTTGGGTTTATAAGTCCAAGTTCATTTGTA
This sequence comes from Erythroxylum areolatum, assembly GCA_024520975.1. NCBI lineage: Eukaryota > Viridiplantae > Streptophyta > Magnoliopsida > Malpighiales > Erythroxylaceae > Erythroxylum > Erythroxylum areolatum. Next base: position 683,469 of record JANIJH010000001.1, read on the forward strand.
TGTTATGGGCTTTGCGGTGTTAGTATGTGATAAGTGTCAAAGTCTCATGAGCCATGGCGATGGAAAAAAGGAAGAAGAAATATTTACTTTTATATGGTATTTGTTTCTCTTTTCAATTCTTATAGGTTGAAACTAAGTTTAAATTTAAAAAATAAATTAAATAAGAATTGAATTTAAATTTAAAAATAAATTCACAAAAATTAAGAATTAATTTTAAATTATAAAAACAAAATTAACTAAATATGAAATGTTTATAAATAATTTATAAATACTTTAATGTATAATCGTTATTCAATATTTATTTAAAAGTAATTAAAACTAATATATTATTAAAGTGCTTAAATCTTATTAAAGTAAACATTTTATAATTGGTTATCTATTTTTATGAATTATGATTCATATTTTGCATGTATTATTCTAAGATATTATATGCTTATTTCAAAATAGTTTTATATTTTTATTTTATTTAACACATAATTTATAACAATAATAACGTCTTAATAAGAATCTTGCTGGGATGTGAGATCTGAGGAGGTTCATAAATATATTGTCTTATTCCTAGTTAGTAAAGACGCTATTGTCGATAAACTCATATAAAAAAGAAAGAAAAATGATAAAAGTTTTTGAAATAGTTAAAAATAATTGCCAAATATGTAAACAAATAGTTGAATAAATCAAAATATATATAATAAAATCAAAATAAGCATAGACATACAAATAAAAGTAAGTAAATAAATAAATAGATAAAAAGAAAAACAAAAAAATAAATTAATCAAATAATCAATATTGAAAATATTAAAGAAATAAATAAAATTATAACTATGCAACTCTTTAATGGGTTAACACTTCATCCCATAAAATATAGTTGACCTAATTGTTAAACAAGAGAATTTATCTTTTAATTTCAGGAGTATTCTCTTGTCACATATACTCATGAAGTGTCATTCCATTTAAGTTACCCTAATTTAATACGGAAAATTATATCATCATCTTTCTCGTTATTGCTTTGGATGAAAAAAGTAAGGTACTAAAAACAATATTTATGTGATATAACTTTTGTGTCAATCTTGATCTTTTATGTGATATGTAATGCAACTATGTGACTTGAAAAGCTACATTTCAAATATTCAATCTTAACTTTTGATTGATCGGGTTTATATTAGTAGAGTTTTTGTCGGTAGAACTTTTTTCTGTAGATATTTTTTGAGAATAATTTTCTAAAAAGCTAATTGTCTATTTGGTTGTCATTTTAAAAAGAATTTTTTTGAAAGAATTTTATACAGTAAACTGTTTAACAATATAAAAAAAGTAATTTTAATTTTAACTATATTTTATTTTATAAAAGAATTATTTATGCATATAAATATTATTTAAAGTATATTAAAATGCAAAGAACAATATATTAATTATTATATAATTTTAAACCATACGAAACATAAATAAAAATATATCTAACCAAATCTTTTATATAGATTATAATATAAATAAGACTAATATAAAAAATAAATATTAAAATATATAAAAAAGTCAAATAACATTATATAACTCTCAAAATAAACGTGAAGATAAGTTTGTGGGTATTATGAAAATTATATGTAAAGCATACGAGTAAAAGAAAATAAAAATATGCTCATTTATTGATCTGAAAAATCTACTTGAAAAAGTCATTTAAGAAGTTTTTTTGAAAGACTCCAAATTTAAGCTAATTACAAAGTTATATTTTAGCTGCCAAAAAGCCATATTTATTAAATAAGTGTCTTTTATTTTACAGTCAAACATTCATTTTTTATTAAAAAATAACATTTGTGATAAAAAAAAAGTACTTATTAACTTTCAAAAAGCCTATCCAAACAAGGACTTAGTCTTAATTTTACAAAATCTTATATTTTAATGTAAGTGAATAAGTACTTATTAAAAATCTTATATTTTAAATTAAACAAATCTATTAGTATCTAGAGTGAATATACCCATTTTTGTCTCATCTTTGAAAAGAATATTCTCTTATTAAAGAGTCGTGAGCAAGCTTGCAATTCAAAGAAACGACAAAGTAGTTTGCGGGTCACTTGAAGAACGAGTTGGCTCTACCGCGCAGCCTAGAGACCAGCAATTCAAGGCCAAGCATATCCCATCCAATCCCCTTTCACAATCAATTATTCTTTAACGAAAAATTAAAATAATCATTTAATAAATTAAATAACATACTCAATTTAAATAATTTTTACACTTCAACCCAAGACGCAGATAAGTTGGTAAGGAATTTTTCTGGTTTAAGTAAGATCACGAGTTCAAATCCTCTTTATGTATGTAGCCGTTTAAAATTTGAGGTCAGAGTTTTGCCTTCCGTAAAGAGCCTACCCGACTTCAATTTGGATTAGTCTAGATATAGATGACTTAAAGGTACCTTCATATAGTTTAGATCCTCCGAAGATACCTCGTGAGCAATAAAAAAAAATGTTACACTTCAACTCTTTATAATTTAATAAATTAAATATCACACTCGATACAACTAATTGATAGGCTTCAACTTCTTATTTTGAAGATTAAGTATACCAAAACTCTTGAAAGTAATTAGTGATATTTTTTAATGATTAAAAGACTTAATTCGACTAGTTCAATTGTAAAAACTTTGATCTATTTAGTTCAATTTTTAATTTTTTAGTTCGATTTACTTTAATAACTCTTGTTGTTAAAAATTAATTAGTTTATTATTTAATCAGTCGATTTTGTAAAATAATAAATTATTATAAACTAAAATAAATCAGTTAATTTTATCTAATAAGTAATGTCTTTCAATCATATTTCAAAATCTTTAATTTTATTTAACTTTAGTTAGTTTTATGACGGTCTAATACCAGTTGAATCTTTTAAACATTAAACCTCTTGTCTTATCAATTTAACTTTTAGTCCGATTTTTAAAATATTGTAATTTTTCTTTTTAGTTTCAAACTTATGGTACTACTTACTAGTAACGTTTCGCTTTAATTTTATATTTTAAAAATTATTATTTTAAGCTGGTTTTTTAATATTATTTTTCATTAAAAACTCAATAATAAATAGTGAAATAATGCGTTATGTAATTATTATGTGAAACAATATTTATATAATACTTATCTTTTATGCTACATAATACAAATAATGCAACGTCCTTCACTATTTTCTAACAAAAATTGATGATAGAAATACACTTTAAGATCAATAATAATTCTTTAAAATAAAAATTAAAGTAAAAATATTAAATTATAAAAGGGTATGATATAATTTATAAAAAAACATCTTATAAAATTTAAATTTAAACCATAAATTCCTTAAACTTTTTAAATGAAATTCTCACATCAACCTCTAACATACAATAATATGGATAATCTTTTTAGCCCTAAGGTCCCACCAAACCAATAGGTATATCCTATGGAGTAAGTGGGCCTAGTAAAGTATTTAAATGCACGGCATGACACTAACACTTATGTAATATCTATACAAGTAGGAGACAAAGTGAGTGGAAGATGGTGAAGTTGCTTTTTTATAGGATTTAATGCGTTGGCCATTGTTGTTGTGACATGCTTTTTAAATTTTTTAGGGGTTTGCTAAGCTTGTCTCATATAAAAATCCTTAAGCTCATAACTTCATGGGACCATGTCGCCAACTTGGTTACTTCAATAATTTGCAATTCGATAGCGACGCGCTCGCGCGCACACACGTATATTCTTACGTATTATATCATACGTTACATAGAAAAAGATACTATTTTTTGAAAATGAAAAAATATTTTATAATAAAACATATTCCTCTTATCTTTATTGATTAAAAAACTTACAGTTCAAATTATAATTAAAAGAGTGTAACTCACTCTTGACAATAATGATTAAAAAATTAAAACGGTTTGACCAGTTTAATAGTAAAGATCTTGGATCGATAAAATAATTAATTTTTAAGAACACATATTATTTAAACGGTTCAATTTACTTTAATAATCTTTATTGTTAAAAATCGATCAATTTATTAAGTTATTGGCTAATTTTTGTAAACTAATTGATTTTTACAAATCAAAATAAACAAATTAATTTTTATTTAACAATTTTCTTTTTCAATTAAGCTTCAAATCTTTTTATAAGTAAGAATTTTTTTTTCCGATTATATTTCAAAATTTTTAGTTTTATTCAATCATAAACTGATTTTATGACGGTCTAATATCAATTGAATCTTTTAAACCTTAATCGTCTTGTATTACCGATATAACTTTTAGGTCGGTTTTTAAAACATTGTTTGAAGATGCATTAAAATTCATAAATACTAATTAAACTAAAATTAGTATTTAAATTCAAATTATTAATTTATCAAATAATTGATCAAAAACACATAATGTATAGTTATTATGTACATTCAAAATTTTATTTAATATACATTAAAAGAATAATAATAGTAAATTATATTATTATAATATTATAAAAGATTTACTTATGACTCCTTTAGTTTTATAGTAATTCTTCACAAATTTGGAAGTATTATTTTGAATTCAAAGTACAATTAAATATCATTTCTAATAAGTCATATAGAAATTTTAAGATTTTGCACATTAGAGAATCCAAAAGTTTTGCATTATCAATTACTTAAATAAAACATGTCGAGTGACTTAAATTTATACGAACTTATAATTAATAAACTAGTATATAAATTAGTTTGATTTATTCATAAGAATTTTAAATGATGATATATGCTAATTGTAGGTTTGAAAAACATAAATTTGGAACGACAAAAAAATAACTAACAAGAAAATCAAAATATCTGTTGAAGTCCCTACTAACTACATTCTGAGTCTCATTATTATTAATTTTCATCTTCATCTTCTTATTATTATTAATTTTCTTCTTATTATTGTTATTATTAATTTAATAATAATAATAATAACAACAACAATAATAATAATAATCTCTTTTTTATTGTTGTTGTTGTTGTTGTTGTTCACCACCATCATTATAGGAATAACTAAAGATAGGAGAGGAGATGTCTTTAGATATTATGCAAATTCAATAATAACTAAATTTTAGGATTATGTATTTTGTATAATTTTTTCAACCAAATAAAATAGCAACCTGTTTATCAGGAATAGATCAAGAATTAAATAGCCATTACTCGAAACCAAATAACCCATTATTATTAACTATATGTAGGGATGTCAATAGGTTAGGTCAGACATGACCCGCTCTTGGCTCAGCTCAGCCCGACCACGAGCTGACTAGCCTATGATTAGGCTCATTCTTAATATAAAAAAAAAACGACGTTGTTTTTATCTTTTCAATCAGACTATAGGATGGATTGGGCCAAAATTGACATTTTTAACTATATGATAATGATAAATCAAGGCCATAATAAAATTATACAATTAATTAATATTTTTAAAATCATACCATAAGTTTAATTGGTATTAAATTATCATAAAATATATTAAATATTAAATACAATTTAAGAATTTTAAAAATGATTGAAAAAGATTAAACTTATTGAAAAATTTAAATTTTAATAAAAAGATTATTAAATAAAAATTAATTGATATTTAATAAAAACTAATTATGTGACAAAAATTTGTCAAATAATTAATAAACTGAATAATTTTTTAAAAATAAAAAATAATAAAAACTAATAATGTTACAAAAATTAGTCAATTAATCAATAAATTGAATAATTTTTAAAAATAAAAATATTAAAAAATTAAAATTGAACAAAAAAAAAAGGCGATCTATAGCTTTTACTATTAAATCGATAGATCAGTTTAGTTTGTAGAACATTACAATTAATAGAGTTTAAAATAATTTAAACAATCCCAAAAATAGAATTACTAAGAAATAAGAAAAAGGCAAAATTTTCCGAGAAAATTGAAACAATTATCGAAGAGATCCGAGAATCACAGAAAGGATTTTGAGTCAGTACTACCGCCAACAAAGGACCTGACCGTGACTCACTCTCCTTTCGCCACGTGTCTTTCTGTTGCTGGTTTTATAAATTATAAGAAAAGGAAAAAATCAGTGTACTGGGTCCCACGTTAACTTACAAATGTCCGTACAAAACAAAACAAAAGAGACGCTCCTTCCTTCATCTTCTTGCCTTTTCATTTCACCATCTCTGTGCATGTAGTTGGACTGTTGTGTGTGTGTGAATAGGCGGTGTGATCGTTGCTATTTAGTGGGTTTTGCTCTGTTTTGTTTGTGGTTGGTACAATGACGGACACGACTGACGATATAGCGGAGGAGATCTCTTTCCAGAGCTTTGATGATGATTGTAAACTGCTTGGGAATCTGTTAAACGATGTGTTGCAGAGAGAAGTTGGTGGCCGATTCATGGAGAAGCTTGAAAGGAACAAAATCCTCGCTCAAGTTTGCTCCTTTTTCCCTTTCCCACTTCAATTTTCGTGTTGGACTTATTGTTTTTAGTCAGTGCTGTGGCGGTGGTTTGAGATTGTTAGATGTTTATGAGCGTTTTTTTTCTGAAAATGGTTCTTTTTTTTGCAAGTTTTGTGTTTTGTGATATTGCTCTTTGCATGGTTTTGTTTGGTTGATCAGGAAACAGAGAAAATCGAAAATATGGGACCTTTCTTAAGTTTTGTGACGCTTTTATGTAAAATATGAAACTAAAACATCTTAACAAAGTTCTCTGTTTTTTTTTTTTTCCTTAGATCATTCCTCCTCCTGTGAAGATCGCACCTTTTCTTTGAAATCTCTAGTTTTTACCTTGTTGATGTCTTTTATGTTGATTGTAGAAAAAGAAGAATCAGTATGGCCAACTAGATAATAGGAATTCTAGTAAATGATTGATGATAGTGAGTCTTGCTTAGTGTGCTTTTCAAGCGTTCTGTATTTATTATGTAATCCAAAATGATCGTGAACATTATGATGATATCTGCACAATAAACATGGTAAATGCTTTTCCATTGTATTATAGAGTGCTTGCAATATGAGATTGGCGGGGATCGAGGATGCAGCTGAAATCCTGGAGAAGAAACTGGCATTGGAGATATCGACTATGACACTAGAGGAAGCCTTCACCATTGCTCGAGCATTTGGCCATTATCTCAATTTGATGGGAATTGCTGAGACTTATCATAGGTTCTTGTTTATGAGCACCTCTTCTTATTAGTTAGCATGATTAGGTTATTAGTTCTATTGCATAATGCAGTGACTACTTTCATATAGTCTCAAATTAAGTATTTTAGCTAGGAAATATATTAATGCATTATTTTTAATAAAGAATCTTTTGGTTTCTATATAGTGTTATAAGGCAGGATAACTAAAATCATGCAGAAAGTTTGCATTTGTTGGTTTTCTTCTTATACATGTAATAAAAGGTTAGGAAGTTGGTTGATGATAATTACTGATGAAGGTGGGATTTTGGTCGTATTTTGTCGATACTGTTTTTGGCAGGGTTCGTAAAACACGAAGTGGGGCACATATATCAAAGTCTTGTGATGACATATTTAATCAGCTGGTGCAAAGTGGTGTATCTGCTGAGGAGCTTTATAACACTGTCTGCAAGCAGGTATGTTCTCTGTTGTACTCTTCTCAGGGATTGGTTGGGTAGCTGTGTAGAAATTGTGCGAAGCAACTAACAATTCTTGTCTGTTCTTCTACTTATCAAATCTTTGTTATTGCAGGAGGTTGAAATTGTTCTTACTGCACATCCTACTCAAATTAATCGTCGTACCTTGCAATATAAGCACATTAGGATTGCTGTAAGTTTTTGCCAGCTGCTGTGAGTTCTACTGATGTTTTGAAATTGATCACCTAAGTTACATGGGTGTATGATAAATCTGAAGGACAAATTTTATGCAATGTGCAGCATCTTCTAGAATACAATGACCGACCTGATCTTACTCATGAAGATCGAGAGATGTTGATTGAAGATTTGGTATGTTTGGAACAGCAACAAATCCATGATCCTTTCTAACAGACCTGGAAATTTGGATGTATGTCCAGTAAAAAGCAATGCTCCCTTGAATTTTATACTATTTTTTTCGTGTTTTTATAGGTAAGAGAGATTACTTCAATATGGCAGACTGATGAGCTGAGGCGGCAAAAACCAACGCCAGTAGATGAAGCTAGGGCAGGTATTCTTCAAAATTCTAGTGTGTTTTCATCGACATGTTTGGTACTTTTTGAGAGTTCTAACTTCATTGCAGCAGGGAGGTTATTTATGAGAATTGCAGCTTGACTGTAGATAGCTGATGGTATTTAATGCTCCATTCAGGCTTGAACATTGTGGAGCAGTCCCTATGGAAAGCTGTACCTCATTATTTACGCCGTCTTAGCAACACCCTAAAGAAGGTTTATCAATCATTTCTTCTTTCTTATTTGTAGAACTTAGAAGGCATGTAATGGAATTGTTGACTTACTCTCATTTATGATTTGGACTAAAGCATTTGTGCTTTCTAACCTTAGCATACTGGAAAGGCTCTCCCATTAACTTGCACTCCAATAAAGTTTGGATCTTGGATGGGAGGTGATAGAGATGGAAATCCAAATGTCACAGCAAAGGTGAGGATTCCATACACAATGTTTCTTTTGAGTTGAATTGTCCTCCTGATTACTTGAAGGTTAATTTCATCAAGAATCGGTATGTTATCATCAGAAAATATTTCATGTTTGAAGACACCCGTGATGTGAATCAGTTTCTTAACTAACTTATGGTGAGTGAATCCCACGAGTATGGAAGTGCTGCTAAATGTTGAACGTAGCATGATGTTTAAAGACATTATTTCAAAGCACACTTCAATTGATGCCTTTATTCCATTCGAAGACCAAAGACCTCACCACCTTATTGAAGAGATGGTGAACAATCAAGTGCCTAATGATAAGCTTTAAATTCAACATCATACTTTCCCTTTCAAGCAGAGATAGTTGCCTGCTTATAGAAGTCTAACAATTAATATTGAGGCCTCTAAGTACAATGTACAAATCCCACAATTAGAACAGGTTGTAGTGATGGTATACTTGTTGCAGTTTCAGCTATAGATGTCTTTTTTACCGTTGAAAGTGAATAATCATATTTGCTTTCCTCATGTGTCAAATGAATCTGTTATTAAAATATTATATTCTTTTCAGGTAATTCTTTTCAAAACTATGAAGGCAGTGTAATTCACTACAACTTGTTTTACTTCCACACTGTATTACTACTATCATGGACATATTTCAGCAAGTGGTTTCTTTTTTTTCTGTTTCAGGTTACCAGAGATGTGTCACTTTTGTCTAGGTGGATGGCTATTGATCTTTACATACGGGAAGTTGACAGCCTTAGATTCGAACTATCCATGAGTCACTGCAGTGATAAGCTATTAAGAGCGGCTCGTGATATTCTAGAAGCAGGTTAAATATGTCTGGTGCTCTAAAAAAAAGCAATTTTTAGAAAAATCTTCTTGAACAATCAATAAGAAACTGCCTGCACAGATATATAAAGTTCTGAGTCTATTAAGTTTAGTCAATATGGAAAAATAAATGTTATATTTATTCCTTCACTTTCTGTACTAAGACATGTATCTTGATGTGATGATCCATGCACATGTCTCACGAACGTGGAATTTATTTTTCATGTAAATTGATTTTTTGTCAGCTGAAGCTCATGTTGCTACACTTTCAGGACTTCTCTTATGCTTATATAATCTGACTGTGAGTCGAATACTTTACAGAGAATTCTTCAGATGATCGGCATGAGAGTTGGACTCAACCTGTTAGCAGAAATCAAATCAAGTTTCATGGACAACCAGTTTCATCCCTTCCTACACAGCTTCCTGCTAGAGCTGATCTCCCTGCCTGCAGTGGTGAGGGAAACTACTATTTTAATTAAAATTTTGTACAAGTATTCTAGACATTATAATATTAAGTGCATGTTGCATTTTGGTATAGAAAAATCATGAAAAATTTGAACTGTGGAAGTCCTGGTCCAATTCATTGAGTAGGGAAATTTAGTCCAAGTCTGAATTCATCTAGACAGACCCTAATCCTGGTCTTAATAATCATAAACTTTAGTCAGTTATTTCGTTTTTGAACAAATGATATTTTTACGGGCCATATTGACTATATTGATTTCTTTAATGTATCTCTTTATATAGAATGTGGTGATGGAGCATCTCAGTATCCCAAGCTGGAGCTTCCACGGACTAATTACATGCCTTCGAATCGTCAGGTGAATAAAGTTCTTGAAATTGTTGTCTTGTAGCTAATTAAGTAATCTTGTTGATATTGGATGTACTTAACTTCCTACCTTCTTTTTCTTTATGTACATATTATTGGATCCTCAGGTTTCTTCAAATTCAGAAAATTTGTCTAAGGATTGCAGTCATGGTTTGCATAAATCACCTTCAAATGGAAATGTTTCTAGTCCTAATGATTCTCCATCTACTGGGGCTCCACGTACATCTTCGTTCAACTCCAGTCAACTTGTTGCTCAGAGGAAACTCTTTGCAGAATCCAAGATAGGGCGTAACAGCTTCCAGAAGCTTCTAGAGCCAAGTTTGCCTCAACTTCCTGGAATTGCTCCCTACCGAGTATTCCTTGGAAATGTGAAAGATAAGGTATTGTTTCTCTTTAGACCTCATTATGAGTTGTCAACAGTATACATTTACCATGAAGTTGTAACTGGGGAATCTAGTAGATGGTAGAGCTGATAATAATTTACACAGGCTTGATAAAGCATCGTGCTAGTTCTTATTTTAAATGTTTTCATAGTTTTTGTCAGTTGAAACCTTTCACTCACTTTTCCTGACTCATAGGTGTTCCCCCTTTGGAATGTAGAGACTTCCATTTCATTAATGAGGTGCTAAGGCAACAATGGTAAATTCCTTTAATAATAGGAACTGAGTTTACCACCGGAAAGCATAGATGCTTTCCATGAATATTAAGATAGGTACAAATCAAGATGGATGTGGATTTACAGTACAAGAAAACTTTTCTTTCGGTTTAATGCTATTAGCCGACAAGAGGTTAAAAGTCAATGAATTATCAACCGGATAGGTTTGACGCAATATAGATGTGTAGACTACAGTGTTACCATGAATTGAATTTATTTATTAGAATTTCAATACAAACTCATTAATTTCTTAGCCATTTACATAGATCCAATTAAGATGCATTTCTTTATCCAACAATCCAATTATTTTGTGCTGATATGTCCTCAGGATAATCGTGATTAGAGAAAATAGAAGTGAGAGAGTTACTGAAAAAGTAATCTTTCTTTTTTGTCCTTTGATCAAAATCTTTTGTTAAATATGCTTTAAGGATCATATCATCCTATAATTCCTGAAAGGGTGATACTAATACCACTCATTGAAGATAAATTCCACATCAAGTGTTGCAGGGTTTTGTGATCAACTTCCTTTCAATAATCATAAATCCTATGGTGACACTGTCAAGGGTTTTCTTGGATCAATCAACTCGTTGCCTCTGTTAGACAAACAATAATGAATGCTTGTACATGGTATTCTAAATATTTCAGCTTATTAAGACAAGAAGACGGTTGGAACTTCTCCTTGAGGATCTTCCTTGTGACTATGATCCTTGGGACTATTATGAAACTACTGATCAGTTACTGGAACCCCTGCTTCTATGCTATGAATCCCTGGTAAGAGCATTCTCATGCCAGTGTGTCCACCGAAATGATCATTGTACACTAACAATGTGGAGTAATTGGAGGAGTTACTTTCATTTATTTTCATTGATGAATTTTACAGCAATCATGTGGAGCTGGAGTCCTAGCTGATGGTCGATTAGTTGATCTGATAAGAAGAGTTGCTACATTTGGAATGGTATTGATGAAGCTAGATTTGCGTCAGGTGAGCCTGTTTCTGACTGTTAGCCAAATCCATGTACTTAAGGTGCCTGCTTTAATATAATATTTTGTGATGAAACAGGAATCTGCCAGACATTCTGAAGCACTTGATGCAATTACCAAATATTTGGATATGGGAGCATACAGTGAGTGGGACGAAGAAAAGAAACTGGAGTTTCTGACAAAAGAACTGAAAGGAAAGAGACCACTGATTCCTGTTTCCATTGAGGTATGTATTTAAACAGCATCTGTGAACAAGTTGTGGCAATACAAGCATGATACATTTAACATTATGCTTTAAAAAATGGAAGTTCTTTGTTTAAATATGTAGGAAAGATGAAAGAGAAGGAAGATGAGGAAAACTTTCTCTTTGATGACAATTTCATAACCTCTGCAATATTCTTTGGATTTTAATTTTTTCCTTCCTAACTAGGAGACGTCACCGTGGCTGTTGACATAATGTGTAATAAACCCTTGGTTTTTGATAGTATCTTTCTTTCTGCTTCTCTAAGTATGATGCTGTTCCTTACTGAGCCTTTGCAGGTACCATTGGATGTCAAGGAAGTCTTAGATACCTTTCATGTTGCTGCTGAGCTAGGGAGCGACTCACTTGGAGCTTATGTGATTTCTATGGCATCAAATGTGGGTTTTTTTTTTAAGTTTTCTTCTTAAAGAGAGTTTTGAGGAGTTTATGATATCATGAAGTGCTATAACTCGTATATGTAAATGTTATTATTGGCTCTATTCATGTGTTTTGGCAGGCAAGCGATGTCCTTGCAGTGGAGCTTTTGCAGAAAGATTCCAGACTTGCTGTTAGTGGGGAGTTAGGGAGACCGTGTCCTGGTGGATCGTGAGTATATCAATTCTATGTTCTGGTTTTTGTGAATATTTTTGCATGGTAGCTCAGTAGAATCATAATCAATTGAATTTATCATCAGAAGGTTGTCAAACCAGAAGGTAGGCCACTTAATGCAGAATATAGGATCTGTCTTTTCTTCTTCTACAGTTGAAAAATAACTAGAAGCATGTTGATAGTGCCAAATGGAAAATCCCTTAACCACAATCTTTTTTTGCAATGATGCCTTTGGAAATGGAGAAAACATTTTTGCTTGTTTTTAGTCTAAAAGTACCATGGATGAAATATTCTGACCAAATCTGTATTTATCCTGTAAAAGGTTGCGGGTAGTTCCGTTGTTTGAAACTGTAAAAGATCTGAGAGGAGCTGGTTCAGTGATCAGAAAATTACTGTCAATTGATTGGTACCGTGAACACATTATCAAGAACCACAATGGGCATCAGGAGGTACTTGTGAATCTTTTCTCAAAACTCCTTTCAGTTTGCTCTGAGGAAATTTTGAAGCTTATGAAGTTTATATCATTATGACGATAGGTCATGGTTGGATATTCTGATTCTGGAAAAGACGCGGGGCGTTTCACTGCTGCATGGGAACTCTACAAAGCCCAAGAAGATGTTGTTGCTGCCTGCAATGAATTTGGTATTAAAGTAACTCTGTTCCATGGAAGAGGAGGGAGTATTGGTCGTGGAGGTGGCCCCACATATCTTGCCATTCAGTCCCAACCACCAGGCTCGGTTATGGTGAGTATGCTTAGTTCTTTGTCAGCCTGATCTTTCATTCTGCTCTCACTGATCACAGTCTGGCCAACTTTCAGTCTTCAGACGGATATATTTTTGTAATCTGCCATAGTTGAGGTTCTGAGACCTATAACTATTTAGCATAATTTGTTCTTCCAATGGTGATTGTTTGCAAGTTGTTTTATACTTGAAGAAGGGAAAAAGATGATCTATTGTTTAGGAGCTATAAATCTGTACAAGTTATCTGATATAAATTCTGCTGACAGGGTACTCTTAGATCCACCGAACAAGGTGAAATGGTGCAGGCCAAGTTTGGGCTGCCCCAGACAGCTGTGCGACAATTGGAGATATACACAACTGCAGTGCTGCTTGCAACTTTACGTCCCCCGCTTTCACCTCGAGAACAAAAATGGCGTAATCTAATGGAGGACATTTCGAAGATCAGCTGTCAGAACTATCGGAGCACAGTCTATGAAAATCCAGAATTTATTGCCTACTTCAATGAAGCTACCCCGCAGGCTGAGCTTGGCTTCCTTAACATTGGAAGTCGCCCTACAAGAAGAAAGAGCTCGACAGGAATCGGACATCTTCGTGCCATTCCATGGGTGTTTGCATGGACACAAACAAGATTGGTTCTTCCAGCATGGCTTGGAGTTGGATCAGGCTTGAAGGGTGTTTGTGAGAAGGGTCATACAGAAGACTTGAAAGCTATGTACAAAGAATGGCCGTTCTTCCAATCCACAATAGACCTTATAGAGATGGTCTTGGGTAAGGCAGACATTCCAATAGTGAAGCACTACGATGAAGTGCTCGTGTCTCCGAGTAGAAGAGAGCTTGGTGCTGATATAAGAGGAGAACTATTAACAACTGAGAAATATGTATTAGCAGTTAGCGGACACGAGAAACTATCTGAGAACAACCGGAGCTTGAGGAGGCTTATCGAGAGCAGGCTGCCGTATCTGAATCCTATGAACATGTTGCAGGTGGAGATCCTGAAGAGATTGAGAAGTGATGATGATAACAATAAACTCAGAGATGCCCTGCTTATTACGATAAACGGGATTGCAGCTGGTATGAGGAACACAGGTTGAGATGCAACTAAATCAATATACATATGAGAAACTTGTTCTCTTTGACGGTTTCTAGCTGAAGGGTGAATTTATAATTATATATGCCCCATTTGAGATCGTAACTTTTGTGGATTATGCAAGTAGATAATGAACTTGTTGGATTTTCATAGTTGCAATGTTGGTATGATCTTCTCTGGTTCTTCAATTTTGAAACTCCTGAATTACGCTAGATTGCTTATATGTTGCTGAATGAATGAGCATTCAGGATTTGTTCTTCTGCTGAACTGCTTGCCAGGACAAATAAAGCTTGTAGGAATGCATTTTCCAGGTGAATATTGCATGAACATTCAAACTAGCTCATTTTTGGTCCTCTTTGATCCCATTAAGCTTAGGTATAGAATTTGATGTGTTTAGGAAGGACTACATGATGCTATATGATGATGGTTATCAATATTATGTTTTAGTATTTTTAATATTGCAAATTATTTTTTAATAAATAAATTTGGATAATAAAGTATTTTTAAAATTAGTAAAATACAAATTTACCAAATTTATGTACGAATGTCCATGGGAGCCTCCCAATTTTTTAAAAAAATTTAATGTGTAAAATATTTTTTTTAATTGAGTTTGACCTTATTTTGCTTAGGCTCAAATTTGTTCGAGATTTTACTTTTTTAAATAAAACGATGTCATTTTATTTAAAAGAATTGGATCCTATGTCAGTATAGATATGATCTTAACTTATTGATCGATCAATTGAAAAGGTTTAATTTAGGCCCGTAGGCTAGTTCATCCCTAAATTTATGTTGCTTAAGCTTGTGACCATAAGAAAACCATAAACCCCTTTTTTTGGGATTTAATTTTACCATAAACTTTAGGTTAATCTAAATGATAATGGCAACTTAAAGTCTATCCATAGAAGGCTTATAGTTATTTTTTATTTTCCCTAAGCTGTAAAAGAGTTTCATACAAAATTTTTGATACCCTTTTGTGAAAGAGCATACTATATAATAATTATGATTAATATTATTTAATTTATTCTTATAAATTAACAAAATAATTTATGATATATATATATATATATATATATGCCCTAGAACTCCTATAATTTGACATTTTTAATATTTCGTTCATATTTAAATTATTTTTTACTTAAAATAGCATATTATTAAAATTCTTAAATTCTAATATAGCGTAGTCATAAAGAGGTAAATAATAAAATTTTAAATATAAAGATTAAAAAATCAGTTTACAAGAGAGTTAAAATTAATTAATCCTTTAATTAACGATAATGATAATAATTATGAGGTGAAGAAAATGGTGACTCATAATTTTTTTCCTTTTTAAAAATGTTAAATAGTAAAATACGAACACACCCTCTAAGCTATTCCAACCTAAATATGTATAAGAACAAAAAGTCAATAATAGTAGGTTTTCACTAACTATAGATTCCAATAATCCAAATATGTGTAAACAAGCCTCAGGCATTCTGAATTATCGTGTTTCTATGCATTTCTAAAGTATGTTCCCGAAAAGAGATGCCATTTGCATCCAATCCTTTTCTTTGTTTTTCATCTAAAGTGTTGTCCAGCTATTGAACTGTTGAACAAAGAAGAAGTACCAATTATTTTCTTAAACATTAAGAATTATGAGAAAAAGAAAGATTTTAATTAATATACTTTTATTATGATAATCTTATATATTATTCGATTACTAAAAAATTTAACTGGTTCGACCAATTTTACTCCGAAAATTTTGAACATGTTAACTTTTCGATTCGTTTTTTTATTTCTGATTTAATTTAATTTAATAACTCTTATTGTTAAAAATCGACCAATTTATTAATTAATAGTCAGTTTCATAAATTAATTAAAATAAATTAATTAATTTTTATTTAATAGTCTCTTTTTTTAATTAAACTTCAAATTCTCCTATAAGTAAAGACGGTTTCTTTCAATTATATTTCAAACTTTTTAATTCTATTAAATTTTTAATCTGTTTTATAACAGTCTAATATTAGTTGGACCTTTTAAGTTTAAACTTTTTATCTTACTGATTTAACTTTCGGTATAGTTTTTTTAAAAAATGGTATTAATCAATGCCTAGACTTGGATCTATTATCTTTCCAAACTTGTAATATTTTCATATATTAACACATAATTAAGTACACTAAACTCTTAAATCTCAAAAGATATAATTCATGACTATTCATATATTTAATTTAAGTCTAACATACTCATTTTTATTATTAATATTTAAATTTATTATCAAATCTGATGAACTTAGAATCTATTTCTTCTTTTAGAATGAAATTGTGATGTCCATCTCGAGAAGTTCTGAACTAAATTGGGTCGTACATGTCTGTTAAGTGGAAGTCACTTCAGACTTTCAACTGGATTCTGCTTACATATCCCTGTAAGCAATTTAGGTGCAAAGACACGATCGGACTTTGCGTGAATCGGTTTAGTGCAATCTCCCCAAACTTACTCAAGACCTATGATGTTTAGGTTCTATTTTGATAGATATGTATTTTAGTACAGAACATGATCATTACAGACACTTCTTGTCCATGTCAAATAGCAAAAATGGTTTCGAACAAACATCTTTGACCTGCAACACAAAAGGAAAGAATTTGTTCTTAAAAACTACAATGGGATTCGTAAGTTGGTCGTGGATTTGTGGCCAACCATGTCCTTTCATCACCAGTTTGGTTTGGAGCACATATACTCCCTAGAATTCAACTATTTTTAACTACTATTTTAGAAATTGCGTGGAAAATTAAATTAATAAAATAAGAACTTTAAAAATAAAATCAATATATAGTAAATAAATAAAATATAAAATAGTTAAAAATAATAAAATAAAATAATTTATTAAAATATGAATATCTATTAACGTGAATAATAATAATACTGTAATTCAATGTAAAATTGATGAACCAGGCTATACAATTTGGAAATCGCAAGAGGTAAGGAGAAAATTGAATAATATGTTTTTAATGCAGTTGTTTTGTATATATACATCAGCATGCTTTATCTATTACAACTAGCTCATCTATCTAATTGCAGCTAACTATACAACCCTATCTAACTTCAGCTGACTGTATAACTAACTAGTTGCATACAATTAACATATTTAAATCTTTCACACCCCCCAAGTTGGAGATGGATGAGTAATCAATTCCAACTTGACAGTAATGTGATTGAACTGAGGAGCCGCTAATGCTTTAATAAAAACATCAGTAACTTGATCATGCATTGAAACATATCTAGAAGTAATAAAACCTTCCTTAAACTTTTGTCGCACAATGTGGCAATCAATCTCTAGGTGTTTAGTCATTTCATGAAATATTGGATTAGCTATGATATGAAGAGTCGACTGGTTATCACACCAAAGATCAATCGGAAGTTGAATGATGATTCTGAAATTCTTGAGCAAATAAACAAGCCACTGAAGCTCACACACAGCAGTACCCATACTTTTATATTCTACCTCACAACTAGACCTTGATACAGTATTTTGCTTTTTACTCTAGGAGTTCTAGTGATTTCAATACCTAGAAAATACTTAGCATTTCCTAGATCTTTAATGGTAAAGATAGAGTGTAAAAATTTCTTCACAACAATGATATCTTCTTCACAAGTGCCTCCAATTAACACATCATCGACATAAACTAAGAGAGCCATAAATCCACCTTTATTTGCCTTAGTAAACAAACAATGATCATTCATCGACTGAGAGAATCCATACTGCAAAATCTGAGTAGTAAACTCGGAATTCCATTCTCTAGAGGCTTGCTTCAAACCATACAAAGACTTCTTTAATCTACATACTTCTCCTTCTCCAGCTTTTGTATAACCTTTTGGCGGATCCAAATAAACCTCTTCCTTTGGATATCCATACAAGAAGGCATTATTAATATCTAATTGATGAACATACCAGTTTTTCATATTTGCTAAAGCAAGAAATGTTCTGACTGTGACTAATTTAGCAACAGGTGAGAAGTTGTCAAAGAAATCAACCCTAACAGTTTAATTATACCCTTTTGCCACCAATCTAGCTTTACACCTTTCCACAGTCCCATCTAAATTAAGCTTTACCTTGTAAACCCATTTTGATCCAATGGCTTTCTTTCCTTTTGGCAGCTTGGTTATCTCCCATGTTTGATTTTTTTCAAGAGCCAATAACTCCTTATTCATAACTTCTACCCATTGTGTGTATTGTACAGCTTGACTATAAGTCTATGGTTCCACAATTTTGTTGACATTAGCCATAAATGCTCCATAGCTTGGAGCAACCTCATAACCATCATCAGAAGTGCTGCAATTTACATAATCTTTCATCCAAACTGGTAATCTCATTTGCCTTAAACTCATTCGGAGTTGTTGTTTAGGCACAATTTCTTTATGCATATTTTCTACCATTTCTTCAATTATCTCTGGTTCATGTTCTGCATGTTCTTCTGCCAAATCAGCTGAAACCTCATGAACATGTCTATCCTCATCTTCCTCTGCGCTATCAATAATCTCAGCAGATTGATTTATCTCCAAGTTGACATGATCAGAATCCGTCAAACTCACAACTGGATCTGAAATGTCAGTAGCAGTAGATTTAATTTGTTCTGTTCCAGCAAAAGGAAATTTCCTTTCATAAAAGACCACATCCATTGAGCTGAACATCATATGATTTTCCAAGTCATACACTCTATATGCCTTTTGTCCAGTAGCATATCCCACCATTACACACTTCTACGCTCTTGCCTCAAGTTTATCTTTCTTCGGAGTAGTGTTTGTAGCATAACATAGACATCCGAAGGTCTTCAATCTCTCATAATCTGGTACTTTGTTATATAACATCTCAAAAGGAGTCTTCCAACCAAGTATAGCAGATGGTAATTTATTAATGATATATGCAACAATTAAGATAGCTTCTCCCTAAAACCATTTAGGCATTTTTGCTTAAAAATCAGTGCTTTAGCAACTTCCAACAAATGATTATGCTTTTGCTCCACCACTCCATTCTGCTGTGGAGTATATGGGCATGTTCTTTGATGAATTATACCTTTTTCAGCAAAGAAAATATCACAAGTTTGGTTAACAAACTCTGTCCCATTGTCTGACCGCACCTTCTTGACTTTACTATCAAATTGTTGCTCTACTATAGTGACAAAACCTTGCAATACTTCAGGTACTTAAGACTTGTATTTTAACAAAATAGTCCAAGTTGCCCCGCTAAAGTCATCAACAACAGTTAAAACATAATGGCAATAATTGAAACTTACCTGTTTATATGGTCCCCATATATCGACATGTAAGTGCTCCATTGCTTGTTTTGCACTACCATTAGCCGTTGGAAAAGGCAATCGTTGATGCATTGCCAAGTGACATGTGTCACAAGGATCATTCAACTCTTTAACATCAAGACAACCAATGTGTTTTAACACCTTTAATGAAGCATGCCCAAGTCGTGAATGCCAAAGTTCAGTATTTGTATTTATTCGGGAATGGGAAATACAAGAATTGGAAAATACAAGTTTGGAGGAAAGGGTACTGTCAACTCTACTCACAGGTATATTATTTACACAAGTTTTCACATAGCTATTGATTACAAAAGAATCAAAAGAGTTGGATGTGAGTATATACAAGGTTCCCACTATAGCTCCCACAGCAATGATGTTATTACTCCTCAGGTCCTATATTATACATTGGGAAGGAAAGAAAGTGAAGTAAGCATCAGCACTATCAACTAGTTTCTGTACTGATAATAGGTTGAATTTGAATGAGGGTAGGTATAAGACATGTTTAAGAACTAGTCTGGGGTTTAAAATTACACGGCTAGCATGAGTAGCTATCTTAGTACTAGAATCAGGCAACTGAACTGGCACATTATGCTTAAGTTGTCTTTTGTGTTTCATGAGTGCATCATCATAACACATATGGTTAGATGCCCTTGTATCGATTATCCAAATATTGCTAGCATAAAAGCTTAATGCACGTAGTGCTGTGTATGTAGAAATAGCATTACCTACAAAAGCAAAATTTGAAAACTCCTTTCCTGCTCCTCCAGTCATTGGCATCTTCCCTTTCACAAATTTAGGCAATTCCTGTTGCATAATCTGCATCTACATCATCAAATGCCCAAGATCTCTTCCTTCAGAAATAGGTTGGGCATCAAAGGGTGTATCAGCAATTTCAACAACCATGTTAGCACTTGCTTTCTTAAATCCTATTCCTCTCTTCTTCCTCAACTCTTCATACCATTCAGGATATCCATGAAGCTGGAAACAAGTCTCCTTTGTGTGTCCCACACTGTGACAGTGGTCACATTGCTTATCATACTTCTTCCCATAATCCTTCTTCTTGTTTCCAGCTTTATCTTCTCCTTTGGAACCATAAGTCTTAGCAAGCAAAGCAGTATCTGGACTTTCAGTACAGAAAGTTAGATGCACTTCTCTTTGACTTTCCACCCTCAATACCATACTATAAGCTCTGTTAATGTCAGGCGTTGGATCTAGATTTAGGATTTGACTCCTAACATTATCAAAAGTCTTGTTCAATCCCATGAAAAATTGCAGCAGCTTGGAAGCATATGCTCTCTCCTTAAGTTTTTCAGTCATTCTTCCACAACAAGAACAACCAGTACATCTACAAATAGGCAGAGGCATGAGCCTGTCAAACTCATCCCAGCATTGGTTAAGTTTACTAAAATACTGAGTAACCGAACTGTTTCCTTGCTCAATAGACATCATTTCCCTCTGTACTTGATACATTTGGGGTGTATTACTGACCCCAAAATGTATCTCCGAAACTTCCCACTGATGCTTGGCACTAGGAGAATATACAAATCTATCACCTAAATCCTTAGAAATGGAATTTCGAATCCAAGACCTAATCATCGAATCAACCTTCTTCCACTTCTTGTATCGAATTGTATCTATGGGTGGTTCTAGTGTTCCATTTATGAAGCATAGTTTATCTTTAGCCTTGCGAGTGGTTTTGATAGCTGTGCTTCAACTGAAATAATTGGATCCAATTAATGGCGTAAGCACCAGCGTCATCCCTGGATAATAAGAAGGTTGCAATAAATACGAATCATCATTAACAATAACGTCATGTCGAGGACGAATCTCTTCTCGTTTTGCCATTGATGAGCTAACTTTCACCAATCAAGTTGTAATATCGACGTCGGAATTGCCTTCGTCCTTCCAGACTTTGTCTTCTTGGAATTAAGATCATGTACAATTTGTTAACCACAAGAGGTAAGGAGAAAACTGAATAATCTGTTATTAATTCAGTTGCTCTGTATATATACATCAGCATGCTTTATGTAGAGAATGAATATTTCATGATATACATGATTTACAAGAGTTACATTTATAGGAGAATACAATCAATCGGTATT
>JANIJH010000001.1:705437-737876 GCA_024520975.1 Erythroxylum areolatum
CATAAGCAGTTGTAGATCGACCCCCCTCCGTGATGCCACCCCAATCAGCATCGGAGAAAGCTGTGAGAGACATAGGTACATGCTTGGACAAAAATAAACCATGAAATATAGTGTCTTTAAGGTAGCGCAAAACTCGTTTGAGTGCCAACCAATGAGCATCCGTTGGGGCATGCATGACTTGAGCCAGTTTATTTACCGCGAACGAGACATCCGGACGAGTCAACGAGAGGTACTGTAGTCGGCCAAGGAGACGACGATAAGCTGTAGCATCAACATCGGCACAGCTGCCAAGGAGCGCACCAACAATTGACTGATCCTGGCGGTACCAGATAGCGTAGCACGGGTTTGAGGAATCGTCAATAACCATGGGTGGAGCAACCACGGTACCATCTATGTAGCCAAGTAGATCCAAGCCGATAAGAGTCGAAGCCAGATGGCGAAATTGGTGGACACCAACTTGATTGAAAAATGGGTTTTGGAATGAAGTTGAATCACTGTAGTATCTTTGGTGATTTCAGAGGAAGAAGAGATAATGGACGCCATGAGGCTGACGAATGCACGCAAGGAACAGTGCAGCGGAAGTGATCGGAAAAAAAAAAGAAAAATAAGAGCCTTTTTATTTTAGCTCTGATACCATGTAGAGAATGAATATTTCATGATATACATGATTTATAAGAGTTACATTTATAGGAGAATACAATCAATCGGTATTTAAAGAAACCACAATATTAACCTAATTCTTAGGAGAGTTACACGTCATTTCCTTAATTAGAGAAGTAATTAAGGAAATATATTAAAGGTGGATAATAATTAAGAATTATTCTTAACACTTTATCTATTACAACTAACTCATATATCTAACTATACAATTCTATCTAACTTCAGCTAACTGTATAACTAATTAACTGCATACAATTAACATATTTACAAGTAACTATCTTTCACACAGGCAACACAGCCATCCCCGAAGTTTAATATTTTTAACCTGAATATCCTGTTTTCCCTCTTCTTTTTTGTTTTCCCTTTCTATTTTTGCTGTTACAGTACTGTTTTCCTCCTAGCTGTCTCTGTGCACAAGTGGCTATAAATATTAGCCCTTCATCATTCAATAATGAGTGGAGAGAAATACCTTTTTTTTCTTTTTACCCAAATTACAGTTTTTCAAAATTGAATAATAATTCTCTTTCAGCCATTTTTGTATTTCTTTGTATTAAGATTATTAAGATAATTATGATTTCAGATGGATATCAACACTCAAAAGCAATGAAATGAGAGTAATTTGATGAAAGAATGGATACTATTTGAAGTTTAATGAAAGAAAAGAAATTGTAAAATGCAAATTAATTCATTTATTATAATTTCTGAAAACATATTGATTCATAAAAATTAATTGAATAATTAACAAATCAGTTAATTTTTATTAACAAAAATTATTAAAATAAATCAAATCAAAAAATTAGTTAGTTTAATATTTTTATAATTTAATTGGTCAGATTAATTCGATTTATAATTATTAAGGAGTTCTACTAACTCTAAATTAATTCTCAATAATGAAACGTCTGAGGTGAAACAAATTCTCAATAATGGAGTTTCTTAAAAGGAATGGTTGCTTGATGCTTGAAAGTTTTTGACCAGACCATTATTCTCCCCACTTCGACCTTCCATCATTTCATGCCATTACACTTTATGGAAGAAAGTCAGCAAGCACATTACAGGATGTCAGGAGTACACGCATCAAGAGTCCAAGTTCATGTTCTTTGGATACCTTGAAATGGGTTTTTAATAGAACACGAAACAAATTTGAAAACACGTAGGTTTCCTGGAAAATATATTGCTCGATATTGGCATAAGTAGGAAAAAAGAAATATGCAAAACATGCAAACCTTGATAAACACGTAAACGACAATACATAACTATAAATGCAATGTTATAAAAACCCGATTGAAAATTACATGGATAAATTAAGAAGTTTAACGTTTAAAAAGTTCAATATATTAAACTATTATAAAATTATCTAAATATTTAATAAAATTAAAAAATTTTATATATGATTAAAAAAGATTGTCTTTACTTATAAAAAAATTTAAACTTTAATTAAAAAATCATTAAATAAAAATTAGTTGATTTATTTTAGCTCATAAGAATTTATTAATTAATAAAAGTTAACTAATTAATTAATAAATTAATCGATTTTTAATAACAAGAGCTATAATAATAAATCGAATAGAAAATTTAGACAATTTAAAATTTTTACGGTTGAATCGATCAAATTGGTTGAATTTTTTAATCATTGTATATATATACTAAAAACACGACAGCTAGAAGAAATTTTTTGTAAATATATCATGTGTCATATATTCTATTCTTATTTAATTTATAATTTTATTTTACGGATTTGGAATATTCCTACATTTTCAGATTTATAAAAAGCTGGAGGGTATAAAACAAAACATTGCCCAATATTGTTAACTCATTGAACTTGAAAAATTAAATATTTTTAAACTTTTTTTTAGTGGTGAGAACTTGTTTACTATTAATTTTTATTGAATAAAAATTATTTGTATAATAACAATTGCTGCACTCTTTTAAATTAAGGTTTGATTGGTGGTCTATCTCCTTATTTTAAATTCAATGTTTTAAAAACTAAACCGATTTGATTGGTTTAATATTGAAAGTCTTGAACTGACCAATTTTTCAGTTCAATTTTTAAATTTTTGGTTTGATTTATATTAATAATTTTTTTGTTAAAAATCGATTAATATATTAATTAATCAGTAATTTTTCGTAAACTAATCAATTTTATAAACCAATTAATTTTTATTTAACAATTTCTTTTTCAGTTAAATTTTAAATTTTTCGATAAATAAGGACAATCTTTTTCAGTTATTTTTCAAATTCATTAAATTTATTTAATCTTTAACCGATTTTATGATGATCTACTATTGGTTGAACCTTTTAAATCTTAAACATCTTTTCTTATCGGTTTAATTTCTTATCCAGTTTTGAAAACATTGATTAAAACATGTGAAATAGGTCACAATATTGCCAAAATTAAGATCTAGAAAATGTTTTCTGACTTGCCGAAAATGATCAGAAAAAAAAGAACAAGAGGTCTCATAAATTAAAACTCAATATAAAAAAAAGGCCAAACCCCAATATTTTTGTTATTTAATATATTATTATACTAATTCTTTTTGCAAAAATGGGATAAAGTAGTTCTTACGTCCTTCATATCCATTTACACATGAAGTTCCTAGTTCCTACCCCACCTGAGTTGGAAGTAAAGCTTTAAGAAAACGGGACCTAAGAAGCTAACAAGTTAATGTGATGGATGACAAATTAATTGACATACACTTTAATTAATTTCTAAATAGAGAAGGACACAAACCAAAGTCAAAAAGTGGATGCTTTAACAATTAAATATCCTTCATTTGGTCCCCTAGAGTGGTTTAAGTGGTTGATGACACTCCCAAAAAAATCTCTAAGCATTAGGTCTTAGATTTGAGTCAAATTCAAGTAGACTTTATAATAATTAAGTGCTTAATTTGTCGCATGTTAAAATATTGAATCTTTAAATTAACTTGTTAATTGATTTTAAATTATTAACTCGTTAAATAATTCTAATTTATGAATTAATATGTGTATTTCAAAATTTATTAAACACACTCAAAAAATAAGGATTATGACTTTTTTTTATGAAAACAAAAAGGAAATTTCTCCATTATTTACTTGTCTAATTGCCATCAATGTACCTAAAAAGTAATATGTTTTTGATATAGGAACACAAATTTATAATTCTTTATTATCTTACTAGTTATGTATGAAGAAAAAACATAGTATAAGTCAAATTTTCATGAACAGGAATTTTAAAATGTCTTTTGGTTACTAAAATACAAGAGTTATAATTGAAAAAGGACTTTGACAAGTACAATTATTAGGGAACACTGACATGAAAAGATCCTAATATATTACATGTTTGAACATTGTTTTAATGTATATCTATATTTTTAATATGAATATAATTAAAGTTACTTTTGTAAAATAAATTCTATTGCTTTCTATCACTCATGTCACTCTGCATCTTTACATGCTAAAATTTAGATAATTGCACATTAATTAAAACCCTTATTCTATACTAGAATTCAAAACCAGAGAAATAGGAAGATTTTTTTTGGTCAATGTGCGATAATAAGTCTAACGATAATATAAGAAAAAAGATATAGAAGTCCCCTTTAATTTAAAAAATTCTTAATTTTTAAAATTCTCAAAAAAATTCTTTATAATTTTTAAATTTTCCAAAAATTTATTTTCTTTAACTTTAGTTAAAAAATAACGTTGAAACATATATATCATGAATATCTCACTTGGATAAATCAAATAATGCTTATAAGATATTTTAATCCAACTTTTAATTTCGAATCGAAGTAACTAAATTTGATCTAAACTAATAATTACCTTGAATTAATAATTTAAGTCAACTTTAATTGATTCAAGTTAAGTTTAAGAGCTAAGTTGGATTGTCATATCAGTGACATTTGATTACTCTTCATTAATTTGAACCCAAATTTAAGAGAAGTTGCCTTTTCTAAAAAATTAAATAAAAATATTTTTAAAAATTTTTAAAAATGGATTTTTAAAATTTTTCTTAAATTATAGAGGAGATATATGTTTTTTATCCAATGATATATTGTAAAAAGTTTAAACAATCTATTTGTCAATTTTAAAATCTTAATAAAACTTTTAGTATTGTTTAGTGTAAATAAGAAATTATAAGGGTCCAAGACGACCATTTTTTAATTTTATTAGGGTTCAAATTTGAGCCATATTTATGTGGAAGGGGTATTATATCATCTAGCCCTAGCATAGTAACACAAATAATTCAAAGAAGGGGAAAAGTTCCAAGTCTCCTAACCTTTCCACCAATCTAGCAGGGACATCGGATGAGAGAACATAAAGTGAAAACTGAAAAGTACTTCTTCTTGTGTTCGTGACAAAAGTCCCAATAAACAAGTTATTGTCGTCACATTGTTGTTTTGGCCAAGCATCCAATTATGCAAAAGAAGAGGAATGTTTTCTTTTGCTTTTTTTTTTTATAAGAGTGAAACTTAACGACTATCTTAAATAATGTATTTTAGACAAATCACTTGACGAATTAGCAATTTAAATTCAAGTGATGTGTTTAATTTAAATGATATTTATATGTCATAACATGTCTCAACCAATCATTCTTATTAAGGTTGAAATGAATCAGGTTCTTTTTTATAATAACCCCAACTTTAAACCCCTTAAGCGATTTAAACTCAAGTAATATGTTTGACCTAAGTGACACTCATAGGTTATAATTTGTTTCTCTTTTAATTAATTATTCTTATTAAGATTAAAGTGAATTACATATACTTCAAGCTTTTAATGTTTTAAATTAATTTTAAAAAATAGATTAAGTAAAACAAGAGAAATATCTGATTAGAAACGTGAAATTAGGTAAGCATTTGTTAGTGGGCTAGTGGGAAATATGAACGCATATGTTTGGAATTGGAGGAACCTCAAGACACTATTGGAATACATATGTTTGATCAAATAAAATTTCCTTTACTAGGGAATTTATCCTTTGACAAGATTGAGATAAACTTGTGCTGGTTCGGTTTAGCTTCTTAGTTCCTCTCTCTCTTTTAGGATACATTTAATCTTCGGAGAGTTTCCTTAATGACAAGTTTTGTGGTTTATGGTTCGATGTATCATAAGTCGATGGAATGATCGTGGAGTTCTTTGGAGCTTGAAAGTGGATGGAAAAGGCTCTTTGCCAATATGCACTTTAAAACTAGCTAGTGCCTTGAATCTAAGAAAGCTTTAGAATGCATGATCAAAGTGGATGCTTCCCTTTAACAAGACAATGACAAATAGTTTGTGGGATTTAGAGCATCCCATTTGAAGGTATTGATGTATAGTGGAGGCTTAGGATCATGAGATTCCAAGAGAAAAAGTGAGCAACAAATGTTGTATCTCTAAGCTCATCTCATCCCTTATTTATCTTTACCTCTTTTCTTCACTCTTTTTTCCTATTGTTATAATGTAATGTAAGAAATTTTCAATTTTCCTTTTGATCATTTCATCCGAAGATTTAATAGTGGTTTTACCTTTTTATTATGTCTAGAGCATTATCATAATTCCATTCAAGATTGTTTGGAGTTATACCAAAGGTAAAAGGTATAAGTAAGTGCTAAATATTTCCAATTTTAAAAAAATAAAAGTTTAAAATATGGATGCTAATTAATATATTTGATAATTTTATTGTTATCAAAAACTCATAAATTAGTGTTTGACATATTAAAATTTAATAATGCACTTTAAATTGTGTTTTTTAAATATTAGGAATTATAAAAATTTTTAACTCTTAAGTTACTTTTAGATTATGTCTAAAGAAGGTATATTTTATCTAAAGACCCAAACGTCAAAGGTTGCACAAATTTTAGGGCTTTTTTTAAGACTTTAAAAATAAAAAATAATTTTTACAAAATTATACTTTTCATTTATAAATTCTATCTCATTTCAGGTTTGGTCAAGAAATAATTTCAATTTTTTTATAATGATGAAATCAACAATTACTCCATCTTATCCAAAATAAGTGTCGTTTTAAAGAGATGCATATTTATTAAGAAAGCTAGTGAAATGTTTGATATAACCTTATTAATTGCATGTTGCATTGTCTTGAAAATGTAATCTGTATAATTAAGATGTGAGAGAAATTAAAGGGTAATTTTGGAAATAAAATTATAAACATGTATGAAAAATCATGAATGACATTTATTTTGAATAATTAAAATCTTTCTAAAACGACACTTATTTTAGATAGGAGAGAGTATTATTTTTCGTGTACTTATCAAATAAATTGTTTAGTATACTTCTTAATAACTTACAATTTACATATTTTAAATAAATTATTTAACAAGTTAATGACTAAGAATTAAGTGAAATAATTGATACAACTAATGTTTGCAAGTCTCAAAACGTATCTTCACTCTCAGTCAATCATATTGTTTAAGGTTTTAAGTGAATTTCCAACTCTCTTTATTACAACTCGATCTTACAAGCTCTTGAATTGAAATACTTAAAAAAGGGTTTGGTTCGTTAATTGAACCACCCCCTAGAAGCAACTAATCCCAATATTACAAGGCCTATGGCAAGTAAATTTGTTACTAAGATTTAGAGTCTTACATTTACATTTACATATATGTAACTTTGACGATCCTTCTTGGATCAAGACCATGGTGTCATATATATTTATTGTGAAAATTCCTATAAAAATTAACATAATACATATATATGACATCATGGACTTGATCAAAGCAGACAAAGGAGGAACACGACAGTTACCCAAAGTGACGGGTCTCCGGAAAGGGTGTGAATCTGAATGGCCACTAAAACCATTGTCCTGAGAAAGCTAGAACCAAAGGACTAACAACTAAGAGCTAAGTGACCAATAAAAAAAAGATAAGAAAATTGATAGGTGGGTTCTGTACCAGTAACTTAGCTAAGGTTGCTAGTGGGATTATTGGTGCATTCTCCATTAATAATGGTTATCTATTTCATCTTTCTCATGTCTATCTCTACATTTTCTCTCATCCCTACTCTACATGTTTTAGTTTGCCTGTCCCATTCAATGGTACCGTGCATGATTGTTAAACCTTTTTTTTTTCTTTTGGCGTTTCCAACTTAATTTCTCTTATCTTCAATTTTTTTTGGAGGAAGACTTAACCCAAAAAAAAAAAGTGTGCTTCCACTTTTATGATTAATATCAGAAAAGAAAAAGTTGGAATTGATATTTAGAATTGGAAGTAAAATTATAATAAATGAAATTACAATATTAGTGAAAATTATACGAGTTGGTTTTAGTTAAAATTTGACGTGTCACAATTTTGACCTATTTTTGTCATTTAATGATTTAATCCATAATCTTTTCTTAATGTGTTCAAATTTAGTATTTTTGACTTTATGTTAACTTTAGTAGGAAAAATGTTTTAATGGACATATTTTGATCAAATTATTAAAATCAAGTTAAAAAGTAAAGGCGTGATCTTAGGAATGGGCTAATTGAGTAAAAATTATAACTTCTAGATTTGAATTTGCAGGAGAAAAACGTGCTAAAAATTGTTGAAACCTTATCTTGGCCAAATCTAGATGGAAGTAAGTGAAGTTATGGATTGTGGGATCCAATTAAGCATCACAAAAAGATCTCCGTATGGTATTAAAGTGACTGTAAATAGGGTCAAGGTGAAGGAGCAAAGCATCCTAAGTTTTCCAACTACTCAAATAATTAAGATTCCATAAATAATTATATGCTTGATTTCACATCAATTTTATTTTTAATAGTGCATCATAGGTATAGAGAAAATAAAATTGGAGTTGAAATCGATATTAAAACTGAAAAAAAAAAAGCTTGAAAGTGCAGCAAATGCATATTAGCTTGGTGAAAATCATTTAAGTTGTTTTAATTTCAGATTGTTTGATCATATTCTAATACTTAAAATCCCGTAAAAAGACAAGGACATGCCATGATTTCACATCAATATTAATTTTAATTGTGCATGTACAGAGAAAATAGAGTTGGAATTGAGCTAACCAATCGCAATTCTGATCCTAAAACCTTTAGGGGGATTAAAGCTAGCCTTTTGTTGCCTCGCAATGCTGCAACCAAGCCTAGTGTGAGAAGGAAGACATGTGAAAGAAATTGATGCATACACATTGGAAAAGAAAGCCACGAGTTTTTCAGCCACTAATTAGGGTTTCTAAAGCATGTGATATTTCTTCCGAATTTCCGTGATTTCATTGGCAGATGGAAGACTTTAGCTTTAGACATGGAGACCTTAGTTTTGTTTCCTTTTTCTTCAACTTTTCCTAATTTATAATTTAATAAAAAATTTGGAATACATCCTAATACCATTACAACCTGTTTTTATACCGTTTTATAGTAATACAAATATACTATGTCAATTACATGTTAATTTTGGAATAATCACATAAAGCATCGTTCATTGTTCATTGTCATACAACAGAACTTTTAAACCATTATGCTGGATTTTCCTCCACCCGAGCCCAGGTTTCTTTCTTTCTCATCTAACACGAAAGCAGTGTGATGCTGCAGGTACTTAACTAGTTGTTCATTTAACAAATAAATCATGCCAAGACATCATTCCTCACTTATGCATACACTAATAACAAAACCAAATTCTCTAATTTTTATTCGAACAAGTTCTGTTACAAGTTTCTCAAAGATCGATCTCATGCCAATGAGTTGGTGAGTAGTAAAAAGGGGGAAAAAAGGTAAAGAAGATAAATATGAAGTCACTATTTGAGAAGTAAAGTGTAACAGCCATTGGACACTTGGCAAATTTAGATATGCAAAAAATCGAATAAGAGAATCCAATTAGTGTAAGCTACAGTTGTTAAAAGTATGGATTTGTGGTATCAATCACCAAAATAGATATTTCCAGATCACAAAGTACAGGTATCCAAAGCCTACATGACTCCAGCAAATCTGACCTCAAAAGCTGTTTTCTTTACTCGTTAGGGTTGTGCTGATATATTTGTTTATTTCAAAGATTTGACTTTGTATTGCGTAGATTTGTCGTGACAAAAAGGTTTTATTTTTTCAAAAAATACATGATCCACTACTTCAAACTTTTTTCGCTTTTCCTCCTAATTTCAATTACTAGAATATATTATTGTAGTTTTTTGTCGTTATATTCACATAACTTGTGGTTACACTTGTATCAATGCATTTTGCTTTATTGCTTCTAATCTATTCTTTTATAGATTTTGACAACTTGGAAATTAACCTTGTCCTTTTGTATTCCGAATACTCAATATATCGTTAATTTGGATTTAATGTTGCCCTTTTATTATTTCAACACTCAATATATCGTTTGGATTCAACGTTGCCCTTTTGTTATTTCAATGGGTTATGACAAAAATCTTTGAGCTCATTTTTTATAGCGCTTTGATCTATATTAATGACATTTTGCTATATTAAAAAACTTATAAAGTTATCATTCAAATATAATAATTTTAATAAAAATATTTATTTTCATATTATCTGCGATTATAGTTGTATCATTTATAATTATTATGATAGTATGTTTAATAATAATATAATTTGTAATTTACAATTTAAAATTTAAAATTTGTCGTCAACATATTGTTTTTATATTATAAAAATAAAAATTTTATTAACAAAATTTTAGAAATTAAAGATAAAAGATGAAGCCTCGTTGAAAAGGTCAATAAATCAAACACTACTTAGTCGAAGTGGAAGTAACCAATATTCAAGATTAAAAAGAACAGGAGAGTTCGATTATTCCAAATGGTTGCCATTATCAAGAGTTGAGGTATCAACATTTTCCCAAAATTTGTTGCGTTACAAAACACTCTAATTAAATGCTTTTGTTCCCTAGAAATATAACCACAACCGGTACTCGAGGGGGTGTATGTTGTTCTATTTTTCCTATTCTAATGTTGTTCTGACTTATCTCATTCACATATTTATGTAAGTCTCACATAAATGTGTGAATGAGATAAGTTGAAACAGTATTGGAACAACAAAAGTAAAATAAGTAATCTGATCCCACGATATTTCACCAACTAATATAAACTTATTTATATTTCATTATTATAGCATGCACCCTTCTAATAAATAAAAATTTAATATATCTTCACAATAAAGGCCAATATATGATTTTTTAAATAATTTAACTTAATATAAAAAAGTTAAAATCAATCAAATTATCAATTTTATAATATTTAATCTATAAAAACTTTTTTCTTAAATTTATATACAATACATATGAGTCAATTAAATATTACTCATACAACTATAAAACTTAACTCTTAAGTTTTATTTTAAGTAATTATAATGGACATAATCTTCTTCCATTTTTAGTAATTAGTATGACATCTTACCAACTTATTCTTTTCCAAAACATGCTAGCCATGTTTTGTCGAACACTTAGTGCCGAGAGAACTCACTAGACTGACGGCACTTATGATAAAAAAGCAATTATATACAATATACATAATACATATATTATTGTTTAAAGAACGATGTAGGTGACAGAAGAAAAGGAAGATGAAAGGAAAAGATGGTAGAAAAGCACAAACCTTTCAATGATGTTGACGCCACCTTGAAGAGAACCTTTGGTAGGAAACACGACACAATCTCTTCCGCAATCTCTCCAATTGAATGGAAATTTGCCACCTATAAAGCCATGAAAGAACCCACCTTTTCTTTTTTATAAATTTTCCAGGGCACAGCCATTCTTAAAAAGGAGATACCACTGTGCCTTCGGACAAGCCATGTCTCAAAGAGACGAAAGTATACTAGTTGGAATACTTGGGTTTGGTTTTAATGGTGGGAATTCTTCGAAGTTTAAGTTAACCATTTAAATCCAATGTTGTCTTCTTATTAGTATATTGAGTTTGGTAAGAATAAGATAAAACTAATTACTAAAAAATTATTAAGAAAGAATGTACCAAAGTATAATAGTATGAAAGAAAATAACAAGAAGAGGAAGAATTTGGATAAAATTCGACTAATTTTGGTGTGTTTCCGTCCTAAAAGTAGAAATAGTTGTTTTTTACTATTTAATAATAATAATAACAATTAGATTAAATTAAGGTTACAAAAGATATTTATATGTAAACACTAGATAATTCAATTCTATGTAAATTGTCTTTTACAAAACTCAATCTATTTTAAACATAATTTTGATATGATCTAAAGTTTGTAAAAAAATTAATTACGTCAAAATTTGTATTTCTAAATGAAGCGATGTGTCACAAATACTATTTGAAATATAATCATGTCTCATATCACATTTTACACTATTTTTCCGAGCAAAGACAGAAATATGAATATACTATTATGTATGCGGATGATCTGATACTATTATGCAACGCTGATTCGCATGTGCTCCGAATGATGCTAAGTTTGATAACCACGTTTTCAAGATGGTCGGGCATGACGATGAATTGTCAGAAGAGTAGTATCTACATTTCAGATGATGTCCATAATAGAGAGCAGCTGAGTGCATTGGTGGAGCTGCCACTTCAAAGACTTCCCTTCAGGTACTTAGGAGTGCCAATCACATTCGGCAAGCCCAGGTATTATGATTTTCTTCCTCTGTTGGAAAAATTGAAGAAGCGTATTAATGCATGACAGAATCGGTTTCTTTCCTTTACTGCAAGAGCTAGCTTAATTGTTTCTGTGTTAAATAGTATGTATGTGCATTGGGCTACATATATGATTCTTCCGAAAAGGGTTATTAAAGACATTGAGAGGATTTTGAAGACTTTCTTATGGACGGGCAAAAATGATAAATGTACGGGCGCTAAAGTCAAGTGAAGCGAGATTGTTAAACCCAAGAGGCACGATGGTTTGGGCATCATTTCGATTACCCAGATGCAATGCGTACTGCTTATGAAACGCATTTGGCGATATTTGTGGACAGAGAATCTTTGTGGGTTAAGTGGCTTTAGATCTATCGACTCAAGAGGCAGAGTTTCTGGCAAGTACAAGTGAGATATGAGTTTTCCTGGATTTTTAAGGGATTGTTGCTAGCTAGAGATTTGGTGTATCCAGTTATTAAGTGCAGAATAGGAGATGGTGCAGCTTTGAACTTTTGGTTCGATAATTGGCATGCCTCTAGTCTTCTTTGGTTGCGTCAAGACCTGGTCGGATTTCATAATAGAATTTCCAAGGTGGAATCGGTGGCAGGGGTGGCTCGGGCAAGGGAGAGATGGAGCAGGTGCAAATATGGACATGTGCTGGAATTGGTCTTGGCTGGGGTACGGCTTGGCAATGCTCCTGATGGATGGTTGTGGACAGCCAACCTAACGGGGTCTTTTACTTCACAATCAGCACAAGCAATTGGCCGTGACAGGTTGGCAGTGGTGTCCTGGGCGGATTTAGTGTGGCAGTAGGTACTTTCTCCTAAAGTAGCGTTTTTTGTGTGGTTGACTATGCTGAATCGGTTGCGAACAAAAGACCGATGGTTTGGTTTTTTTGATCCTATTTGTGTATTATGTAAGTTAGTTCATGAGAGTAGAGATCATTTGTTTTTTGAATGTGTTTACTCGAAATCGGTATGGAGTAGGATTATGTTGTTGTTGGGGAGAATTCTCTCCTCTTATTAGTGGAGTGAGGTAGTGGCAGTAGTTATGCAAGAATCTAGTCGAGGCCGGACAGATGGCCTATTGTTTAGGACCGTCTTCCATATGGTGATTTATAATCTTTGGAAGGAGAGGAACCGTCGGTTGTACAAACATGAAGAACGCCACAAGTATAAGCTAGCGGATTGCATTGTCAATTTGATTCGGGAGGTTATTATGGCCCATGGGAAGCACGAATGTGTAAGTTCAGCTATGAGAGGTCGCTGGAATTTGTAGCTGGTGTGAGCTTCCCGACTGAGAAGGTTTTTGTGGGTGTACTTCGTTATTTTCCCGTTGTAGGATTGTACAGTGTAGTGATTGACTTTTGATAATATAATTTTCTCTTAAAATTCCAAAAATAAAGAAAAGAAATACTCTACGATTGCATATTTGTGTACATAAGTCATATACAAAAATTTCCATATTGATGAATATACTCCAAATAGGTTAGGTTGTAGCCATCTTTAATATCTAGAGATATTAATTAAGTCTAACCAATATGGGAACTTCTTCATGGTAATCAACATTATCAATGTGTTAGCAAGATTCTTTGAAGCGTGAACCTTTTTCTAATAACATCTAAACAGATGTAATTAACTCTCTTATCTTGTGAAACCTGAATTTGTATACTTAGGCTTAGGGCGATATACGTTTTTCAAATAAATGATACTTTTACTGTCACAGTGCACTTGACTCTACCTTGTTCAATACCCACTTCCTTTATTATATCACTAATCCCTCTATCTTTTTCTTAATTATCCACAACATCTTTAAAAGTAGTTAGATCCACATTACTGATGATAAGTGTGAATGAGACTGACCCTTCCCAATTAAACATGTTTAGAGGCCTAAAAATATGTCTTACTTTATGCATGACTATACCATGATACTGCTTTCACCTTACATTGTCTCTTGAATTAGAGTTTTTAACTCTATTAACATCTCTTCTAGACTATTCTAATTCTATTTATACCACCTTTGAGCATATACTACTATCTACTGAACCTAACACATCTTCTCCATATGTTCGTTTCAATATATTTTGTTCATCAAACACTACATACTTTCTAAATCATTTTCTTTGATATTGGATCCTAAAACTTGTATCCTTTTACACTTATAGGATATTTAATAAAGATATATTTCTTTGAATTTGGATTAAGTTTTGATCACTAAAGATATGCACATAAGTGGAACTCCCAGATATCTTTAATCAAGAGAAATCTAATTTACTTCTTGTCTATACTTCCTTTTCCACTGTCTCATCTAATGAAGCATGTGGTAATATTTTAATAAGATAACATGTCATACTAACTACTTTGGCTTAAAAATTTTTAAGGAGCCTTACATTCAACCTTAAATATTTGATCGTTTCAGTTATGGACCTATTCATCCTCTCCAAAATGTCATTATATTGTATTTTATGAACTATGTAATGCCTTTGAATGTCATGCTCTTTACAAAATTTTTAGAATTATGAGTCTATATACTCAAGACCATTGCCTAATCTTAAATACTTAATTTTTGGGCTCTTTTAATGCTTTAACTTAGACTTTTATGCCTTAAACTAAGCAAAAACTTCACATTTTTTGTTTCATGATGTATACCTAATTTTTTTTTCAAAACTCCTTGATGAAAGTAACAAAATAGTAAGATCCATCAATGAAAACTCCCTAAAAGGATTCCATAGGTTAGTATGCACAAATTCTGAAATTTTCTCAATTTTATGCTTGTTCATATTGAATGTCACTCTAGACTATTCTCTAAGCACACAAAACTTGTAAAAATCTAATTTGTAGTGCTTCGTAACATTCAATAAGCTCCTATTATAAAATTTTGTCGTAACTCGTTCACTAAGATGATCAACTGCATGCTATCTTCCTTTGAATCTACTACAATAACTTCTCCATTTAAAACTATACTTGCTATTAGTATGTAGATGGTCTATGTTTTTCTTGTCTTTTTCATTACAATTAGCACAAACTTAACTATCTTAATGTTGTCTCTATCAATTTCATAGTCAAAACCATTAATATATAAGATGCTCAAAGAGATCAAGTTATTCAAATCTAGTACATTCTAAACATTACACAATGTCCTAACAATACCATTAAATATCATAGTTTTGTCCTATCTTATTCTGACGATTTCTCAAACTTTATCATCTCTCAACCAAATAATGCCAAAGTTGCTTGGCGTGTATGAAACAAACCAATTATTGTTTAGTATAATGTGATGTTAACATCACATATCCAAAATTCATATGTCTATAAATTGACTAGTTGAAAGGTAAATCATGTCTCTATTGTCACAATTTGAGTCCTCGTTTTGCATTATATTAGTAGACATTGATGACTTATTATACGTTCTTAACCTTAATGACTTATTATACTTTCTTTTGTCATCTTGCTTCTTCTTATTTATAAATTCCCTCTTGATATGTCTAGTGTTCCTGAGCTTATAACACCAAACTATCTTTTTTCCCTTATTATATTTTAGCTTGAAGCTTCTGTTAGACACGCCATCTTTACTCTACTTACTACCATTATCCTAATTACCCCTTATATGCTATTTTTTACCTTGAGAGTTTTTACCACTGTTTAGTCTCTGTTGGTTATAAGCTAATAGCATAGTTGTTATGTCTTCCATATTAATAGTCTCTTTGCCTTATTATGTGAGTGTGTTTACCACATATTTGTAAGAAAAATTTAAAAACCAAAGTAAGATCATCACTTATATCTTTGTCACCAATGGTTACTTATAGCCGTAGAAGGTTACTAATTATTTTTGATCAAAAGCATTGATATGTTGTTCTAAGTATGTTCATTCTTAGATCTTTAGCTTGTATTGTCTCTACTTCAAATACAACTTGTTTGTGAGAGACATTAACACATATTAGTTCCCTAACTTCTTTCATATCTCCTTAGGAACACAATAT
The DNA here is from genome assembly GCA_024520975.1 of Erythroxylum areolatum. NCBI lineage: Eukaryota > Viridiplantae > Streptophyta > Magnoliopsida > Malpighiales > Erythroxylaceae > Erythroxylum > Erythroxylum areolatum. The sequence continues at coordinate 721,576 of JANIJH010000001.1, forward strand.
CTATGACGTAGTACATCAATAAATTCCTCACTCTTTGTTGCCATAATATGATATTTTTGGGTCCATTGAACTTACCTACTTCAAACTTTGCTATTGAATTCACTGTTACCTCAATTATTCTTTGATACTAATTGAGAAAGAATACAACAAGAATAAAGTATTATAAAATAAAACAGTTAAGATATTTTATTTTAGGCGTTATTTGTATTTTGATATATTTGGTATATCTTTTATGATAAAAAGTTACAGGATTTCACTATCTTGGATTATTGAAGATAAACTTGGAAATAGAATCCTAAACAAGATAGGATTTATTAGAGATAAACTTGTGGGAGATTTATCATAAATTTACAAATTTATGGCAGCTACGTTTTTGTATATTTGTGTGGAAAAATAAGCAGCCGAGATCATCAATTTTGACAATTGCGTTTCTTTGTGCTTTCATAAACAATTATATGTTCTATCTATTAATTTGTGTTGTTGCATTGTGGGAGGTTTTGCAGTCATAACATATAAATTCGACAGCAGACTTTTATTTGTATAAAGAGTCTATTAGGTGAAAAATATGCAGTCCATCCATTTATAATTATACCCGCATTTTTTGTGCTTTGATGATCAATTACACATCAATTGATGATTTGTGTGATTGCGTTTTTGTTGGTATGCTTTAGTGATTTATTATGATTTTGGCAGTCCATGTTGCGTGAGATATTATGATTTTAGTAGCCATATGTTTGAGGTACTTGTGATATCAATCATATGCTTGATTGAAGATTGGTGGGTCTACTGTTCGTGTGGGCTTTTGGTGATTGATTACAAGTTTAGTTTGTGAAAAACATGTCGTCCATCTATTGTTTTGAGCAGTTGTGTTTTTGATGAGTTTCTTAGTGATTAATTATACGTTCTTATGATGGTTTTTATGGCTACTGTCTGTGGGTTTCTTCAGTGATGAAACATATGTCCGATTGATGACTTTGGTGGTTGTTATAAGTGGGTTTCTTCAATGATCATTTCGAAAGATTCTCAAAAGATTTTTGTTAGACAACTCCCCATGATTTTGGTTTAATGAGATTGCACGTATAGGGAAGTGTCTTTTGACTCAAGTGTTTCTTTGTTTATGTTATTATCGATTTAATTACTTGAGATATTATTTTCATCTTTATTATCATTCCTTGTTGCAAAAATCCTCTGATGAAGTTAGCATGAGGTGGCCGTGCTATTAAATGTGAAATACTTTCACAAGGTGTGAGTACGAGTGGATAGTGTTAAGGGGTGAGTAATGTCGGCTCAACAAAGCCTTGTATAAGACTATTATACTTCAATGAAAGTTGATTAATGTAAGGCCCTAAATCATACCCTAGTTGAAATGTACATATTCTTGAAAGTAAATGTGATAGATGTTGAAATTATGATATGCTTGTGAATTATATATGTCTTGATCTTGGTTTGGTGGACCATGATTAATAACTTGGAATTAATTGGTACCATTAAGAAATTGAAGTATTCAAATTTATGTTTGAACTAAGAAAATTGTCAAGTGGTAAGATAAGTTAGTACATGAAAATTAGTATGACTAAGCATATACATTGAATGAAATTTGGCAGCATTGGTTGAATGACAAATGGCCTAATAGAATTGTGACATTTGGTAGCTTAAATGGAGTACAAGTGGCTTACTTCTATATGTGACATGTAGGTTGATTCATTGAAAGACATGTGCCCTTTCAAATTTATGACACCTAGCGCTAAATAAGTGTTGAATAACTATAGCCCATTTGATTGTTTTTGCAGCATTTTCACTAGCCTTTGCTCCTCTCTACTGAAACTTTCTCTTACTCTCACAAAATCCTGGATTTTTCTTCAATTTGGATGTTCATCCCTTGACATCTTTGCAAGATGTTGCATCAAGGAAGCTAGATCTTGTTATCTTTTATGCTATTTTTTGGGTGTTGAGATCATCCAAATTTCACTTTGATCCTGGAAGTGTTCTAGTTGCATGAAGGCTAGTTTAGCTTGTTCTTTGAAGAAGGAACTTGAAGTTAAACATATAAGTGAATTCTAAACTTGATAGCATGTATTAATACAAATTTTATGATGATTGGATTGACATGAAATATGTGTTATGATGATGATAAATGAATGCTCGAAAAGTGATCCTTGTATGGAAAATTTTGTTTTGATTTTGATGTATGAAAGATAATGATTTGTGAGTTGCCTAATGAATTATTTTTGAATTTGATTGGACATGAATGGACTTAAAGCATGGATAAGGTAGAATTGAAGTAAAATTGATAGACTTTGGTGAAGGTGTGTTGGATGGAGTACGAAGGAGTTAAATTTGGAAACAAAATGAAGATCATGGGTGGGTTCACTCATCTCATGATTGTGGGATTTATATGGCACCTTCCCACAGTCGTGGAAAATGCTTTGGAAGGGAGAAAGGTTGGTTTTGTACATTTATTGGACTATATAATGTTAAGGCACTTTTTAATGGTGTAATTGGATTTGATTAAGGTGTAAAATGAACCTAATTTGATGTGAAATTAGTTTATTAAAGGTTGAATAAGGTTTAGATTATTAATTGAAGTGATAACTTAAGGAAGGTGTTATTTGATAACAAAGTATTTAATTTTGAAACTTATAAGTTGTTAAAGGAATGAAGTTTACTTATGAGTGCTAATGTGATATAAAGAACAAGAGTAATGTGTTAGTTGTGAATGGTTATGAATTAGGAACTTGTGTGAATATGTTGAATTTGAGCAAAATGGAATAAAGTCATATGTTATGCACTATATCACTTACATGTGATTCTGAAATCCGAAATGTTTTGTTTTTAAAACTGCTAAGTTCTAGTTGTGAGTAAATAGATATGCCTAGAAGGGCTTGCAACTGCTTCTGTAACTAGATACTAAGGTATCTTTTATAACTAGACACTTCGGTGTCTTTTGTATCTAGACACTTTGGTGTCTTCTGTACTTGACACTCCGGTGTCTTCTAATCTTAGACAGTTCAGTGTCTTCTGTTTCAGAGACTTAAGTCTCTTCTGTTTCTGAGATACCAATCATAGGTATCTTCTGTTTTGATTCCGTTACCTACTTCTGTAAAAAAGACTAATAGGCTACTCTATTTTGTGTTTTAATATATGTTCTGATATGATACAAAATAAGTTCTAATTTGATACAAGATATGTTTTGATTTGATACAAGTTCTATTCTGTTCTAGGACAATTATATTTTATTCTGAGATTGTACATTACGTTATGAAGTAATGATGTTCTGTTTTGACACTTATATATTTTGTTCTGATGTAAGAATGCTCTGTACTGACGAATTACTTTCTGTTCTGAGACAAATAATGTTTGAATTATTCTTTAATATGAACAATTAAAGATTGCTTATGATATAACCTGATTCAGTATATGTGAATGTTAGTCGACTGTTAGAAACAATCGCAATTATGTATCCTTTTTAGTTATTCCCCACTAAATTATATGCTTAGCGCGGTGGTTTTGCCTCTGTGTAAATTTTGATAAGAAGACTTCAGGCTGAGACAACCGCAGTGGCTAATAAAGGACTTGATATGATTTTGGAAAATGTTGTGTTTAAGTTTTAAGTTGTATTTCAATGTGTTGAAACATATTGTGTTTTGTATAAATGGTTTGTAATAACTATAATACATGATGTATTTGTATGCAAGACATGTATATGATGAGTACAATATATACATGATGTTCTGTATATAACTCAGCAAAGTATGAACGTGAAGTATGTTAACTTATTTTCAATGAATTTTTGAAATATCTTGACATGTTTTAGGATTATTTTGTGTGACATTTGTATATCCTCTCATGAGTATTCGGGTGTTACAATTAATTTGGGTAAGAGTCCTGTAGACTTAAGTCTTATGTGCTGAACAACGTTAACAAATTTCATGTATTGATTTATTTGTTACGTATTAAATTTTTCTGCTTGTAATTAAATTATGAAAAATTTATGGTTGTTGATTCAAGTAGTTTTTGATAAGCAACTGTCAAATTCAATATGAAACAATAGCACAAAAAGATTTTTAATGAAGTTCGATTAATTTTGGTATGTTTAGGTGCTCAAGAGCAAGAGAGACTATTTTTACTATTTAATAATAATATTGATTACATCAAACTAGGGTTAAAAAAGATATTTATATGTACGCCCTGGTTGAAATAATTTTATGTAAATTATCATTTGCATATATCTGCACATAGACACGAGTATTGATTTCTTCGTGTTACAGATCATGTAATTATTTAGAAACTCCCTTGCCATTTAAACGTGTCATTTGAACCGTATGTGTTCTTGTCCATGTCTTCACCTTTGCATTACAAAGAAGAACACGTCCTAACATACGATCAGACTGAGAGATTTATAAGAATGTCTATATTTTCTAGAAATTCTCTAAGATTGCATGAGTGTATATACGATTCATACATAAGAATATTTAAACAAAATCATATTTAAATTGGTTGAACCTTTAGTTTATTCATTTTAAGGATGGCGTACACTATAAAGTCCACAATGGACATGGAAATGGTGGTCCTTCAAGGACCACGATCGATCTTCTTTGGATTTTTCTTCATTACACTAGTTAGATTGATCGGTGCTTAATCACCAATCGTACATCAAGCTCTTGGGACCTCAACAAAAGGGTTATGTATGTGATAAGTGTCTTGCTTTTTAGTGAATTGACTTTGCAATAATTGATGCTTAGGTTCTTGTAATGTCGTGTCTGTAACCACATGATCAGTAATAACTAAGATTCTGCGGACAGCTGTTTTGAAACGAAACTGATATTTTCTTGTTACCTTCTTACATTTTCTTGTTACCTTATCCATTAAGACTTAAGAGACATTGATGACTTAATAAGACATGCTCAGAGCATTTTTAACATAAAAAATCATTAAAACATCGCCCATGTATGAGGTTGGGGCTAAAAATCTGTAATTCCTGTTAAGAATTAAGCTCGAACTCAAATCAAATCTAATTAAATATATATTTTTTAATTAAAAATTAAAAACGATGTCAAATATGTTCAAAACCTGATAACTTAAGTAAAATCTAGGCTAATATAATTTGAATTCGAATTTTATAACACTACTTCTATATTAAAAATGATATAATTTTATATGTATAATTAAATGACGTCATTTTATATTTTAATAAATAATTAAAATTAAACTTATAAAAATTGATCAAGCTCGAATTTATGCTGAATAATTCAAGTTCAATTGAAATTCTAACTATCTCAAATATGAGAAGGGTTAATATCAAGCTAAATATTTCAGGCTTAATCAAATTATGTGAATAAAAGTTGTCTTTTTTAATTATTTTTTAAAATTTAAAATTTTATTTAAAATTTTAATTAATTTTATGTAATATAATAGCTGTTTTAATCTTGGTCTTTGGATTTAACTTCGGCTTGGAGACAATCCTGACTCCAAGTGAGCAAAGTAAAACTCCATTGTTACGTGAACTAGTAGTCTTCCACGTAGCCTAACACACTCACTTAAACAAATGCCACCACTACACGTACCCGAGCCAAAGTAGTATAGTGCATGATCTATACGTACATAGCTTCTCTTGACTCTACACTTATCTCGTGCCTTGACACACTCTTCTCTCTATCTCTATCCCTGCGTGTGCGAGCTTTATAAGTACTCTTCACAAGAGTCTCTTCACTTACATGTGACCTTTACATCAATCTCGATTAGCCTCTTAAATTCTCCGCCTCCTTCTCTTCTTCTTGTTCTTCAATTCATATATTTTTTTGTGTGTGTGTGTGCTTGCTCTCTATCTAAATGATGCCTCCTGATCAAGAAACCAGTAGTGTTATTATGGGAAATGGTCCCTCTAATGTCCCCCTTACTGATAAAGGAGATTCTGTTTCCATTTCTATTAACGTTAGTCCTTCTTCACGAGATCATGATCAACAAGAACCCAAGTTCTCCATCTTCAGTGAATCTTTACGTCCAGTGATACTCAAGGTACACACAGTTTCACAACCCCACCGAACATTAAAGAATTGATGTGATTGTAAGTGTTTTTGATGGTGCTTGGTGTTTTTTCCTTTTGTTTTCAGTTTGAAGATGTGGCTTACAGTATCAATCTGTCAACAAAGGGAGGTTGTTGTTTTGGTCCTAATGAACCCAAATCCACAAGAACTGTGCTTAATGGAGTTAGTGGCATAGTTCGTCCCTGTGAGCTTCTCGCAATGTTAGGACCTTCTGGTAGCGGTAAGACGACCCTTTTAACAGCTCTAGCCGGCAGGCTCTTCGGTAAGTTATCCGGCAGAATAACGTACAATGGCCACCCTTTCTCTAGCACTATGAAGCGTAAAACAGGGTTTGTGAGACAAGACGACGTGCTCTATCCTCACCTGACGGTCCTTGAGACGTTAACATACGCTGCCCTTCTGAGACTACCGAGAGAGCTAACCAGGGAAGAGAAAATACAGCAAGCTGAGCTGGTAATTGTAGAGCTTGGACTCACAAGGTGTAGAAACAGTGTGGTGGGTGGACCTTTGTTTCGTGGAGTGTCCGGTGGTGAACGCAAACGGGTCAGTATCGGGCAAGAAATGTTGGTCAATCCGAGTTTGCTTTTGCTCGACGAACCCACCTCAGGACTTGACTCAACCACAGCTCAACGTCTTGTTTCAATTTTAAGAGGGCTTGCACGAGGTGGTAGAACTGTGATCACCACAATTCACCAACCTTCAAGCAGGTTGTACCGGATGTTTGATAAAGTTGTGGTGTTGTCTGATGGTTATCCGATTTATAGTGGCCAAGCAGGTCGAGTCATGGAGTATTTCGGGTCCATAGGTTACGTTCCTGGACATAATTATGTCAACCCTGCAGATTTTCTGCTCGATCTTGCCAATGGTAAGTTTCTTTTTCCTTTTCTGTCATAAATTCTAATCATTCATGTACTGGGTAAAAAACTGATTCAATAACATTTACGTGAAAGGAAGTAGTTGCCAATGTAAAGTGAAGTCTTATCATATAGAACATGGGACATGACAGGGACTGAGTAGTTAGAAGAACCATTACTGTTGTCTGAGTTGTCTGTTCTCTTTTCTCTCTACTTTCTTCATTCGTAGTCTTCCAATTTGCATTAAAAATTTCCATTTCCTTGCAGTAGTCGTCCATGTCAAAAACATTAATGTGATGTTGATTGTTTGCTTAGACCTGTCGTGGCTGATTATTGTAATTTTATGATCAGGATTGAGACTTTTTTAAGTACTTTCTCTAATCAAGTTTAAGATAATGTTTAATTTCATGATGTTTTACTATGAAGGTTTAGTTCCTGATATGAAACAAGATGATCAAATGGAATCGCATGGAGTAGTGGTAGACCATCTTGATGACCTTAATGCAACAAAGCAGTATCTGATATCATCTTACAGGAAGAACTTGTACCCTGCACTGAATGCTGAAATCCACCGAAATCTCCAGGGACCTGTTCTTCCTTCACCATCATTACTAAGTGTGTGCGAATTTCTTACCTCTGCTCTCTTTCCTGTCATTAATTGTATGAAATTTTCTGTTGGTAGTATCTGGCAGAATCTTGATAATCAGTCAAGAATTTTTTTTCTCAGGTTCTGACAACCAATGGACTACCAGCTGGTGGCAGCAATTCAAAGTCTTGTTGAGAAGGGGATTGCAGGAAAGAAAGCACGAATCTTACTCAGGATTGAAAGTTTTCCAGGTTATGTCAGTTTCCATTCTTTCAGGCCTTTTATGGTGGCATTCTGATACCGCACACTTACAAGATCAGGTATTGTTTGAATCCTGCTTCCCAATTCTCTTCTTTAAAACACCTTCACTCTGATGATTGACAACTTCTGAACAGGTAGGATTGCTCTTCTTCTTCTCAATTTTCTGGGGCTTTTTCCCAATGTTCAATGCCATATTTACATTCCCTCAGGAGCAACCAATGCTTATAAAAGAGCGTTCCTCAGGAATGTATCGACTTTCTTCTTATTACTTTGCAAGAATGGCTGGAGACTTACCTATGGAGCTTGTTCTTCCGACGATATTCGTCACCATCACATACTGGATGGGAGGCCTCAAGCATTCCCTACTGACATTTGCACTAACCCTCTTAATCGTCCTCTTCAATGTGCTAGTCTCACAAGGACTAGGACTAGCTCTTGGAGCTATATTAATGGATGTAAAACAGGCCACTACCTTAGCTTCTGTGATTATGCTTGTGTTCTTACTAGCTGGTGGATACTACATTCAACACATTCCTCAATTCATAGCTTGGTTAAAATACATCTCTTTTAGTCACTACTGCTACAAGCTACTGATCGGGGTACAGTACTCTGCAAATGAGGTCTTCAGGTGTGGAATTGGGAAGCATTGCAAGGTTATGGATTTCTCTGGTATCAGGTACCTTGGTCTTGATCATAAATGGTGGGATGTCACTGCTTTGACACTAATGTTTGTGGGATATAGGCTTTTGGCTTATGTAGCTTTAAGAATGGGACAACCTCACTGACACATATGCTGAGTGAAAGCTTAGTTGCTACAACTTACATGTTTTGCAGGTGTGTTGGTTGATGAAATTATGGTACAATAACATCTGCTGATCTTCATCGACTCTTGAGTGAAATTTTTTTTTCCAGATTACCATGTACAAAATTTAGTAAGATCATCAGAGTTTGTAACACTTATAGTTCAATGACATGAAAAATGTGAGCAGAGAGCATATCAATTGTGGATATTTGTTAAATAAATATTTCCTTATGTAATTTTTTTCTGCAATATTAATAGCAAATATCTGTTTTTCTTTTTGAGGAAACATAAATTTTGCTTTAAGAAAAGTTAAGAAAAAGAAATCTCTGTAAAAACTCAATAATAACAAACACAATAACAACAATTTATTAAAAATTTCCTTAATATGTGAGATTTGAAGAGATCTAATAATTTACAGTCTTATCCCTAATTAATACAAAGATTATTTTCGAATGTAAAAATAGGGACTAGTATACAAATTCGAATACAGATGCAGATTACGAGCTAAAGATTGAGCAACCTGTTTAGCTTCTCTGAACAGAACACACACTGACATGTAATCTTTAGAAGAAAGAGTTCGGGTTTGGCTTAAAATCTGCTGACTAAACCGAAATTAAAAAGGAAATGACAGTTCAGGACTTGCTTACGTCTAAGTCCCCTTTGTGATCCCTTCACTCATTGTACTGTTGAGCTCTGCTAGACATCCAAATGTCAGGAATATGATCAGAACAAATCACTAAGCATCAATACCTTGACACCTAAAAGGAATTCTAGAATGGAATTCTGACGATGTCACCTTTGTATCTTTATCCTACAGTAACAACTTTCCAAATCAAGAATTCCATTAATGGTCCCTGTTTCCATATAAATGTCTACTGGTTCTTTTCACATTTTCACTTTATATTAAGTTGTAGGATATAATTTTTCAGGATTGGTAAATTGTTAGTCCCACGTTGATGAGCACCAAAATCATCTCCAAGTTTAGACCAATTCAACAACAACTCTAATTCAATTTTTTAAAAAAAAAACAGGTTTAAAGTAATATTTTCAGATTTATAAAGATTTTTATTTCTCTACTTCTTTTTTATTTATATGAATTTCACATGATACTACACAAAGTTACTTTGAGATTCAAATGTTTATTTTATCAAGCCAAGCTGCATGGAAATATGAAGAGTTTTGAGGAAGCTTAAAGAGAAATTAGACCAGGTTTGAGTGATATTAAATATAACCACAAACACCGGATCTCAATCCGACATCTTCAGGTAATGAATTAGGAGCTTGATTTTTGTATACAACTCATTCTGTTCTTATGTCTCTTTCCTGAATTCACTTGTGAATTCTGCTACGGAATAAGCATCCAATACTGTCGATGGACAATCATGCATCGTGTGCTGCGCATCTCCACTTAAGTTGTGCTATTCTCTTGAAGCCACCATCTAATCTTACGATCAACTTGATCTGACCCATGATTCTGATTCCACATCATTTGTTATCTGACAAATCCAATCTATATATATGGACTCATAGGACTAGCTCAAGAACTCAGAGGTCTGCTTGGAATTCAGTCTTAGGAGCTCATCTCACAGAAAAAAAAAATGGCATCACAGAAAGCTGAGACTCAACCGGCCGCACCGGTCAAGAAAGAATGTGGAAAGTCCTGTGGACCAAAAGCTCCGGCCTCAAAGCCAGCCCCTCCCAAGGCTGAGTCAAAACCCCGAGAGCCTAGGAAGAAGGTACGCTATCATTAAGCGTCTCAGACTTGACAATGGTTTTTCACTTGCGCATCGCATGAGTCTTTCTTTGCAGGGTCTAAAGGGCTTTCCTTTGTTTCAACAGGCTACTGGAAGCAAAGCAGCAAGTAAATGAGGAAAGCAAAAGGACAAGGACCACATGTGAAGAATCCATGAACTAGTTTTGTTCATGGTCTGTGCTTCATTATGCTTGCTCCTCCTGTTCCTATGTGTCTCCTCTTTTCATAGACTTTGTCTATAATAAATAAAAATCATATACTTAAGCATAAAGCTTGTTTTTGGTGTGTTGTTTCGTAAATTGTGTTTTATTGAGAAATTTTACAGCAAAAATATATTATGAAATAAACGACACCATAAGAATTTTAAAGAGAAACAATTGATATCTTCTCCAATTATGAAGTAAAATGATGTTTTTTTTTTGACAAAAGTAAAATGATGTTATATTAAATTATATATAGGGTTAATTAAAAATTAAAAATTACTTAAAATTTTAATTATAGCGAAATTTTAAAAAGTGATAATTAAATATCTGAACTTTCAATTTTTCATAAAAATGGCCCGACATTAATATCTCCGTTAACGAAGCTAACATGATAAGATTATACAAGTCAAAATGTTGTTCCATCTTGATCTTTAACTCTGCAACGTCTCTGCACCAAACTGTTAGGGGAACTTGATCATGGTGTAAGCTTGGCTCTTTCAAATTTCTAGTCGACTAGCTAGAAAGTTTGTAAAACAGAGATATTACTTTACATTTATTATGTTCAGAAACTCTTTTTAAGATTACCTTTTTAAATTTATATAACACTCGTATCCTTCTTTATCATATCTTTCCAACACCCCATCATAATAAAATTCAAAATTTACCAACATTTGGAAAGCAAATAATTTGAGATGATATTTGATAACTACTGCTTAATTATGAGCCAAGAAAATGAAGCACATGTTGATTTGTCAATCATGTAATAACATCAAACTGAAGGACAAATGATATATGTGTAAGATGCAGACATATTCAAGTCACTGTCATACCATATATACATCTGCAAAATATTAGGCTTTTTGTATATAAAAAAAGTATGACTGAGTAAATTATATATTACTCTTACATATACTTTACAAATAAACCATTGTTTGAAGTGAGATTTTCCCGATAGTACAACAAGTGTGTCATGTGTTTGTAGGGAAGGTAAATAATAAGAGCAGTTAATGTGGTGGAAGAAGTGAGAAAAGATGCCTATGCATACGAAGAGAGGTAGTGTGGTGGAGGAGGTGGGGAATTGAGTAAATACCAGAAGCACTGGTCGCATTTTTTGTCATATGAGAAGTAGACAAAAGTAATAATAAATGAATTTTGTCTGATAATTCTAGATATTTAATAAAATTTCTAAACAAACATCAAATGAAACTTATCCAAACCCATTATAATTACGCAAATAGTCATTAACAATGTTTAAAAAATAGGACTGAAAATTAAACTGCTAAAATAAAATTTTTAAAATTTTTAAAAAGTTAACTGATATTAAATGTCACAAAATTGACTAAAGATTAAACAAAATTAAACATTTTAAAATATGACTAAAAGGGATTGTCCTTTATCATCGAAAAATTTGAAGTTTAAATAAAAATTAGATATTTAAATAAAAATCGTTTTACGAAAAGGAGCAAACAACTGATGCTATTAAAGAAAAACAAAGAGTTAGGATACTCTGTCCAAAATTATTCTGTGTTATCCTGTCCATTGAATCTCAACCATCTATTTATATGAATCTCGTGTCTATTTATATGGATTCCTTGTAAGTCCCGCATAAATGAATGGTTAAGATTCAAATAAACATAATAGGACAGAGTAATTTTGGATAGAGGATTCGGACTCAAAAACATGGGCAGAAAACTTGGAGAGTTCATGATAAAGATATGTTATGCAAAGAGGAGCAAGCAACTAAAATGTTTTACTTTATATTAAATTAATTAAACAAAATCCTAACTTGTACATCCATTTCACCTGTCATCTTGCATGTCAAAATATTCGTCTGACGTTACGTCAGGTTCATTAACAGAGATATAAACGTTAGGATTTTTTATGAAAAATTGAAAATTGAAATATTTAATTATTATTTTTTAAAGTTTGAATTATAATTAAAAGGTTAAGTAAATTTTGAAATTTTTTATGATTGACTCATTTTATAATTTAACTCAAAGTTTTAAAATTAAAAAAAATAAATTTAATCAAAGCCTGATAAATTCAAACTAAAATTACTGACTTGGAATGAAGCCAAATTACGGACCTCAAGAATTGGATACAACTTTATTTGAATGTTGGCTAATACCAATGAAACGTCCAAGGCTGTCAAATTGTCGGGCTGCCAAAACGATTTACTAGTTACTACCAAAGATTAAAAAGAAGTAGGTCCATACAATGAAGGGCGCAAGATCGTCTGTGCCATTTTGTCCGTTCCATAATGAAGGAAAATCCAAAAAGAACTAAGCATGAAAAGAATCTGTCTCACTTCAACCACAAGCTCGAATATAATACTATTGAGACGAATCGGATAATACCACTGACAGACTTGGACGTTTCATTGGTATGAGCAGATATTCAAATAAAGTTGTAGTATACAACCCTTGAGGTCCGTAAGGTGAAGCAGGAAAGAAGAAGCAAGCAAGCAGCAGCAGATATGCAGTCAACAGGAAGTCCGGAGCATGTTGCACCGCTGTTGGAGAGTGCAGGTCACAGTAGTAGATGTCAAGAACATAGAGGAACGTGGTTTGGTTGTATTACAAAGAAATTGCTTGATGTTGAGGAAGCCAAGAACCAGATCTTCTTTGCTCTCCCGATGATTTTTACTAATGCTTTCTACTACCTGATAACTCTGGTTTCTCTCATGTTTTCTGGTCACCTCGGAGAGCTTGAGCTTGCTGGTGCCACCCTTGCCAATGCCTGGTACTTCGCCACTGGCGTCTCTCTCATGGTATGTAATAGTAGTCGCCTCACTCTCACCTATCCGGTTACATGGAGTTGATAAATGTTTTGAACAACTGATTTCAAGCACAAGGTTAGAGCATGTTAGAAATCCTTCTGAATCTGCTCTATTCTTTTGTCATTCTGTGTAGGCGGGGTTGAGTGGATCACTTGAGACGATATGTGGACAAGGGTATGGAGCAAAACAATACAGAATGTTAGGAATCTATCTCCAAGCATCCTGCATTGTATCTTTTCTGTTTTCCACAATCCTGTCCATAATCTGGTTTTACACAGAGCCAATAATGATTATACTTCACCAAGATCCTCAAATTGCAAAATCTGCTGCTCTTTACTTGAAATATCTCATTCCAGGCTTGTTTGCATACGGATTCATGCAAAACATCCTCAGATTTCTACAGACACAATCAGTTGTTATGCCTCTGGTGGCCTTTTCAGGAGTACCAACATGCATCCATGTAGGCCTAACTTACGTTTTGGTTCACTGGACTAATCTCGGGCTCAAGGGAGCTCCATTGGCAGCTTCCATTTCATTGTGGACATCAACGCTTGGATTGGCTGCATACGTGGTTTTCTCCAGGAGATTCAAGCATACATGGGAAGGATTTTCATCTGCATCTTTCAGTTACATACATACAAATCTGAAACTGGCTTTGCCTTCCGCAGCTATGTCATGGTAATCACAGAAAACTATACGATTTTTTAACTCGTTTGATTACATTCTAATACAAAATTTTCATATGTAGCTCACAGATGAACTTATAAACTCACCAGAGCTTACGTTTTCCATCTCATTCTTTGCTAGTTTGGAGTTTTGGGCTTTCGAGGTTTTGGTGCTCCTCGCAGGAGTCATGCCAAATTCTGAGATAACAACATCTTTGATCGCAACCTGGTTAGTTCTCAAATATTTCCTATTATACGCTATGAACTTGTTTTTACCCTTGTTCTTATGTTGGTTTATTGGATTTGTAACTTAGCGTGAACACAGAAGCTATTGCTTACATGGGAGCATTTGGTCTTAGCGCTGCAGTGAGGTTAGCTGGAAACCGAAATTTCCATCTTTAATGGTAGTTCCTTGAATTTCTACGCTCTATTGTAGACATTAAAACGGGAGTTTTTTCTTTTAGCACAAGAGTGTCTAACGAATTAGGAGCAGGCGATCCAGACAGAGCAAAGAACGCCATGGCTGTGTGTCTTAAGCTCTCTATAGTCCTCGCTCTTATCATTGGCTTAGCACTAGGTGTAGCTCACAACCAATGGGCTGGTCTCTTCAGTGATAGCAGTTCTATTAGAAAAGGCTTCGCTTCTATGACAGCTTTGCTTGCCATCTCCATTGCAATAGATTCTTTTCAAGCAATTTTGTCAGGTTCTCAACATTGACCATCCATGTTTTTTTTCAGATTTTAGTGACATATCAATTTCCACGTTGTATAACTTGTTCTGGATACAGGGGTGGCTAGAGGCTGTGGTTTGCAGAAACTAGCTGTTATTGCAAATACTGTAGCATTCTACTTCGTTGGATTGCCAATTAGTGCAATCCTTGGATTTAAGTTGAAGCTTTACTCTCAGGTAAATCAAAAATTTCAATGAATGCAGCAGGGACTTGTTGCTCCAATGTAGCTTTTCTTTGGATGTTTATCATTTTGTTCCCTGGTACTAGGGACTCTGGATTGGTTTAATCTGCGGCCTTTCATTCCAAGCCTGCACTCTGTTCGTGATTTTGCAACGTGTTAAATGGGGTAAAATAGACCTCTCAGAGACTGCTGGAAAAGAAAAATCAATCATGGCTTAACAAGAATTCTGGGCTGAGGTCACTGGAGAATTGTTTATTGAGAGTGCTATATCATAATCTTGAAAAAAACAAAATACATTTATATGACTAATTGAAAAGTAGGACTGTGTATTATTAGAACTTGTTATAAAAAGCCTTTCTATTTTTAGCTACGGAAGAACAATTTCATCATGCTTGTTGTTAATCTTATGCAAGTTTATTTCACGTGAAAGAACTGCTTGTACTTTTGTTTTGTTAATCACAAAATATGAAACCTATAAATGTAAATATTCTATAAATTTTGAATTTTCTATCCAAAATATTGAAAAAGGATCTAGGTTTCGCCCGAGAATTATTGTACATCTCAATTTGAGATTAGATGTAGTCTAATTAATTTGTACTCATTAATCAGAAATAGGGTTAATCTAAACTATAGTTAATTCAACTTAATTTAGTTAACCTAATGTTCTATTTCCATTTATTAAGATAGGACTAATCTAATTTAGTATTGTTTGACGCCACTGGACTTACTTGATTTAACTTTATATGATTTTTATTTCTATTAAAAATTTTGTATATCAAAAAAGGAAAAATAAATTTAGTAGGATTGAAAGTCAAATTGGTATATATTTAAAATGTTTATATCCACTAGTCAATGATAGAAGTGTAATTATTAATCTAATTATATTTTAATTGAGGATTGGACTTAAAATTTGACCTCATGCAAAGTTATGTATATTAAGCAAACATTTTTAAATTTGTTCTAATATGTATATTTAACAATTATTAGAGCAATATAGATAAACTACACTCATCTCTTAAAATTTAACCCTTATAAAGTTATGTATATTAAAAAAATATTTTCAGAACGAGTAAAATTGAATTAATTAAAAAAGTATATTAAAAAACTATCAAATTAACTTAATAATTTATATCCATTAATCATAACTCAGTAGGTTGCACGTGGATATCTTCGTCACTTAACCAAGTAGTTCCAAGTTCGATCTCTACCTTTAAAAATACAGCAAACTCTTGAACCAACTGTAACCTCCATTAAGGGAAGTGGACCTCTTGGGAGAAAAAAAAATCCACTAATCATAAATAGGGTTGTGAATAAAACACAAAGATTCTTTATAAATCTACACAGAAACACTTCAGATTAGGAACACAGCTGGAAGAAACGAAGAAGAGAGGAGAAAGTATCTGAAGTTTACAAAAAGGAAGAGACTCTCGAATGTTCTAAGTT
>JANIJH010000001.1:738256-748356 GCA_024520975.1 Erythroxylum areolatum
TCTGCAAAATCAAAACCAAGCAAATTATCATCAGTTCAGAAAGTTATTATACAGAAATAACTCAAAGATTTCTAACAAGGGTTACTCTAAGTAAACTTGAATCGATAAATATCGTTTGACGAATTGGAATCAACCCCATGTGTGTTCGTCATGTACCGCAGGTGTTACTTTTTTTTCCTTTCCTTTTATGTGTGTTTAAAGCTCTGACACTTAGGTTGCCGTCATCGGTTGTTCAATCATGTCCTTAATTGAATTGACACAGTACTCTAAAGATATAAATGTTGAGTCATGGGGGTGCGAGCTCTCTTGTGCATGCTGTTGTACTAAGATTCCACCAGTTTTGTTTGAACAATCAACCTATTAGATTAGAGTTGAATAATAATAATAAAGTGGGAGGGGACCGGGGACAGTGCACTGTACGTTCCTAGAGCTGTTCCGATTCACACACTTTTGTTGAGAAAGTAACAAAATGAAATCAACTGTTCTATAAATGCTGTTCCAATTCATGGGTCATTCCTGGAAAGTAAGCGAGATTGAGAGACTTGCACATGGAAAAAATGGGTTAGAGCATCTTTTAATATTTATAATGAAAAAAAGCAAAGCCTAAACAATGAGCTTTAAACTTAAAACCCTGCACATATTTTCAAAGAGGATAGCAAGACATCCAGAAAGAAGAGATTGCAAAATAGTAAATCCGAAACTAAGGTACTCTGCATTAGAAGCTAACCAATCAATGCAACGATTTTCTTCACGAAACACATAGCAGATGCGGACCGTCCAGGATTTAGCTAAGAGTACTTTAATAGCTTGTATCAATGAAGTAGTATATGAAATCCTCGAACTTGAAGAGAAAAGAATATTAATGACTTCCAAAAAATTAACTTCTAGTTCAACCCTCCAATAACCCATATCTCAAGCTAGATTTAACTCCAAATAAAGCCTCATAGTTCTGCATCTAGGGGTGAGCAATAGTCAATATGATGAATGAACCCTCCTAGCCAAACACAAGAATTGTCGCGAAGGAGACCACTAGCAAAAGTATTCCGACTTGACATTCGTTTTGCCTCATTCGTGTTCAACTTGATCCATTCCTTACTTGGTTTGGTCTAACCAATATACCTAAAGCTACTAGCGATATGACCAATCGCAGCTTGAGAAGTAATCGTATCTGCTTTCACAACCTGAGTTGCATAATCTAAAACAATAGCCTTGTTATCAACTGGCCAGGAGAAATCATTTTCGAATAAGCTTTTGTTTCTCCAACGGAAACCCGAAATATAATTGACTACCTTAGACCACTAACCTCTACGTGATTTAGAGATTTTATATCAGCTACGCCGAAGTGTCGGGACTAAAGAAATCTGCAGTGGAACGTGATAAGCACTCTGGTACGACAAAAAGAAGAAGACAAATACAACTTCCAATGCGACTGACAACCTTTCTTTTTATATATAGATTTGCAAATTCTTTTGTTAACTTAAAAGAAGATGAATTTGTTGGGAGTAGAAATATGTTAAAATTTAGATCTGAGTTTTTTAATTAATTATAATTTATTGATTCATTAAATGATTTATTTGAAATATACGATTATTTAAATATGATATATTTTAATATATTATTTATTATTGAATTCTAAAATACCGATTCATTAAATGATTATTTGACTATGACAGATCTTTTTATTGCATTTATATAATTGCAAATTTGGAATATGTTAATGTGTTTGAGAGTAGAAACATATTAATTATTGGATTAAAAAGTTATAATATTTATAACTTTAACCCTTATAAAGTTATAAATATTTAAAAAATATTTTCAGATTAAGTCAAATCAAATTAATCAAAAAGGTATTTTAAAAAACTATTAAGTTAACCTAATAATTTTATCCATTAATCATAAATAGGGTTAGTCTAAACTAGACTTAGTCTGACTAATATGATTTGACTCCACTTGAGTTGGATCGAATTGGTTGAATAAGTATGTTTAGAAATTATTAGGGTAACTTAATAGTTTATATCCATTAACTAGAGGCCATTATGTACCATAAAGGTCACCTTCTATAACTCAGATTGGATTGAAACTTGTTACGAACAAAGGATTAAGATGATTATTCTATTAGTTTATGCACTAGAGTCAATCGGTTTGATTGTAATGTAGTGACAATTATTTAAAGACATTCTTTTATCTTATACACGTTTATATGATAAGGTCTATGGAATAATTATACATTGCAAATAAAAATATTATGAGATTCATATTACATTTATGTATTATCTTTAAATTGTTCTTAGTCATGGTTTATTAAGACTAGACATTAATAGAATGTAAACATAATAACATTCATTATATTTTTTCTTATGAAAGAAGTAGTCGATCTCATAAATTGAAGCATAAAGATACTTAAACAAATGTGTGTGTATTTGTTAGAGAATAAATTCACTGAATAAACTCGATATGAGAAATCAAATTTGAACACTAATTACTTGTTTATCTATATAATTCTCATTCTGATGATTGTATAAGTGATTCTTTAACTTGAGACCTCCAAAGTTATCTTGTATAGGAATTGCTATGTTTTGATACTATTGATGACTCATTTAATCATGGGTCGTTCAGTCGGTGGCTATTATGTAATATTTCGTTATCCCATGTTAAGGGTTAAAATCTTAGAATAGTGTACATGAGAGATTATTGAGAAGTTTGAAAGTGCATTTTATGCTCATGCATAATACAGCATACATGCACGTAAATATTCATTTTTGCACATTAAAATGATTGTATATGCATTCATTGACATTTTTCAGGTATAATTGATTTATAAATGTGATTATATTTAGAATTGTGGATTATATGTGTTAAAATTGATTTGGTGATTATAATTGTTGATCTAGAATTTTTGGTAAAATTTAGAAAATTTATGAAATTTTAGGTATTTTTGGACAAAGAAAAATGTCAAGTGGCAAGATAATTGATAAATGGTAGTAAAAATAAGAGTCAAATAACAGTAAAATTTTTTATAAACGACATTGGGATTTAATAACATATGTTATAGAAAATTGATAGACAATTGAAGTAGAAACTGGAGTTAATTGGACTAGTTAAATAAGAGAATCTAGTTCAAACTCATAAAAATTAGACATGTCGCAAGTGACAAGTGTCACTTACCAAGCCATGTCTTTATCCTACAATTATTTTGGAAAACCAAGTTAATTGTTTTATTCTTGCTTTCTTCTTCTTCGTGACTTTCTTCATCTTCTTCAAGCTTCTTTACTTTCTTCATGAATTTTTTCACTAACCTCCACTAATGTTAAACCTAGCTTGCTATTCTCTTAGCAAGTAAGTAACGTGTTAATTCTCATGAGTAGAATGAATATGAAACAAATATGGAGATTAATTGATAATACATGATCATGAGAATAATGGTTATTATACATGTGCATCGTAGATGAAGAATAAGAATATTGGTATCCTGTTTGTGTGTTTATGATGGTTAATATTTCATGAGTTGTTGTAAAGATGAATTTAAAATAGAAAGATCATTGAAAATGGTGTAGGAAAAAATGCAGAGAAATTCGATAGATAATTTCATATTCTATTTTTGGTATTATGATCAAACATAGAGTATAAATTATTTGTGATTGAAATTGAGTTGAAATGGAAGTAGGAATGAAGAGGAAATAATGAGGATATAAGTTAGAAATGATAGACTAAACAAAAGAGATGAATTAGGATGAAAATAGTGATGAAGTGTGTTGGAATATGCCAGATGAGTATTTTCACTAAACATGTATCTGTATTTTAGCCATATCTTGGTTTGTAGACATCCAAATGGGTTGACTTTTAATTTAAATTAAACTAAAGACATATGGCTATAATTTTATGAAGAAATACAATTTAAATTCGGTCTTTAAGAGTTTCAAAAATTGACTTTAAGTTGAATACTAGGTGCAGTTGCAGTTTAAGAATGGTCGATAGTTTTTGCTGTATAATTTGTAGAATACTGATCTAAAATGTGGGAAATTTGTGTCATTAGAAACTTAAGACTTATGGAAACAATTTTTTAGAGAGT
This sequence comes from Erythroxylum areolatum, assembly GCA_024520975.1. Classification (NCBI taxonomy): domain Eukaryota; kingdom Viridiplantae; phylum Streptophyta; class Magnoliopsida; order Malpighiales; family Erythroxylaceae; genus Erythroxylum; species Erythroxylum areolatum. Next base: position 742,326 of record JANIJH010000001.1, read on the forward strand.
GTTTTGCCTAAATTCTTCTTTTTCCTTATCAAAATGGCCGGGCAAAATTGATCATTAGGTAGTGCATGATCATGTAAGAGCACGATCGTGAAAAAAGGAATAACCTGGAGTAGTGTACGATCGTGCATAAGCATGATCGTGATAGAATGGAACCCTTAGAAGAGTTGCACGATCGTGACAAAGAGGAGGTATCCGTAAGTGCACGATCGTGATGGTGAGGAGCCAACTGGAATTGCACAATCGTGCAGTGAAGGTGCAGTGATTTTTGACAATTTTGAACACCTTTCACTCTTTTGATCATAACTGCTTCATCGGACCTCCAATTGACTTGAAATTTGAACCATAAACTCCTCACACATTATTCTTCCTCTCCATTCATAGTCATCTGAATTCATTAAAAAGGATCGGTAAATATGGATTGAGGAACTTGGGATGATCAAGTTTACAAGTGCTGAACATGGGATTAGTTTGTATTATTAAGGTGCAAACCTAAGTTCAAATTAGACATTTATGAGTTTTGAAGTGTAAATGATCATGAGATGAAAAAATTAAAAAAGTATACTCGAGATTGTCATTGAGCATGCATTGTACATAATTCATATACATATTTGTGCATAAAAAAGTACTTATATAATTGTGTAATGTTGTAATATGTGTAAATGTGTATTGCATGATATAGAAGAGCGAATTAAGTGACAACATCCAGACATTGACGGAACTTTAAGGCAATAGCTATTTGGAGCATCCTGTGAGTAACCTAGATAGTCTCACTTAATAAATTGTTTGTTCTAAATTTTGTATTGAATTATTATGTGAATGTGATTATGTTGATTCCAGATATTGAATGTCTGAAGCGTTTGATGTGTGAATAATGTATTGGAAGTGTTATTTGTATGTGAATTTGACGAAATAAGTAGTTCTCAACGTATATGTTGAATGCTGGACTAAAGTTCGATGACAAATGTGAATGTAAAACTCAATCAAGTAACTGATTGAAAATATGTGAATGTGATGCATTTCATTACATGAATGCATGACAATATAAAAGCTATTGTAACCAAAGTAGTTACCGAAAAAGAGCTTAAAGTTCAGAATATGATAAGAGCCTTTGCCTCAGTTGCTATAGTACTTGGTATCCACTAAGGGATATGAGACAATATCTGAACAAGCTCGATATCCACAAGGGATATAGGCTAGTAAAAAGGCACTCGACCTCAAAAAAGTAATAATTTAAAATGGGTCTCATGTGCATTGCATTTATAATTGATATGTATATTTTAAATGATCGAAATGATCTGTGTAATTGCTCTGAATTTGATATGTGAAGTAAGTGATATGTAATACTACGTGATAAATAAAATGATGTGAATTATGTGATTATATGAATTGATATGTTATATGATTTGAGTGAACTATCGAGGATGGTTAACTCACTGAGTTCGCAAAATTTACCAAAATTGCAATGTTGACATTTCATGTTTGAGAGAAGATACTAGTGACAAAGAGACTCTAGAAGAAGTATAGATTTTGTACTTTTGGAAAGAAGAAATGGTTCAAAGGTTGGTCAGCTGAGACTGAAAGATTTAAATATAGTTTTTGTATAATTTCTTATGCATTGAGTATGTTTTGTAATAGAACTGTAGACTCAAATAACTATTTGATGTAGTATATATGGATGATATTGTTAAGCTATAATGTACATATTATTTAAGAAATGAAATGAGGAATTTGTTTTTTTTAATATCTTGTGAAATTTACGCATTAAATGATGATGCCATGATTGAGTTAGTGTTGTGATTACTCCAGCATCCTACCCTTATGAGGTACGTACTCAGATATCATTCAGGATATCGGGTACGTATTCTTGGGAGAGTGAGGTGTTGCACATTAGATGTAGCATCAACTATATATAGGTAGTTGAATGATTAAGTTAAGATTAATTATCTTAAAGTAATTAGAGAGAATATTTCATTATTCTCGATTAATATTAATTCGTAAAATTCTTGATCAAGGTGGAATGATATTTTGTAAATAGTTTACAAATATTATTAATTAAATCAATAGGTAATGACGAAAACTAATATGACTGGATTCAAATTAGAGTGGACATTAATTTCACGCTCTATGTATAACCAAAACATTGTATGATAAAATGATTAAATTATACAAAAAATTCATACATGAAAAAGTTAGTTAAAACTATTTTGATATTCTCAAATATTTGAGTAGTCATGATGCGTTATTAGACGCCAATTTTGATCTATGATTATAAATTATTTAATTAGAGAATTAAAGATAAATTAAAAGAAGTTTTAATTTATGTAATTATAATTATAATTATAATTATAATCATTACCAACATATTTGATAACCTAATGAATCTCAAAAATATTTTAGTTAAATTGGACTTGATTATAAAGTTTGAGAAACTTTATAATTAAATATGAGATGTTTAATAAATAAAGATTAATGTGAGATATTAGATCTTATTTAGGCATAATTGGTATTTAATTAGAAGTATTTGTAATTCTAATTAAAGTTTAGTTGAAATTAGAATTTAATTTTAATTAAATTACTAAAATGCCCCAAACATATTATAAATAGATTTAGATTATAATGAAATTAGCATTTCTTGCTTAACTCTCTGTGTGAGAGTTACAAAATTCTCTCAAACTGTTATACAAATAATATTAGAGACTAAACACTTTTGCAACTATGATGGTTGAGATATATCGATTTCGGAAAAGGTTCAAGAGGTATGATAAGATTATGATCAAGTTTTGGAATAAGGTATGAATTAAGACTCACAATTTATTATGATTTATGTATTACTCATTTTATTAAATTAAAGTAGTATTAATTTTTGAGAAATCAAAATACGAAAATCATAATTATTTAGCAGTGATCGTATCTAATTTTATCCCAATTTCCGAACACCTTCCATTGCAAAAACTTCAAGAAGTTTAAAACAGGTGAGCTGACATACATATCATATACATTATGCCAACAAGAATATTTTGTTTTTCTATTTCTTTTTTCAGCTACGTGGAACCCTATAACTATGTGAACTTTGATTCTCTTTACCTATTGTTTCTTCTTGCCAAAGCTATATTAAGATAAAAGACGAATAAAATGACGACTGAAAGGAGAAAAGAGGACAAATCCAATCCCCTAATAACAACAAACAAAAGATTCGGAAAAACGCTCGATGTTAAGAGCTAATTCAATCTAGGGTTGTAATAGAATGTTCTTTTACTAATTCAAATCTTGTTTATATCTGCAACTTAAACTCCTATTTAAAATAGCCTAATACAATCTTTTTCACTTCTAAACAAGTCTTAAATCTAATATTTTAAAAACCGATTTGGTAAAACAAAATGTTTAAAGTTCAAAAGATTCAATCGGTATTAGACATAAAATTAGCTAAAGATTGAATAAAATTAAAGAATTTAAAACATGATTGTTTTTACATATCTAAGAATTTGAAGTTTAATTAAAAAATACTAAATGAAAATTAATTAACTTATAAAAATTTATTAATTTACAAAAATTGATCGGTTTTTAAGAATAAAAGTTATTAAAGTAAATCAAATTCGAAATTTAAAAGCCGAGCTGAAAAGTTAAACAATTTAAGATTTTTATGGTTAAACTGATTAAATCCATTTAGTTTTTTAATCATTACTTAAATCTTAATTCCAAATTCTCAATTCTATTGGATAGTCATAATTTCTTTTACATAGCTCCAGTTAAAGTGTTGTTTATTGTATTAGAAACTAGACTGATAACCCTTTCAAATAATTGCAGATTTTCCTATCTTAAATACTCAAAGGCTTCAGAGAAATTCTCCTTCCAAGTGACCATTCAATTCTTGGACTTTCATTGTTGAAACATTTTTTTAATAATTTTTATTAATGCTTATAGAAGTTGCCATCACAAAAGCAGGCAACCAAGAACATAAATCAAAGTAGATACGATCTGATGGAATTCTATAACTATTCTGATGTAATTATTAAAGGTTTCTTAATCAATTATACTCAGAAAAAAATCAGGACATATATGCCTGTTTTGGGAAATTATGCCTATAATATCAGTTTGAGCATCTAATACTATTCCACCCAAGTGCACTCCAAATCACTTGTTCTCATTCTCTTTCCAGAATCACTGTCTGTTTTCAATCTTCAATCTATACATACAGACGTGAGATTCTAATTCCCTTCTCGCACTGATTGATTTTTCTATATATATAGACCCTCCTGATGAGAACCTGATGCAACAAGCAAACAAGCACCTTACATTCAATTCTCACCAACTTAGAGAAGGGTTGGTTTTTTTGATTAAAAGAGATGGCATCATTGAAGGTAGATAAATCTGTTGGCACTTCTCTCTTTGGACAGGTCAAGAAAGAACCTGCTAAGGTTAGTACTGATGTTGCCCCCAAACCAGGAGGTTCCAAGCCATCAACCTCCAAGAAAGCTGCACCAAAGTCTCAAGAACCTAAGAAGAAGGTATATTAATCATAATGTTCCCCAATTTTGTTTGCACAATTCAACTTAGTGTTTAACTTTTGTGTTATTAGAGGAAAGGAGGCAAATCATCAGCGAAGAACTGAGGGAAAGGAAAAGTGATACAGAGTATGAACAAAAGTTGGCTAATATGATAATGGAAGTCTTGAAGTCTTATTTAGTTTGCTTATCCTATGATGTTTTTGGTGTTAAATTCAGAAGAAGAAAAAAGATGTAATTAATGCATGCATATCAGCTATTTAAGGACCTTTATTAATAAAATAAGATTTCACAGGTACCAACAATATGTTTACTAATTTTATCATCATTATGTGACCAGTTATTAATTAGTAATTATTTAATTAATTTTATTTGATTTAATTACAAAATTGAATAAATTATTAAATAAAGTTAAATTATTCATAATTTTAATCAATTAAATATCATTCTAAATCAAATTATTTATAATTAATATATGAAATAATTAAATAACATATTTAATTGATAGTTTCGATTATAAAAATATAAACTTTTTGTGATTTTCATAAATTTTAAAAAATGGAAGAAACGAAAATCAAAACTAAAAAACCAAAAACTGAAACAAATAATTGTTTTTACTATTGTGAAAAAAAAAAACTAAAAAAAATAGAAGCAGATATTCCCTTACTACTAACAGTTTTGGGCTATGAAGTCAAAAATTACAGGCAAATTGGTACCATTGCACAAGAACTACAGAAAAAATACTGGTCAAACCTATCCCAAGTTGGGGTCATGCTCGGATTAAAGGCCGTCTTGTTGCCATGCCTACAAAATTATGCTATTAGTTGATGATGAAGTAGATGAAAATGTTGGAAAATAGTTTGAAATGCAAGGAATTGAATAAAGAAGTGTAAATAAAAAAATATGTCTTTTCAGTTTAGATGTCATGAATAGTCACATGTTTTCTCAAGAGGTGCCGTAAACAATTATGTACATTATGAATGGGTGCCTTTAAGTCTATATAAGGCTGGTTTAACATCCAATTCATGGTTAATACACAATTAAATCTTTTCTTCTTTATCTTTATCATATTCATTCTTAATTGAAGTTCATCTTTAATTCTCTATTGATTTTGCTGTCTTAGAAAACATTAGGCCTGTTGTATCCTAGAAGGAAATTTGTCAAAACCCTACAGCAACTAGTTGGAGAAAATATTTTCTTAAAGATAGTGATTTTTCATAGCTTAAGCCATCCAACTTGAACTCACTTTTCTAACAATTTTAAGAAAATAACTTGCAATGAATTCAAAGAGTATCATGAATCAAGATTACTGACCGCGCATCGTAACACTAGTCAAAATAAAATAATTAGATTACTACTGTAGCAGTAGCGAGTCTAGGTCGATCTCACAGAGAGTGTGTGTAAAGTTTAAGAAATGAAATTAATCGGTGTTTACACTAACGGGGGGGTTTAGATTTTTAAAGATGAAAATAAAATAAAATTAACTAGTAAAAACAAATTAAAGAAAACATGCAATAAAATGATAAATG
>JANIJH010000001.1:751490-764672 GCA_024520975.1 Erythroxylum areolatum
GTGGAACATTGGAAGGCAATTGAGAGAGTACTTGGGTACTTGAAGAAAACTATAAACTACGGATTGTTTTATAACAAATTTCTAGCCGTGTTGGAAGTTACACGGATGCTAGTTGGATAACTAGTGTGAGTGATAACAAGTCAACATCGGGTTGGGTGTTCATCTTAAGAGGAGGTGCAGTTTCTTGGGCATCAAAGAAACAAACTTGTATAACGCATTCAACAATGGAATCCGAATTTATAACATTAGGAGCTGTAGGTAAGGAAGCAAATTGGCTGAGAAATTTATTATTAGATATCAAGTTGTGGCCACAACCGATGCCGACCATATCCTTACATTGTGATAGCCAAGCAACTATGTCTAGAGCATATAGTGAAATTTATAATAGAAAATCTAGACATATAAGCCTTAGACATGAATATGTAAGACAATTGATTTTAGATGGTATTATTGGCATCGTATATGTGAAATCCTATGACAACCTGACGGATCCATTCACAAAGGGTCTCTCGAGAGATTTGATAAAGAGTACATCAACAGGTTTGGGATTGAGACATATAAATTAACTTTGCTTGTAATGGAAACCGAACTTTTTCTAGCACATCACTAGTCAAAAGTACAATGGGTAACAACAAGTTATAAGCAAAGGACTAAGTACTAAGTTTGATCCTAAAAGAGTCAAACGATTAGTATTAGAGGAGGGTGATTGTTAAGCACTCTTAATGAAGAGTTAAGAGGGAATAAATTCTTAACGATCTTCAGCTATGTTAACATGGAAGTGGTGCTGCTTCAACAAGGAATAGATTTTGTAAATGTTCATTAATTCTAGGAGGTAGCACAAGGCCATAAAATGCGGTTATTAAATGAACTTCTAAGAAGAATGAAGGTTTCATGTGTATAGCATTTCCGGTTCTAACACATAGGAATCTAGGTTCAAAGCTTCCATGCCACCTAAATTTCGTTAGAACTTTGAAGTGCTTGTACTAATAAGAGGTTCAAATCGAAAGATACCTCTTAAATGCATGAAATGTCTTTAATCTTACATTACAAACTAAGTGAGGGATTGTTGGAATATAGTTTACAATGCAAGGAATTGAATGAAGAAGTGTAAATGAAGAGACATGTCATTTCAATTCAAATGCCATGAATGGTCACATGTTTTCCCAAGAGGTGCCATGAATAATCATGTACATTATGAATTGGTGTCTTTAAGTCTATATAAGGCCGGTTTAACATTTAATTCATGGTTAATACATAATCAAATCTTTTCTTCTTCATCTTTATTATATTCATTCTTAATTGAAGTCCATCTTTGGTTCTCTATTGATTTTGCTATCTTAGAGAACATTAAACTTGTTGCATCCTAGAAGGAAATTTGTCAAAATCCTGCAACAATTAGGGGCAAATAGTTTCTCAAAGATAGTGATTTTTCATGCCTCAAGCCATCCAACTTGAAGCCACTTTTCTAACAGAAAATACACATTACTAGGTTTCATATAATACAACATCAAAACCAATATGAAGAACTTTAAGTAAGCTGGGATTGAACACAAGAGAATTAAGAAACTGGTCCTTCCAAAGACAAGTTCAAATGGCTATGGTGGCGAAGGATTTTTGGCGTAAACAGTGACTCTTGCAAATGAGATCTTTTTTACAGAGGTAGGAGGTGACATTTGGACAGTCCCTGTAGGCGAACCATCGTCAGTTGCAGAACCTGCATGCCTCGATTGACTTCCTTGGACGTTGCCTTTGCTTTGTCCATTATCTTGCTTATTCTCTTCACCTATTCAATCACCAGTTAAATAAAGCTAGGGAACTCATAAATTTTCTAGACAAATCAAAACCCTTTACTCATTGATACAAAAACTCTAAAACCCTTTTAATTCTATCAGAATTTAAACGCTATAAACATGGATTTTGAGCAAAAAGAGTAGTTGATTAGATTAAGTACCTGGAGAGATGTCATCAGCTAATCTTCTTGCAATGAGTCCTCTGGGGAAGAACAAAAGGAACATAATGAAGAGGGAACAGAATAAGACAAGTGAATAGGAGGTGGTACTCTTGCTTCCCATTTTCGTTCAAAGGCTTTAAGTCTGCGATGATCATCCAGACTAATCATCACTCAGATTTATATAATAACCCAGACCATGTTAATATTCGAATAATTAACTCTTCATTATTATCTTTAATACCAAAATGATTATGTTTAGTTATTATTTTTTATATCACTTTAAAAATATTGTAAAATGTTGAAATACAAATAATATATTTTCTTAAAGTCTAAAAATTATTTTAAATTTTATGTGAATTATCTGATATCACATAAATTAAAATAACTATAGAAACTTTTTCGCTTTATAATATTATTAATATCATTTTAAGAATATTAATATTCAACATAATATCATAATTAACAAAAATGTCAAAGGTACTGACCAAATAAATAATGTCAAGAAGTAGACTTCGTCTTCTCTATCTATATTAGCTATTGGTCAAATCCTATTTAATATGAAAACTTCTCAGAAAGACAGTTACTAGGGCCATGCACCATGACTTCTTTTTCTACTCTGCAAAAAGATGTGGACGAGGACAGCAATGAAACCGCGTTTGCTGGTCAAGTTGGGTGTGCTATTTATTTATTATTTAACTCATTTAAAAATATCTTCTTATTAATTAAAAATAAGATCGCATATTATTTAATTTCTCGAATCTTTATTAGATTATTATTGTACCGTTGCGCATTTCGAAGTTAGAAAGCGTGAAGATAATTTAAGTAGAAAATGCTACAAAAGTTGTTGGCCTTGCTCTCATACATATTTAAAAGATTATATTACATTTATTTTGATAATGTGCTAAACTTAATCGAAATTAATGTTTCTGATTTATAATACATTTTAAGAATGGTTATATTAAATTTTTATGTAACTTGATTTTTTAAAAATAATTTTTTTTATTTTTCTTCTTAGTTTTTCGTTTATTCATAATTTTTATTAAAATTTAAGAATTTTAGTACCATGTTTATTTGAAACAAAATAATATAATAATTAAACAATATCTTGAGATCAATTTTTAAAATATATTTAAAAAGTTCAAAATGAAGGTTATTATATTCTTTTGTGCATGTTAAGTATTAATTAATTACTTGACTACTCTCTCACCGGTATTCTGGGGTCTAAAACGTCAAAGAAAACAGGAAGAGCAAGAAATCCATGAATGGTTGTAAATTAATTGAACTTACCCTAATCAACAACACGTTCATTAATCGGCTTCTGAAATAATTTTATGGTTCAGGAATTATTTTCAATAATTTGCCATAAAAGTAACAGCAAACAAAAAAAATAAAGTGTTACAAAAATATCAAAAATATGATCTCCAGCTTTTTGAATAATTTTTATTTGAATATATCGAACAGCATATAGCACAGTTTACATTGAATGTAGGAAACTTAAAATTGCCACAAACCAACCTGTTTTCTTTTCTTTTTCCTGATTGAAAAGTGGAGTTAATGAAGAAGAAAAGGCTTCCAACAAATTGCACATTAACATAATTAATTGACGAAGATTATTTATTATCTATCACTTTTTTTCTTCTTCACCGTATTATTAAGTATAGTTAGGGCCAATGATTTGTTGGAGGATTCCAATAAGAATTACCATTTTGCTCATTATTATTGTTGCTATTTTCGTTATTATTGTTATTACCATTGTTGTTATTATCTTCCGGAGGGCTACCACTTTCATATGTGACCGTAGTGACTGCAGTGGGAGGTGGCATTTGGATCAGCCCACTAGGGGTACTGTGACCAGTGGCTGAACCAGCCCGCCGGGACACACTTCCATAGACTTCACCCTTACTTGGTGCTTTATTGAGCTCATGTACACTCGAATTATTAGTACTGTTACCTGCGAAAATAAATCATTCACGTACTCCTGAGAACCATGAGCAAAAGAACATTACAAATTTTTTATAAAAAGTAAGATATAACATACTTACCATATGGAGGAAGATCTTGAAGTTGTCTAGGTGTAAGTTCTCGTGGTGTGGTATGGAGGATCGAGATGATCAAGAGAAAGCAGTAAAGGGGTAGTGAGGAAGTGAGTTTCAGTACCATTGTAGTAGCTTAGATTTGATTCATTCCTTAGAAGCCATATTTATGCATGGTTTATAGAGGTTTAAGCGGCGTATTAGATACGGTGAAATTGAAAAGTCCAAGATGTTTAGAACTTGTCCTATCGTTACAGCTCTGCGGCCACAGGTCAAGCATGAACGAAAATCACGGCATGGGGGTCGGAAGACCGAAGATCGACGAGTGCAAACAAAAGGAAAGGACTTATTGGTCCATTATTTTGGCGAGCTGTAGTTCCCGTCAATGCAGGGCAGAGGAATGTTACAACTTGAGGAGTGATATTTTAAAAAAGATTTAACGTATAAAAAATTAAATAAGTATTAAAGTATTGTAAAATTGGTTAAATATTGAATAAAATAAAATTTTAAATGTAACTGATATTTATTTATAAAAATTTAAAATTTAATTAAAAAATATTAAACAAAAATTAATTTATTTATTTTAGTTTATAATAACTTATTAATTTTTAAAATAAATTAATTAATTAATAAACTGATCACTTTTTAACAACAAGAGTTATTAAATTAAAGTTAAAAATAAAACTAAAAAGTTGACTGGTTAAAATTTTTTATAGTTAAACTGATTGAACTGGCTGAATTTTTAAATATTTAATCAAAATTAAAAAGTTGTTAGCTTGAAAAATAAGTAAAAAAAACATTAATCTCGAATTAGTTTAAAATTTGGTGTACTCAAATTTAATCTTGTCGAATTAAATTAAACTTAGTTTATCAAACTTAATTAAAAAATTAAAAAAATCAATAATTAAAATTTTCTCTTGAAAAAAGATTCTAAATTATGAAATATGAGTTATAATAATTAGAATAATTGTAAACAATGTGACATCGAAAGACAGTAGGTAGGCCATCCACCATGACGTCTTTTTCTTCTCTGAAAGAAATATTGAGAAGGACAGCACAGCTGGAAGCAGCTTGGCTTGTCCAATTATGCTTGCTAGCTTTTTCTTATATATCCAATAATAATTGTGGATACTATTCCACATTTCAGTTCTTTGTAATTAGGAAATGTAGAGATATTTTAAATCAAAAAAATACTATAAAAGTTGTTTTCTTTCACCTTAAAAGATTTTATTATATTTATTTTATTAATGTGTTAATAAAAATCAACCTTTCGTATTAAAAGATTGACTACATTAAATTTCCACATAATATTTTTCTTTTTATCTGTTTATTTATTTACTTATTTTAATATTTTTATTTTTATTTTAAAATATTTTTTACTTTTTACTTTTATTTATTTATATATTTAGTTTTTTCTCATCAAATCATTTTTAACTTTTTTCTTTTTTCTTCTTCTTTTATAAGTCTATCGAAAATAATCTCTCTATTAGTTAAAGATAAGATTACATATCACTGAATCTCTCCAAACCTTATATCTCAACAAGATTTTTATTAGGAAATTGTTGTTGTTATTATTGTTTATTGTATATTTTATTAGCTACACAATCTTTCTTATCATTTTTTAGTTTTTATTTATTTATAATTTTTATATGAAGATAATTAAAATTTAATAATTTTAATACTATATTATTTTAAACAAAAAGTAAATAGATAATATGGCATAATAGTTATTCGATATAACTAAATAATTATTAGAAGCTGAGAGTTTTTATAAGGAAAATTACAAATTTTGATTAAAAAAGGGTCAGAAAAAGAGTTTATTATAATGCACAATTAACAAAAAGATTAATTTGATTATATTGAGCATCATGTGGTACAATTACAATGAATGTAGAAAAGTGAAAAGGAGCAGAAATCATTCACTTTTCTTATTTAAAAAACTAAGATCGATGAAGTAGAAAAAGCACACATTAATATGACAAATTTAATTAAGCGCCTATAAGGCTGTTTGTTTATCTATCAATCATAGCTTTCTTTTTCGGGAGGTTAACTGGAAGAGTATCTATCTATGGACAATGACCCCGCCGCCTTTGGACCGCCCTGTTAAGCCGATTAACACCACCTCGCCGTGAGCAACTTTGAGAAACTGGTCCCCCTATTTCCATAATACCATATTCATATAACATTTCTCCAAGAAAATTAATCACTCAAACAATAAATTATGTATAATTTTTTTAACATTCTGTACGCAATGGATAAATTAGAAATAACATTATTAGAGGATGAAAGTAGCATCGATAATACTAAAAACTAGAGTTGAAAAGATCAAAAATTATAGTTAGTATTATTAAAGTTTTATATAAATAATTTACTTTTCAAAACCGTAAAAAATACAGTTAAAATATAAAAGATGCCTAGTGAAAAAACAAACTTACGTTCTTCATTATTCGATAGGGCTCCAGAGACAAGGATGATGAAGATAAAGCAGCAAATGTATAGTGAAGTACGCTTCATTATGAATGTAGTAGCTAAGATTGATAACTCATTCCTTGAAACCATCTTCAGCAATTCATGATTTTATAGATACTTTGCGGGCGAGTGTTTGGTGGATAATGCAAGGCGAATTTTGGCTAGGAATGTGGGAAGTAAGTTCCCTAAACATTGTTTAATGGCGCAATATTATTCTCTTTTTGGAAAGACATTTACTATGTGCATGCATTTCCATTTTATATTATTCTCTTTTTGGAAAGACACTTACTATGGGCCATGCACCATGATTTCTTTTTTGTCTCCTCTGGAAAAAGATGTGGTCAAAGAAAGGCAATGAAACCGCCGGCTGGTCAAATTCGGTGTGCGTTTGCTCATGTGTCCAATAATGATTGTGGACACTATTGCACATTTCAAGTTTTCGGAATTAGATATTTTAATTAGGAAATAGTACAAAAATTGTACTTAATTGAAATTAATGTTTCTTGTTTATCATTTTAAGATTGGGTATATTAAATTTTCATGTAATTTGATTTTTAATTTAAAAATATCATTTACCCTCACTATATATTTTTAAGTCACATAAATTTTCTTAGTTTTTCTTTATTCATAATTTTTATTAAAAATTATCAATTTTAATACTATATTTATTTTAAATAAAATTAAAATAAATAATAATTAAACAATATCTTGAGAATACATTTAAAAAAATTTTAAATGAAGATGTTAAGATATTTTATTTTCCGTATTATTTGTATTTTGATATATTTGATATATCTTTGTGGTAAGGAAGTTGATTTGGATTATGTATATCTTTTGTAATAAGGAAGTTAATTTGGTATAAGATTCTACTACCTTGAAATATGTAGTATTTTTTAAATTTAGGATAGTGCGGAAGAAATACATTCCAAATGAGATAGAATCCTAATAAAGGTAGGATTTGTTGGAGAAAACAAGCATATATCTATTGATTTTTGTAACTGCATTTTGGGTGTGTTTGCATGATGAATTACATGTTCCATTAATGATTTTTGTGGCTACCATGCATGGGTTTCTTCAGTGATCATTCAAGAAGTACATAACAGATTTTTGTTTAAAGGCAATCCATAGTGTGACACATATAGATTGATTTTAGGCTATTGTGTTTTTTGAGTGTTTGAGAGATTAATCACAATGTTCTATCGTTGATTTGGTGCTATTGTGTTTTGAGAGTTTTGCTGAGATAACTTAAAAGTTTGGCAGCAAGCTTTTGTTTAAAGACTCTCCAAGATTATGGTTTAATGCGGCTAGACATATAGGAGAGTGTTCTTTGACTCAAGTGTTCTTTTGCTCCTTATTATTCTTGATATAATCACTTGAGATATTTTTATCTTTTTTTATTCATTGTTTCAAAATTTTCTGTTAAGGTTAGCCTGAAGTGGTCATGCTTTTAGGTGTGAGCAAACTTTCAGGGTGTGAGTACGAGTAGATAGCATCAAGGAGTGAATGGTGTTGGCTCTGTAATAGCCTTATGTATGACTATTATACTACAATGAAAGTTGATTAATCTGGATGATGGCCTTGCAAACGTAAGTCATGTGTGTCAAACTACGTTAACAAATTTCTTGTGTTGATTTTTTTATTACACACTTAATTTTTCTACTTGTGATCAAATTATGGAAATTGTAGTTGCTAACTCAATTACTTTCTGATAAGCAATTGTCAGTCTTAGTTTTAAGCAATTACGGTAGCACAGGTATTTTACAGAACTTTAACCTTCGGGCTTTTCAATTGGTATCGTAGCAAGGTTCGCTTCATTAAAACTTTGTATGTCAAGTTAGACTAGATCATGATAAGGGGTGCAGAAACAGCCAGGAGGTTTAACTAGAAGCAGCCACCCTTGAACGAGTGCGTAATAGCTCACTGATCGAGCGCTCTTACGTCAAAGATGAACAGGGCTAAACGATCTACCGAAGCTGTGGGATGTAAAAATGCATCGATAGGGAAGCGTTCCACCTTAGAGGGAAGCACCCACGAGAGCAGGGGTAGACGAAGCGAAATTGAGAATGTGGGCTTGAGTAACGCAAACATTGGTGAGAATCCAATGCCTCAAAAACCTAAAGGTTCCTCCGTCAATGTTCTGCACTTACGACTACTAGAGAAGGAGTGCCAATTATAGGGCCACCGCTATTAGATGGTTGTAACTATTCTGCTTATTCATCAAGCACAAGGGACTAAAGCATGACTTCTATGTTGAAAGGCTAGACTCATCCTATGACAACTAATGAAAAGAATGAAGCATTACTTAAAGATCCATCTAAATGGACAAGGGTCGAAAAAGAGAGAGTGCTTGGTAACTCTCAAGTAATGCATACAATTTTGAACGCTATAGAGGATGGACATTTCAGAATAATATCAGTGTGTAAAGTATGGGATACATTATAAATCATACATGAGGGATCAAAATTGGTGATTGCATCAAAACTTCAAATATTGGCCACGAGATTTGAAGAAATTTAGATGGAGGAAAGTGAATGTGAGGCCCCAAACTATAATCTAGTAGGAATGTGTCATGTATATGAAGATATTTGTAACAGGCGTTAACAAGTATGAAAGTGAGTGCTTAGTACTGGACCTAATCAGTATTAGCGGAATTATTGGGGGCAATTTAGTATTTTGCATTAATTATATTATGCATGCACAAATATAAATTAATCATGGGCCAAAATTCTAAATGAATTAAAATGGCACGCAACTACATGGAATATGATAAAGGTGTGGTTAAATTATAATTAATGAAAATGGAAAAGAAGGAACCAATGTGAATTAACCACTTGTCACTCCATATACCATAAACTTGTCCCTCCACACGTGATAAGTTGTACATAAACATATGAAGAGGGTGAATGGAGGTCGACCTAGCACTTAAAATTTTAGAATTTCGAGCTCTTACACTAAAAATTCACGCTAAATTGATCTCAAAAGGGGATTTCGAAAGATACATAAGAAATTGGTGAATTTGAAATCTAAGGTAAGTTAATTTCACGTACTGAAGATTAACTGCTTCCTCATCTCCTCTTCATCTAGGGTCTTGTTATAGGTATATAATTTTTGAAGATAATTTTTGAATGGGCACGTTATGTATAGAGAAGGAGAAGACTAGATACAAAGGTAAAGGGAAACAAGTGAAGTAAGGAATTTGATCACTCCTTCATGAGGTATAGGAATTTTTGATTTGTTTACTTAGATTTATGAACGTGATGTGAGGGGAATTGAAAAAATAAGTGTTCCATAAGCAAATGTGATGTTATTGGTTAAATTAGATGTGTTTTTGCGTTGCTCTTGTATGATAAGACCGAAGATAGTTGATTTGAGATGTGTACCTCTCTGGATGGATAAATTCCACTGAATAGACTTTTGTAATTTGGCCATATATTGTCCTATAGACCTCCAAATTAGATAATTTCAATTAGAGGTTAAACTAGATACATAGATATAAAACTTTTATAAAGGAAACAAATTTTGATTCTGCTTCTAAAATTTTTAAATTTTGGCTTGAAATTGAGTTATAGTTGTTGTCCCTGTTTTCGAATATCCTATAGTTTTTTTAGGTATAACTCTTGAAATTCTTAACCAAATTGCATTAAATTTATGCCATTCTAAAATTAAGACATATGGGAACAAATGTATAAAAGACCTTAAAACTAATTCAAATTTTTTTTCTATATGTATATAATGAAACAAGTAGAGGTATGAATGGTGAGTGTCTGTTACGATCGTGACATGGGTGTCAAAATCATGACCCTGTCCTTTGTCACAACTAGGACATTGTTTTCGCTTATGATGTTTACCGCATGTCATCCTAACCTTTTTTGGATGTCACTGAAGCTTAGCAAACCCAGTATAAGGGTAATTTAAGAGTCATCATATATGTAATGTGTATATACTTTAATGCTTTCATTGATGTATTATTAAAAGGAATATGATCATTAATGGTCGATTTGTGACATAGTTGGTTATCTAATAGGGTTTGACAGTTAAATCATACCATAGGATAATCCGGAGTTGTAATGATGAAAGGTAATAATACAGTAACCTTAACCAGGTTCCGTCTTTGTAAGGTTATTACTTCACACTATCTGATCATTGAGGAGTATTGTTAGACGCATTTAGTGATGAACCTATGTGGTCACACACTTATGAGTGTAATATTTCATGTTTATGATTATTTAGTTTATTATGAGATAATTTATTAAATAATCTATATGGATATTATATTTTTTGCTAGCACATAAAATACAATCAATATTGGAAATTCTCTTGTACAAAATAAATGAATAAAATAAAATCATTTTATTTTATTTCATTTTATAAGTAATAATAACTATTTAAAAAAAGGAAAGCAAAAGATGTCAGATGGTGAAGGCGTAGGTGGTTTTGTTTTGGTTTTACGAAACAAAATCAAAACAAAAGGATGTGTTGGTTGTTTTTAAAGTTTAAAAAAACAATGATGTTAAAACATTTAACATCAGTGAAGAGTGATCGTAATAACTGTTCATTTTTTTTACGTGGATAAGAAAACGAAGAGAAGAGTGAAAGGTTGATACTCGTTGTTTTTGTACGGTGAAAAACAAAATGAAAACAGAGACATACTCTTTCATTTTCGTTTTCCGTAAATGGACAAAAACAAGAGAAAAGAGACAAAATTGTTTTGTTCTATTTTTGAAGAAAGAGTTCTTCAAAATTTAACCATAGTTATATCAAGTGTTGAAAGCAGGATATATTTTTCGATGTGAAGTATATAGATACTTTATATTTTCGAAGTTCAATATTGATTAAATCTCAAAAATTTCAGGTATTTGTTTTTACATGTTCTTACTAATTAATATGTCAGTTAAACGTAATAGATAAATATATGATTGTAATTTTTATTTCCGCTGTGTTTGTGATCCTTCGTTGAAGATTGGAGATACACTCACTAAGGGCTCATGATACCTTTTTTAAAATTAGAAAATGTAAATTTTTATAAGATAAACATACAAATTTAAAAACAAAATTTGGTTTTAAAAATTAAGGAAAAGAGCTTATTATAATGCACAATTAACATAATTTTTTATTTGATTATATTCAGCATCATGTGGTACAATTACATCGAATATAAAAAAGTGAAAAGGAGCATAAACCATTCACTTTTCTTATTTAAAAAGCTAAGTTCGATAAAGTAGAAAAAGCGCACATTAATTTGACAAATTTAATTAAGAGCCCATAAAGCTGTTTTTATGTATCTATCAATCATAGTTTTCTTGCTCAGGAGGTTAAGTAGAAGAGTATCTATCTATGGAGGCGGAGAAGGAGGACTATGTATAGTCACGGCTAGCCGCCTCTGTACCCTGACCCGGCGTTTGGACCGTCTTGTTAAGCCGATCCATGTAGTTGTAGAGCTGGCAGCGATATACTTCGATAAACTGGTCCCTCTATTGCCATAATACCATATTCATATAACTTTTCTCCAAGAAAATTAATCACTCAAACAATAAATTATATATATATATATATTATGTATGCAATGAATAAATTAGAAATGGCATTAATAGAGGATGAAAGTAGCATCGATAATACTAAAAACCAGTGTTGAAAAGATCGAAAATTATAGTTAATATTATTAAAGTTTTATATAAATAATTTACTTTTCAAAACCGTAAATGATAAAGTTAAAATATAAAAGATGCCTAGTGAAAAAATAAACTTACTAGCACTTCGTGATTGTGGGGCTCTAGAGATAAGGATGACGAAGATAAAGCAGCAAATGTAAAGTGAAGAAGTCGGCTTCATTACGAATGTAGTAGCTAAGATTGATTAACTCATTCCTTGAAACCATCTTATGCAATTCTTGCTTTTATAGATACTTTGGGGGCTAGTCTTTGGTGGATCATTGAAGGCGAATTTTGGCTAGGAATGTGGGGACTAAGTTCCCTAAATATTTTTTATTGGTGCGAGTCAATTTTTTTGGGCCCGCTAAGCTAACCTTCTTGGCTTTCAAACGGTTGGTTCATACGGGAGAATAAGAATATAAAAGAGAATGAATATTGTAAAAAATGATAATAAATATAATTATTATAATTATAATTTTTGGTTACGAAGAATGAATGATTACCATCACCGTTGATAATGATTGGCTTGATAAAAATATTGAGAAATAAAATTTTATTAAAATTTTTAGAAATAAAAATGTGTTAAAATTTTATTTTACATCAAATTTTATTATATTACATCAAAATAAAACTCATTCATATATTGTTGTCACCCCAGTGACACTTACTCAGACTCAGAAATAAAACTCATTCCTATGATATATGAGAGATATGAACGATTCTCCGAAAGTGAGATATCTTTTCTAATTATAATATAAAACCAACTACCACCTATATTCATTCATTCTCAAACCCCAAAACCTAGCACCCCTTAGTCTTTTTTTTTTTAGAACAAGGATGAGATATATTAACTATCCAAACACAGTAGAGGCAGTACAAAAGGAGGAAAATTAAAACACCACTCGCCTACGTTTGCCATTGTTCGGGAAGTGATAAGTGCATATTTGTCCAATATTTATGTTTTAATTATTCCTTTTTACTCCTCCTGTTGATTTAATTATTGGGAATTAATTTGATTTAATATTTCCTTGTATGAAAATATAATTGTGCAGAGAATCATGCGTAAATAAGGCCGACTCAC